>JZKD02S1673508.1:354327-378661 GCA_000966675.3 Picea glauca | reverse complement strand
GTCATTATCCAATCTCCTATATTTTAGGGGAGAATATTCCACCTAGAGAATATTCTCTTTCAGTTGACACTTCAGTTTGACTAGTTGAGTTGAGTTTAGATGTTGCATTAGTTTTTTCACCATGCAACATTGGGATCGTCACCAGACTGGCGCATTACCCTTGATTTCCTGAGTTAACTCCTCACTACTCTTTGTTCACTCATTTAACTAAAGACTAGTTGACTAGTTAACTCAGCTAGGTGGCAGTTCACTCCTATAACTGCCTGAGAGACTAGACTAGGTGGTAGTTCACTCTCGTAATTGCTGGTGTGTGTCCAGATCACTCTAGACCACCACTATGGTGCATTGGTTCTCCTCTAGTGTGCACACATTGAATTATACAGAGTATATCATGTGTAAATTATTCATTATTCACAACGGTTAATGAGAATTCTTTCATTCTTTCTCTCCTTCTTCTTTCTCCAATTCTCTCTGCAAATGTGTGTATTATTGTTTAGCTAGATCTATTTTGTGCAGGTTCAACACATTTACACATATTTCAAGGATTAGTTCTATTCTTTTCTAGATAACATCTCCAACATATTTTCTTACAACCAACAATAATCTGGATGAACTCCTCAATTTGGAACTGCCTTCGAGGACATTTTCAAGGGTAAGTATTGGTTGAATTGCGGTTAAAGGTTTGAAAAATAATGGTTTTGGAATTATAGCTTTCTCTAAATCCTTTATTCTTTCCTTTAAAAATAATTTTTCATTTTCAATACAAAAAATGGATTCTTTTAGTGCTTCCCTAGTTGCCTTGTGAAATTACATGATTTTTGAGGATGCAACCCCAAAATCGATTTCTGATTTCCATTTTTTCAACAACTTTCTTACTTTTCATATTCACTTTTTCTATTAACAATTTTTGAATTTTTTTTATGGTAGGTCGTGTGGTGAATTGTGACATACTCTTCTTCAAAGATTTCTAGCTTCTGGGAAGCCTGATCCTCAACAATTTCTCTAGTTTCCATCAATCTTTGCTCTAATCAGATGGGTTCTTCTATCACTTCATCTACATCCATAGCTCGGGGACTTTCCTCAATTTCAGGTACATCCAATCTCGTTTTTTGAGTTTTTCTCTTTCTTTTAATGGAAGTGTGTACAATATGAGTTTTTTCCAATTTTTTCTTTGTAGAGTCTTTATCACCACTGTCATATGAATTTTCCATGAATGTTCTTCTTGGTTCTAGACCACTACTTCTAGGTTTTTTTGATGCAGAAGTACCACTCTGTGAAATACTGGGTGAATTAGCGTTCTTGCTTGTTGTCTCTTTGCCCTTTTGTATGTAGCACTCATTAGTACTTGTTAGTTCTTCAACATTATTTAGGGATTCTTCAATAGAGGCCTCAAGGAGATTTTGGTTGTCTCCTCCTCCATTGAACTGTTCAAACTTACAAAAATATGAAGAGTATCCAACCAAGGACGTGTGTAGAAAATAAGTTCTTAGGGTCAAAACCATTGTTGCATTGAGCTTCCTTTAAACCAAATTGATCCAATTGACCAACAACTTTGTCTAAGTGGGAAATATGATTAAAAAATACTTCCCCAACTCTCCATGGCAGTGGAATGAATTGTTTCTTTCTTTTTTCGTTGAAATAGTGTGCCTAGTATTTATACTGTCTCCACACCTCGATGACAAAGAGTATTTCATACACATAAAAGTGGAGTAAGAAGGGTTTCCCATGGAAACCAAATAGTATTAGAAAATTGAAATCCTCCGAAGTTTCAAAAATTCATTTCTCGACGAGGAAGGAGGTGGCCTCTAGTGACAATCTCGATGTAGTAGGAGAAAAAAATGATTTTTTGAAAGCATAAATAAAACCATTTTGGACCGCGTATAAATTGTATTGGAATTTATGTCTCCATAAAGCCAAATACCATAAAGAAGTTATTTCCACCTTGAAATTAACACTCCTTGCCCTAAGCAAGTCTTCAAATATGTGGAAGTAGGCTATAGCATAGACCAAATAAGAAGTCATGTAAAATTTTCTGGTTTTTCTTAAGCCACCCAGTTGAAACGATATCTCAATTGAAATAATTCGACCCCAGTCAATCTGGGCGCCTTCATGAACAACAAAGTGAAGAATATAAAAAATGTATTTTGAGATAGAGGTTGTGGACTCTAGTCCAATTATACAGGAAAAAAGTTAGACAAACTCTTTGTATGGGCATTTCAAAGAACTTACCTCAACCTAAGAGGAATTGCTATCAACTCTCGAGTTAGTGAGATATTTCTTGAGGAGCTCTACTCCTCCCTGGTGTTACTTAAGAAATTAGTCTGCTTCCTCGTTCATAAATTGCATGGTGGGGTTTGGGAGTGTAAATATTCTCCTAAACACTGAGGGAGTCAAGGAGATTGGCGACCTCCCATGGATTTGAACAATTCTACTTTATGTGTCAAACTTAATTGTGCACCAAAGAACCAATTCTTTGAATTATGTCACCTCGGGCACAAAACCAGTCAATGCTATGCCTGAAATCCAAACTTTATTTTTTTCCTTCTCTGTGGGGGAAAGAGCCAAATACCACTTATAATCTTGTGACCACTGGAACTGATGATATTCGCATTCAAGATTGTTATGTTGGTTGTGGAGCATGAATATCTTTCTGATTAATATGCAGGTGTGCCTACCCATCTTCTACCGGGGGTTTAGGGGCAGAGGCCCCAAGGAAATTTTTAGGAAAATTGCCTTGTAAAATATTGTAATTTCGTAGTCAATTTGGACCGTTCATTATAAGGTCATAGATACGACAATAGAAGTTATGTTAGGGTTTTCTCCCAAGAAGGAAACCCCTTTTTTGTATGAGGGAATTGTATTGTTGTTGTGTATGAGTGTGAATATTGTATTCTGAGAGAGGAGACTATGAGAGAAAGAAGAGGAAGTTACAACGGGTGTGTTGTAGGTTCTATCCCTTCATTTTGTTGGATAATAATAAAGGAAGGACCTAACAATTTATTTGTAGACGTAGCCCATATTGGGTGAACCACGTATATCTATGTCTATGTTTTATTATACTCTTATGTGTTTCATTTCTGCATTATTTTATTTCTCTGTGATCTAATTTCTAACAATTGGTATTAGAGCCAAAGGTTTATTTGGCTAGTAAAACTCATAGGAAAGGAGGGTCCCTGGTTCGAGTGAGAGCAATGGCAGAAGAAGGAAAGTTTAGGGTCGATAAATTTAACGGCCAAAACTACCAACTATGGAATATGCATATGGAGTAATATCTATATCAGAAGGATCCATTCTTACCATTGGGTGGAATAACAAAGAAGTCGATGACCATGAAAGACGAAGAATGGAAGGTTCTAGACATAAAAGAACTGGGAACAATATGGTTGTGCCTGGCTGCGTTAGTGGATTTCAACATTTCGAAAGAAATGATAACAGAGGGTTTGATGAAGACATTTTCCAAACTGTATGAAAAACCCTTGGCCTCCAACAAGGTATTTATTATGAAGCATTTATTTAATATGAAGATGTCAAAAGGTGGATCTGTTATCGATCATTTAAATGAGTTTAACACGATTACCAGTTAGTTAAGTTATGTAGGAGTAAACTTTGATGAGGAGGTTAGGGATCTTTTGATTTTGTGCTCATTTCCAAAAAGATGGAATGGCTTGGTCATGGATATAATAAACTTTGTCTCTGGTTCAAACACTTTAAATTTTGATGATGTTGTTGGTGTTATCGCGAATGAGGAAATGTGACAGAAAATACATGTGAGACATCGGGTAATGCTTTGACTATGGAGAACAGGGGAAAACCAAGGGAGAGAGGAAAGATTCTAGGGAATCGTGAGAAGTAGAATAAGGGAAAATCCAAATCCAGAGTGAAGGTGGAGTGATGGAATTGTGGGAAGAAAGGACACCTGAAGAAATATTGTTGGGCTCGAAAAGGAAAACCAACAGATAGACATCAAGAGAATAAATATGAAGCAAATGTAATAGATGACGTGTTACAAGATGCTTTGATCCTTTCATTAGATAATATCAATGATTCCTAGGTGGTAGAATCAAGGGATTCATTTCATGCCACACCCCATAGGAAATATTTTCAAGACTATGTTCAAGGTGATTTTGGACAGGTTCGTTTGGGTGATGATAAACCATGAAAAATTGTTGGAAGGGGAAAGGTACATATAAAATTACATAATGGAAACCAATGGTTGCTGAAAGAGGTAAAACACGTTCCAGATCTGAGAAAAAATCAAACTCAATAGGGCAGTTGGGAAGTGAAGGGTGCATAACTACATTTACAGAAAAATATTGAAAGGTCACTGAAGGAATAATGGTAATAGCGGGAGTAGAGAAGGTAGGCACATTGTATTTATGTAATGGCAATGCTGACTTTTTTATTGCTTTAGCTTCTACAGGAGCAGATACAACATTGTGGCATCATAGACTTGGGCACATGAGTGAGAAGGGAATGCAAATTCTCAAATCAAGAAATTTATTTCCAAGTTTGAAGAAGGTTGATTTGGATTTTTGTGAGCATAGTGTTTATAAAAAACAAAAGAGAGTAAGATTTATTAGGGTTGGGAAAGAAAAAGGAGTGAAAAATTGGAGCTTGTGCATATAGATGTATGGGGACCGACTCACCTACTTCCTATCCAGGATTACTACCAACCCAAACCCTCTATTCAACCAAATTGACTTCTTACAACTTGAAGACTTTGGTAGTCACTTCCCTAAAGGCCCTCCATCCTAAACTTTTAGACCACCTCCACCATCCATTGGTTATTACGAATTATTGCCTACACCATAATTGTCTCTAGTCATCCCTCTTATAATGCCTCACCTTACATTACCTCCTTCATTCATAGCTTATCCACACTACCCTTACCTACTGTTGATGCTAGTGCACTACTAAAATTTTCCCTTATATCCCATATTACCACCATTACTTGTAGTGTACCTAAATTACTAGTTATTGACACCGACCCTCTTATTTTTCATTTTTCTATCACCTGGATGATTCTTTTTCAAGTGTTATCATTGCTTGCGATACTTAATTACACCTAAACTACTTAAAACATTTATAGAGTGTTATCTAGATCCTTTCCCCTATTATTTACACCCATATGATCTATTTTTGGCATGCTTCTTAAGGTGTGGCCCTACTTTCGTTGTTCAAGTAAATTATCTCTCTCCAGTGTCCTTATTACAGACGGACGGATGGATTGAACCCACTGAAGTATTACCCTATCCATTTCTTTCCTTAGGTTAGAAGAATATGTATCATCTCCTGGTGTCTCTTGTTATTATGTTACTTTTATTGATGATGCAACTAGAAAAAATTGGGTTTATTGCATTCGAAACAAATCTTATGTTTTTGATACTTTTAAGAAATGGAAAGCTTTGGTTGAGAATGAGAGGGGAAATAAATTGAAGTGTATTAGATCTAATAATGGAGGTGAATATTGCAACAAGGATTTTGATAGTTATTGTTCATACCATGGGATTCATAAAGAGAAAAAGTTCCAGGAACACCACAAGGAAATGGTGTGTCAGAAAGGATGAACATGACAATCATGGAGCATGCAATTTGTATGAGATTGCATGCAGGATTTCCCTTAAAATTTTGGGCAGATGTTGTGGATATTGTTGTTTACTTAATAAACCGAGGGCCTTCAAGCTCCTTGAACGGTGGAATTCTAAAGGAGGCATGGACATGTAAGAAGTTAAACTACTCATTTCTAAGGACTTTTGGTTGTGAAACATTTGTCCACATTGAAAAAGAAAAAAAAAAAAAAAAAACTTGAAGCAAAATCCAAGAAGTGTACTTTAATTGGATATGGAGTTAATGATTTTGGTTATCACTTATATAATTTTGAAAACCATAAAATCATTAGGAGTAGAGATGTGATATTCAATAAGAAGGTCATGTATAAGGATCAATTGTAGGGAAAGAAACGTGAAAAAAAATACACAGAATACACAGTGTTGGATGAGATCACTAAAAAAGAAATTCCAAAGGTATCATAAAATCAAAATGATCAACAAAACAACAAAAAGTGCCTCAAACACCTACAAGTATTAGAATATCTACCAGATTAAGTAGACCCCCCGATCGATACTCTCCTTCATTGTATTATGCATTATTGACTGATTCTGGTGAACCATGAGGATATGAAGAAGCAATGCATGTAGAAATCTGAAAGATGTGGGAGCAAGACATGAAAGAGGAGATGGACTATTTGGTATAGAACTAGACTTGGGATTTGGTTTAGTTTCTTGCAGGCAAAAGAAAATTGCAGAATAAATGGGTTTACAGGTTGAAGGAAGAAGATGGAGGAAAAAAGAGGCACATGACCAAACTTGTTGTAAATGGATTTGCACTGAAAAAATGTATAGATTTTGATGAAATATTTTCTCTTTTTAATTAAATGACTTCAATTAGAACTATTTTAAGTCTAGCGACAGTAAATATTTTCATCTTGAACAATTAGATGCAAAGATATATTTGTATCCATGGGGATTTGGAGGAAGAGATTTATATGCAACAACCACAAGGGTATGAAGACAAAGGGAAGGAGAAATTAGTATGCAGGTTGAAGAAGAGCTTGTGTGGCCTAAAGCAAGCTCTAAGATAGTGGTATTTGAAATTTGACAGGTTTATGATAGAAAAAGGTTATGTTAGGGGTAAGTTTGACCACTGTGTTTATTTTAAGAGACAAGATGATGACAACTATATTATCTTGTTATTGTATGTAGATGACATGCTTGTTGTAGGACCTAACATGCAGGAAATAAATGTACTCAAAATAAAATTAGCTAATTGATTCACAATGAAGGATTTGGGTGCTGAAAAATAAATCCTTGGAATGAGAATAACAAGAGAAAAGGAAATCACAAATTAACATTTTTTCAGGGTGAGTACATAGAGAAGGTGTTTGAAAGATTTGGAATGCAAGATGAAAAACTAGTTGGTACACCTTTGGCCAACCATTTCAAACTAAGTAATGAACTGTGTCCCAAGACATAGGAGGAGATAGATAACATGTCCAAGGTCATGTACTCCTCAGCAGTTGGTAGCTTAATGTATGCAATGGTGTGTGTTGACGCCCAAAAGTGCAACATGGAATCCTTGCATGCAAATTGGTTTCAATGTCTTATTAATTATATATATATATATATATAAGTAAATAGGTGGGACCCCATTATGTGAATAATGATGAAGAGGGCCTCGTCTTTTTATGCGCTCATGTCTATTTTGCAAAAATGACTCTAGAGTTTTAAAAATTTGAAATCGCTTTCCAAGTGAAATGGGCAAATGATAGGTTTATTAGCGATTTAATTTAAAGAGGAAAGGAAAAAGATGTTGTTTTAATGAGCATCTTGTTTTATTCTTGCTCACGTATATTTTCCTTGTTTATTCAAACTCCAAGCATGGGCCATATATAGTTATGGCATATTGCACTTATGATTTCTTGTTAGTATCGTGCACCATTGTTAAAGTTTATAAGGTGGCAATCCTTCCCTAGCAAAGAATGTGGGACACAATATGTATTTTGTGCTAAGTGTTAAGTGTGCACATAAAACTTATGGGTTTATGGAAGGTGGAAAATTCGACTTTGTATTGAATTGTTATTTGGAAAACATAGTGGATTATGTGTTGGAGTTATTCGGTGCGCTCGTACTTGGCTATGGTTGATGTAATTAATGAAAGAAACGGTGTGCAATTACTGCACGTCTCCCTAACCCTACCTCAAGGTTACCAACCTCACTTGCTTCGCACTTGTGTTGGTTTCTTTGGCTGGTGTTGCCTCCGTTTTGCTCGGCCTTGGAAAGAATAGTCGTGTGTATTGGTTTTTTGGCATTCTGCATACATGTATGATGGCTCTCACCTCTCCATTCACGAAATATAGCTCTGCTCAAAATAAAATCATGAGGTTGGCTCTTATATTTACTTGCAGACTGTGTTTGCTTCCAAAGTGTAAATGGATATATGTGTGTATCATGACTGTGTGAATTGCTTTTAAGTGGAAGTTCCTCCCTATTGACATTTAAATCTTTAAAGTTGATGATAGTGTTCGAAACTCCTTTTTGTTCGGATTATGTGATTGATTTATGTCTAGAATGAATATTGATTATGTGTTATAACTGTTGGCAAACCTTGTGGAAAAAAAAATTGGGGTTTCACTCATCTCTGGTCATTAAAATCTAAGGGTTTTGTTTTCTATGTGAAACAAAAGAATAGTTGTTTTGCTTAACACTAGTATCCAATATTTAGAAGACTTGTAGCTCCTTCAAATTACCTTCCAATTGTTTGTGAATATGTGGGCGTATTAACTTTGCGGCCACCACGAAAGTCTATGGAAAATATGTGGAAAATTTTTTGTGATAAGAGATGGTTAAAAAAAAATTTACAAACCCCTTGTGAATGTTTTGCCTTTGCGTTCGTCCAGACCTCAGCTCTTTCATTGATGTATGGCATTTAAGGGAGTCGAAATCTGGTTTTGTTGTATGTTATAAGTGATTAACCCAACAGTGGGAAGATTGGGTACTTGCATTAATTCTTGACTCGATTGTTGATTATCCATGGGGGTTTTGTCGATTTTGAAAAATGTATAATGTTAAAGTAAATAAGCACCAATTGCACATGTGTTTTGAACCCAGTCTTTTTATGCAGCAAGTATTAAAGTTTGTGGTACCAACGATGTATGGTGAAAGGTGAATGGCTTATGTTGTGTTCTCAGCCTCCCACGCACACTTGATGTAGTTTGTTTTTAATTGTGTTGAATGTCTCTATTAACAATATTTCCTAAAATCTTTGTTGATAAAAAGAAAAGGAAGTGGAAATTTGTACAATTGACAGTCCTAGAACTTTCCTGGGGTTTTATATTGGATGATATGAAAACAGTTGTGTGTTGGATTTGACTTACTAAACAGAGAAAAGTTTTGGCAATTCCTTTATTGCCGGCGTTTGCATTTTTTGGATATTATTGCATATAATAAAACAATAATAGTTTTTTTTTCCTTTCATTATACCATTTTTCGCTCATTATATCCCCCTCGCCTTCCCAAATACATTTAAAGCATTCCTTGTTCTATTATGATGAAATTTAAATTCATTTTGAAAAAAGAAAGGGATAGTAGAAAAAGAGAAAAGACTAAGCTGATGACTAGTGTTTAAAAGTTGAACATGAATACAGTTTTTGTTACGTCTGCATTTTATTGAACAATATTCATTGGTCGTTTCCCATCCATGCTACTACTTTTCACACATTATAATCCCCTCATCCTCCCAATATCCCTATCACTCCCTGTTCAAATGGAAATTGATTGTTGAGTTTTAAGATGTTGATGGATGAATTGCATGTGCTTTTGTGGTTAACAATAGAGCCAACCTTTTGATTTTATTTAGGTAGTGTATTAATGCATGGATTGTTAAGAATTTTTCATGACATGTTGTAATATTTCTTCAGGATGAGCTTCTTTAGCAGGGGAAGCAATGGCAGAGGTGCTAATAGAGGTAGAGGAAATTGGCAAAGGGGTCATAGAAGGCCACGGTTTTCAATTCATTTTTATGTTGATCAATAGGAATTAAATCAACTCTTTTAAGATGGATTCTTTAACCTAGTTGGCCATGGGATTCTCCAACCTCAACTCGAGAGGCCTCCCTTCCAACCACATCAAAACTTTTATGGGATCTGTGTTCCCCCTCATGTGTCTGTGCAACTAGAACCAGCTGCCAATGATGGTTGGCAAGAGATTTTCCAGTAGCCTGCAACTCACCACCATGGTTGGCCTACTGTGTCTTTTTCGTTACCCCCTCCTCCACTGACAAAAAATCCAAATCCCGAAGTTGATCATGTTGTCTCAACCTTACAGTCTTCTCATGCTAGTAAGAGGCTAAAAAATGATGTTCCCAAGCCTGAGCAAGATAAAGGAAAAGGAGTGGCCACTCCCTCCAAGTCATCCAAAGAGTCCTCAGAATTTGTGTCTTCACGTCGTCATCTCAAGGATGATTGTTCTCACTTATCAGTGCAGTCCAACCTCAAGGTTCCAATCAGCCTAAGGCTGCAACAGAAAGATCAAAAGAGGACATCAGTGAAAGGAGTCCAAATTCCTCTCACAGTAAATACAGTTTTTAATGATGATTAATATTATTTTATATTTAAGGACAAACTTTTTACTTTGACAATGTTTTGGACAACAAGCATATATTTAGGCAGTTTTTTTGGACAACATGGATATAGTGTTATTTTTGGATATGGTCATGTTATATTCTGTTGATATTAAAATATTAGATCATAATTATGAGAGCGAGAGTTATAAGGAGGAAGTTTGAATCAAAATATTGGGGTTGTATATTTCATGTTTGATGATTATTAACAAAAATAAAAGTGGGAGTCACAAGGGGTCGCACCTTTTGAGTTATTATTTAATTGGACCCTTATATATATATATATATTATTATTATTATTATTATTATTATTATTATTATTACTTGTCTCAACTAATTAGTTAAGCTAATTGGGCTTAACTAAAAGAAAGGTAGTTGAACTACCATAACTTATTGAGAATGAATAAAACCTCAATCAAATGAAGAGACAAAGGAGGAGAAAATAGAAGGAGAATTCCAACCCTAAGGTTTTCTCTATACTAGTGAGATACTTTCATCCTTCTTTCATTATGGGTTTACTAGAAGGCTTAATCGTCTTGATGACACCATGGTCTTATTGAAGGAAACATGATTCAAAACTGAATCATATATTTTAGCAGCTTGTTTTAAAGGTGTATGATTTATCTTTGGTAGTCGGTGTGTTCTTGTCTGTTTACAAATTAAATTTTATGATTGATAAAGAATATTTTACAGAGTCAAGTGACAACATTTTGTGGCAAGCTGGTCCAGATCTTTAGCTTCAATTTTCTTTTGTTTTCAGAGTCTTTTTGTATGGTTCCCATCGAAGGCTTATAAATCTAACTTTGGTCCCTACACTCACAGGGGTTTGTAAAGATAATTCAACCTTGTATCTTAGAATGAAATCAATACAAAAATCAGTTTTCTGATTTCAGTCTCACGTATTTATTTTGATGATCTGGTTCATTTTTTTCTTTTATCTCCATGTACACATTCATGTAATTTTTGTACACACTTATGTAATTTATGTTTAAGTTTATTTCTTTTTTGCACAGTTACATATAATATATAAAACAAACTAGACTTGGTCCCTTGTACTTAATACCTGCGGATTAAGTGATTGTTTTTTTTTTGGTTTTAAGGCTATAAACCCAAGGTGACATTCCCAACTATCTTGCCTTAGCCCGAATAGATCTTAAAATGCTTGAGCGAGGTTCTCCATACCTTTTCCTCAACAGTGTGCATAAGGCCAAATATTGCACATGCAGTGGGAATTGTGAGCAGGTATATGAACAATCTAGGTAATGAGCATTGGATGGCAGTAAAGTGGATTCTCGGGTATTTGAGAGCCAATACTACACATGCATTATGTTTTGGAGGTTCAAACAATGTTTTGAATGGATATGTTGATTTAGATATGGAAGGTGATAAAGATAGTAGGAGGAGCACCACAAGGTATGCTTTTATTGTTGGTGGGACAACAATAAGTCGGGTTTTATAAATTGCAAAAGGTTGTTTCACTTTCAACAACAGAAGCATAGTATGTTGCTACTACAGAGGCTAGTAAAGAGATGATTTGGTGATAAAGGTTTATGGGGGAATTGGGTAAGAAGCAAGATAATAGCAGGTTATACAATGATAGTTAAAGTGTCATTCATCTTGCAAATAATTCAACCTTCCACTCCAAGACTAAACATATACAACTCAGGTACCATTTCATACGACCAATTTTAGAAGATGGATCATTGAAGCTAGAAAAGATACACACCAGCCAAAATCCTACATATATGTTAACAAAGGTAGTAACTAGGGAGAAATCGAGTTTTTTCTCAGTTTCAATTGTCCTTCAAGCATGATGGTAAAATATGAGAAACTTGCCAGGTCCAAAGTTGAAGTATAGTACAACAGATGCAATATGGTGAAATTGTTGTAATTGGTCTCCAAGTGGGAGATTGTTGGTTGTGGAGCCTGATTATATTCCTGATTCATATGCAGGTATTCATACCCACCTTCTGTTGGGGGTTCAGGGGTGGAGCCCCCAAGGAAATTTTTTGGAAAATTACCTTGTAAAATATTGTAATTTCATATTCAATCTGGATCGTTCATTATAAGGTTGCAGATCTGATAGTAGAAGTTATGTTGGGGTTTTCACCAAAGAAGGAAACCCCTTTTTTTGTATGAGGGAATTCTATTGTGATTGTGTACGAGAGTGACTATTTTATTTTGAGAGAGGAGACTATGAGAAAGAAGAAGAAGTTACAATTGGTATGTTGTAGGTTGTATCCCTTCATTTTGATGGATAATAATAAATGAAGGACCTAGAAATTTCTCTATTGATGTAGCCCATATTGGGTGAACCATGTATATCTATGTCTTTGTTTTATTATGCTCTTTTGTGTTTTATTTATGCATTATTTTATTTCTCTATGATCTAATTCCTAACTTGTTAAGTGTTTCTCCACAATACAAGTCCTTTCCTCTACTTGGCATGTCTTTACACTAATTTTGTTTTATGAATAGGTGGTGCTCTTTTCTATATAATATTTTTTACGACATGGTGATTTAACTCTTTATTAAATTTACCACGTATTTCCTTGATTATTAACCACCATAGATCTTATTTCAAAGTTGATAGTTTGCACGATAATATTTAGAATTTATTACAAATCTTTACAAAATATTCACCACTTTAATAATGGTATTAGGTTCACACAATTGGTAGATGACATGGTGGAGGGGAAGTAAATTCCATCGAGAATGGTGATGTGATGTTGAAAAATACGAAAAATTATTAAGTATGGAGGTGCAAAGTGGTAAATGGGAAGTGCAATATGATGAATGTGGGATTGTAGGACACATGCATGGAGAGTCGAAAAGAGAAGAGGGAAGGACTCTTGCATCCACAATGGTAAAATAAACTAAGTATAAGAAAATAGTGATTTTATGGGTTGCAGAAGTGGATGAGTCATTTTGGAGAATGAGGGATTAGTTGTGAGACATGAGAATCAGGGAAAAAGGTAAGTGGATAGAAAGGTTGTACCACATCCGCATTCAAGAGAATTGACTAAGTATAAAAATGTAAGCAATGCAATTTGCATGATGCGGAAGTAAAAAGGGTCATTATGAGTATTGCAATTTTGTGAGTTTCAAGACACTATCATTTGTGGGACATGGATGGATTGGTCTCCCACAACGAGACACCTGCAACACATAAAAAAGACTAAGTGTTGGATTCATTAAAAGTGACTAAGTATAGACTTGCAGGTTTGTGGACTTGGGAACTTGATGGTAACCTGATCCACAATGTGCATTTCAAAGAGAAAAATGACTAAGTAAATAATATACAAGGAACATAGGAAGAAGAGGAAAAATACTAAGGATAGATATGTATGTACCAATGTTGATCAACGAATGTAGATCGGTAGGCCCTTACTACAATCTTAATGATAGTTTAGGTTTATGTACTTCATGAGCTTTAGGACTTTGTGCTTTAGGATTAATGTTCAACTTGGTCTTTATTAAAAAGGTAAAAAACAATCTATTTGGATTGGGCCTCAAAAGCTTAGATACTTCCATGGATACATAATATTTATTTATTTTCAATGGTGTTATAGGTTTAGTTATTTATTCTTTGATTGCTTGGAAGGAAATCAATATTTAAATTTTACCAAGTTAACTCCAAAATAAGGAACCATAGCATGCATGGTAGATTACTAACAAGTATTTATGTTAATAAAAGAGAGTGTAGTTTATTCTTTGCAATGGGTTCTATTGGATTTTTTGTTTGTTGAGAAAAATGTCAGATTTCCCACTCTTAATGCAGAAAAAGAACCTCACAAATGAAAAAAAACATGCATTCTTGGTGATAATTGGTTTTAAACATAAGAATGTATATCAATAACATATTATTTCAAACTATTTATCTTGTACTGTGTAAGCTTGACTTCTGACCCTTATTGGGCATCTTATGACCCCATTAGGGCTATGTATGGGTAATGATTCAACACCACATTAGTTGATATGGTCAAGGATAGATAATTTAGGTATAATGCATACATATACAAGGTTCTCACTTCATTTATAAATTACTCAAGTGTATCATTCATTCTTGATATTCATTGCATGTTTAGGTAACAAAGGTATATGCCTAAACACTTAGGTCTAGGGTTCTCTGATACAATTTTTTGTGGAGTCTCTTTTGATCCTCAGTGTCTTATTTCTAATTTCAACATGGTACATAAATTAAAGGATTAAGACTCTCTAGGCTTGATCATTCATGGATTAAGCTTGGTTGCAGAAACTTCATGTTTTATTCTCTTGTTCTAAAGAGGTTCACCATTACATTGTGTCCTTTTTTTGACGATTTAATAACGCATGTTCGTCACCACATTGTCCCAAATACGACGAAGGCAACAATCATTTTTTTTTTCGCGTCTACTTCATCGCAATTACAACCTTCAAGTGTTCATCACAAGACCGACAAACCTACCCTTCGTAAGAGTGACAAATGTGCCCTAATCAGTTTGGCCCACCCCCATCACTTGTTCATTGCTTTTTAGTCGAAATATCAACAAACTAGTGAAAATTGTTTGACGAACAAGTGACAAACTAGCAACAAACAGGTAACAAACTTGCCACAAAACTTTAACAAACTTTCGATGAAACAATGACGAGGCTTATGTATCTCTGACGTTTTTCTGTGGTCGAACTACCAACAAAATGTTGAAATTTTTTTTATGAATCAATGACGAGGTTTTTGTATCTCCAACGTTTTTTTTCTGTAGGCCAGGTTCTTTGGAACATCAACGAACAATTTCATCGATGTTTTGACGACTATATATATATATATATATATATATATATATAAGTGTGCGCCCCTTTTTCCACAACAATATAGCAAAACACGATATACCATCTGTATTTCCACAACATCCTTAGGTTAATTGAAATGGGGAAGAATGATTACATTCACTTCATTTATGTCAACAAGATCCATTTCCCTATTGAGAAAATATAATATTATTATCTCAATTTTTTGAAATTTAAGCGTAAACTTTGGAAATATAGGAGTATGAGTGTTGAAAACAATTATATGCTTTTGAATAGTTCATCCTGACTAGGAACAAACCTTTGCCATTTAAAATAGAATTCTCATCCCAACCACTTGACCAACCACTGACAACCATGAGATTAAGTATCGATTAACAATATCTCTTCTCAAGGTATTGTTGTAGGTGGATGATTCAATGGTACTTTTACTAAAACTATTAACACCCATTGTAGTGCTTTCCATGAGTTGAGAGATTTTCCCATTATCTCGTCCTTGTTCTGAATTGTTCTTAGATTGTGCTAGAATGTGTTCAAACAATATAGCAGATGAATTCAATGATCCTCTTCTTGAGAAAAGAAAGCCCATCCATTCACTAGTTCCACGTGGATGTAAGGAGTACCATGGTTGGTTTAAATAAGGATGTTCCTGTGATATTAACAAAATATTTGAAACACCACGATGTACAAAGTTGTGGAGTGAAAAATCTAATCTAAGTAATCATAATACCAAAAATTGAGATTTTATCAAGAAAACATACAAAGGGTCTGTAAGAAGGTACCTCTTGTGTAAGAAATGTCCATTTTGATTCTTTAAGTAGTTGATGAGTATATGCTGAAAAATCCTTCTCAATATATTCCCAATCCTATAGTTTCCCATCTAAGTATATAATTAATAAACATTTTTATTTCTCTTGAATAGATGGTGAAGCCAACATCACTCTTTAGAAATAGTTATGCTTAACAGAATAAAGAAAATTAACATAAGATGAGGTCCAAGCAGTTTTTCAAGTATAA
Organism: Picea glauca; assembly: GCA_000966675.3. Lineage (NCBI taxonomy): Eukaryota > Viridiplantae > Streptophyta > Pinopsida > Pinales > Pinaceae > Picea > Picea glauca. Next base: position 362,683 of record JZKD02S1673508.1, on the reverse strand, counting down.
GTGCATACCAATACCGTGACCACGAAAAAGGAGCACAAGAACTCTGTAAGAACTATTGTAGACAATATGGAAAGTGTAGAGGTGGGGCTCTTTATCAATACTTTAAACTTGAAACAGAAAAATAACTAGTCAACTAAAATCATTGGAACAATTGATATAAAAAACTATAAACTTTGTTCTAGTCATGATTTGAAATAAAAGTCAACAATGATTTTGTTTCCTTTGGCAAAGGTGTTTCTCATTTAAACAATAATTTGAGCATATCAATATTTCCATAACAAAAAAGTACCATTTTCTCCACATCAGTGTCTGCAATCCGAATAATAAACAATAGGTCTGTTATTCAACCCATTCTAGGGAAAACATTTTGAATGAGAAATTACTTTCAGATTGATAAAATCCTGATCAATACTGACTTAAATAGCCTTCAGGGATTGTCAACCTAGATTTTGGTTGGGAGATTAGACTCAAGAGTTGATCTTTCCCTTAAATTGCAACCCATTCTTACAATGATCAAGCCTGGGTTTGACCATCACTCTCCAGTGATACCGATGAGGTGTCCTTGTTAAAAGGTGGTGTTGGTGATATTTTCTTCTTCGGAGGCATGCCCTCCTATTCCAAATCAATTACTCTTAGTTTAGATTGAAAGTGCCTATGCTTTCCTCCTAGTTTAGGACTAACTCTATGGGGAAGGAAAAGGTTGGAAGAAACATCCCTCAATGTTTATTATTGAGTTGTAACGTCCAAAGGTGATGTTGTAGGGAGATTGGTTCTATTTATGAAAACTAAGTGTCTATTATCTGGGGGATCTGTCCATTGGTTATGGCCTCTGGTTGGAAATGCAAGAAAGATGTTGAATCCAATGGAAAAATGCTATGTTGGAACAAGTATGCTTTGTCTACGGGGAGAGATATATAGTGGTGCATAATGTCATTTGCAATGCCATAACTTAGAGATGAGGTTAAAACATGAGAGAGTGTTGCTTGTTTATGGGTCTTCCCCTGTATCACCCTCCTACCTCGCACAATGCATTACCAGCTTAGGTAGATGCTTTCTACACCTAGCAATTCATTCAATGAACATCCATGATCCAATATCATCAATAGTTTCTAATTCAATGTCTTGGGATATGGTCTAGTAATTGAGATGGGGGTTTTCTTTCTAAATATCCATTTTAAAACCCTATAAGGTATATAGTCCTAAAAATTAAATCATTGACCCAAATTAATTCAACCCTTCACACTTGATGTGGTAATTGGTGTAGTCTCTAAGGAATTGAGTGCATTTATTTTGAAGAACCTAAGACTAATATCTGTACAGTATAAGCTTGACAATCATTCTTTTCACCCAACAATCATTTTGAAGGTTGGAAATGAAAATATAATGATGTGGGAAGGTAATAAATATTGTGAAGAACACTCATCAAGTTAAAAACCATATATTAGAGTTTTCATGATCTCTGCATAATATTTTTTGTGAAATTTGGGTACTCTTTCTCGTAAATGCTAAAACAATGAAAAATGTTATTTAACTAGACCTAAATCTTGTAGTTCAAGATAACTCAATGAAAAATAGAAATATAGACATATAGGAAAATGATAAACATATGTCAGAGAAAATTAAGAAATATCTAAATGTATAATTTTGGGGTCAGTAAAACTTTGTTTTATTCTCGAAGTTTCATAGATATAATAGTTCTCACATTTCCTACCTCTGATTATCTAAAATAAGTCAAAATTTTTTTATAATTTTAAGCATGAATATTTATGGAGCTTTAGATGGAGTCCGGGTTAACCACAAAATATATATATAAACATCCTCTAAACACTTTTGCACAAAACAAGAAATTAGAAATGTTCTTGAAAGCATCATAATATATATCCCATCCATCAACAATATTATCATAGATGTACACTTAAATGCCAATACAATATATGTTATTCTCACAAATCCAATAAATTATAAATAACTTATTGGAAAATGGAAAAATAGCAATCCAAATAATAATCCCTTACCTTTCGTCCACAAACGCACACATACACACAATTGGCCACAAGTTCTTTTTTATCTACATTGTATACGAAGCATAGATAATGCAAAATTACCACATTGATGTGATAAAATTTTGTACTTGAGGGAGGAATATTACTCCTTTAACAGTGGCAAGAAGCATGCTCCCCATTTGGGTCAAGCATACCCTAAACTTGCCAAAAATTTCCAGCAGTTTGGGTTGGTTGATGCTCCCTTAGACCCTCACAAGTAGACTTTGAACCTATTGTAGCAATGAAAAAAAACATTATGGAAACAAAATTAGTTTTTTTTGTATGGTAATCATTTGGAATTGAGGAAAGGTTCCCAATATCAAAAAATTAAAAATATTTCTCATATCTAACATAATTGAGGTTTGAGATTGACAAAGAGAATCAATTTAAATTTTTCATTTTGAATGGTGTTTAGGAAGACAAAATTCTCATACCTAAAGAAAACAACTTCCATAATTTACCAATGTAAAAGGAAACATTCCATAGCACATAGCACATGATATGAAAGGCATAAATTTCTAGAATATGTTTTGATGGATGCCTCAGTATCTATTGGTAAATAATAGGATGGGATGGAGAACCCTACCTCATGAACATGTGATGGGAATCAATACATTCTAGGAAACAAAGGGGAAAACTCCCCTTAGATCATATCTCTCATGTGCCCCAAAATTCCCAAATGAAAGAGAGAGTGTTGGTTGTTTAGGGGTAAGAGAAATGATGTTGGAAGAAAAATCCTTATCCACATTAATAGACATCGTGTGCCATATTTATTGTTCCACCATTTCAAGTTGTAGATAACAATCCAAATCCATGAATAGGTCCTCGTAATCTACTATAGAATGGACATGGGAAGTGTTATATATTCCACTTGAGTGTGAGCAGTGATCATGACAAATGTTGGTGGAGTGGAAGGAGAAAGGAAATATTGATGTCCAAGACTATGGGGTATTATTTTGTATACATAAATAAAAGGATAGGAAGGTGCATTGTTGTCTATATGTCTATTTTGATGAATGGTCATAATAGGTAGAGCCTAATGTAATGTAGGTTGATGAGGAGTATTTTTTGATTGAAGCTCCATTTGTAAAAGTGTAGTAGTGTTTTATAGGACCTTGTGAATTTCACTAGGTAGTAGAAGTGCCTTGAGCACAACATGGGTTATGTGTATGGCTACAGAAGCACCAGGCCACATGATATCTCTCTTTTGAAGAAAAGAGGCCATGTTTGATCAACAATTTGAGATCGTGCCAATGTTGGAATGGGACGTTGATCATTTGGGTATGCTAGATTTGGTATGGAATGCTTGAGATATCAATGTTGTATCACCTGTGAGCATTATGGGAATTAGTTCATGGAAGGGAGAGAGAGAGGAAACCAACAACATGGGTTGAAGTGTATTAAGGGATGGTATAACATTCTTTTGAAGGACTATGAGAGAGGAAAACAAAAGATGGTTTATGGTGAATTGGGGATGATGAGGATTTAGAATGAAAGCAAGCGAGTGAGGTATGGATGGGGTAGGAGGGGTAGGAAGAGGTTTAACATTTCAGAGGGTCTTGAAGGAGGATGGTGTAAATGGATAAGAATGCTTGGGGTAAGTTACAACATAGAGAGAAATATGTTTGTGCGAGCTTGTTGGTTGGACTATAACATTATTTGTGATTTCATAGGTTTTTATGTCTTTAAACAGTTTCTATGTGTTGCAATAGGCATTGTATAATTCATTACAATATTGATGTTGATATGGAATGCCTAATAGTAAATTATATTAGTTGAGGGAGGATACATTGCATCCAATGGTGTCTTGAAAAATCCCTGTGGAAAACATTATTTCATAATGTTTATTAACTAAAAGATGAGGGTTGTCCTATTGTACCCAACTGAGGTGATAAGGACAGGGGTGTGATGTGGTGGGGATTTGAATATGACCTATAAGGTCTTGGGATATGAGATTCTTTTGGCTACATTGTTGAGGATGATCATGGCTAGATGGTATTTCACTTGACAATTATTAGTAAAAAGGATATTTGGAGAGTGCAAATAATTTTCTATTTAAACTTAGCCTTAACTAGAAGTGTTATTTTTCTATTTAAGTGGGTGTGTGAATCAAATTTGAGTCCAGAAACCCTCCCATGTCGTTAAGGCATGTGAATAGTCTACCCATTTCAAATTTCAGTGCATACAGAAATAGTTTGAAAAAATTTCAAAGTTGGCCCCATTCACAGGTCATTGTTGCCCATGTCTAGACTCTAGTCCTAGTACAATTTTTGTTCAGTTCAATAGTACACATGTCCCGACATCTAGTACTACAAGGGAATATTTTTATGGTGTTGATTAAGAAATCAACGAAAAAGAGGGATTTTTCATTACAACTATGACACACATACATTTTATATACATTAATGTAGAACCTGAAAGAAAAATGAAGAAAGGCAACGAATTGTATCCCATGTGAACATTTGAAGATACTTGCAATGAATTAGCTATACTTGGAATCACATCATCCATTTCCTGTGTTCATCCCATGTAAATATTCTTGCGACGAATTAGCTATACTATCGACGAACTTTTTTCGTCGATAGTATAGCTAATTTGTCGCAAGATTATTTACATCCGTCGCTCTTGCGATGATATCCTTTCCTTCTCTCTTGCTGATGAATTCCCTTATTTGTCTCTCTTACCGACGAAAATGTTTGCATAAGTGATGGGTACTAAATTATCCTTGATTTTCTCCTCTAGTACCCATTCTACTTCTTTTCACACCACCATATATATCAATATTTCTTGAAGGTTAAAAAGATCAACATCAACTTAGAAGAGAATCCAATATAAATATATGGTTCTACTTCTATAGAGGCTACTCTCTCTATGTTTTAAAAGATAACTACATGACACTACACTTAAATGACAAATTCTAACACTTTATGGGTTTAATTAGGATTCATTTCATATTTGGTTTATCAACTTGAAATTAAAATTTGATACTTTGCGAGCTAGTTGTACCTTGAGTCAAATACAAATATGAAATTAGGAATCATTAACATATCTACTATAACATATGAAAAATAAGTTTTATGGTTTACATGATGACTTGATAATGGAAAAAAGTGGGTGCGTGAGTCAAATTTGAGTCCAGAAACCCTCCCATATCGTTAAGGCATGCCAATAGTCTATCCATGTCAAATTGCAGTGCATACAAAAACAATTTGAAAAAATTTCAACGTTGGCCCCATTCACAAGTCACGGTTGCCCTGTCTAGTCCTAGTACAATCTTTGTTCCTTGTTCCTTGTTCCTTTTAAAATTCGTTCTACAGTACACACGTCCCCTTATCTAATACTTCAAGGGATTATTTTTATGGTGTTGATTAAGCAATCAATGAAAAAGAGGGATTTTTCATCACAACTATGACACACATACATTGTATATACATTCATGTAGAACCTGAAAGAAAAATGAAGAAATATTGATGCAAACTTAAAACTTGTGTCAACCAATTTGTGTAATTTTAAAAAAAAATAGGGTTTCAACAAAAATTATATAGAAATGAAAAACACATTCATCGAAACTTCGTTGATGCAATACTATGACAACAATATTGATGACATCTACGATCATGATGGTATAAAAATGAAAGAGCTTCTCTTGGTTTCAAGAATAATTTATCCCCTATTGAACAAGGCCAACCACATGAAGGTGAAAGCGCATATGGCCCCTCCCCTCTCCTATCCTCCTCCTCACATCACTCTCAATTGATCCCCAATACCCAATCTATAAAATAGAAAATAATCGAAAGCAATGTCCTAGTAAGATTCATGCATAGAAACTACAAAAACAAAAATTAATGAAGGTAAATGAAATTATGTGTTTGTAAATGATATATTTAGTGTACCACATACTTTAGTATATTGGAAACCATTTTCAGGTTTTGCATAATAATTAAACAACATGTAACATAGGATATAAAAACATAGCATAAAAATTAAAAACATGTAATTAACCCATGACATTATAAGTAAATTATTTTAAGAGAACAATTCATACAAATTAAAATATATAGTCGTGTACCTAATCCAACCTCAACATCTGTGTAATCATCGTTATTCTGTATCTTGATCTTCTTCATCGAACTCGACATATGTATCATCATCTAGTTCATAAATGGTGTTGAAAGGATTGACGATATCATCATCGTCATCAATGTCATTTTCGAGCATATTTTCATCGACATCATCATCAAGAATTGCAATGTTGCCTCCTACGCCTAGATCATGATCTTCTTCATCTTCTTCATCTGTCTACCCTGCATGATCTTCCAGCTCTGTCTGATCTGGCGAATCATCTTCTTGATATTCAATATCATCTTCTTCCTGTAAATAAGTATACTTAACTGGCCCTCCTCTTGTATCATATCTAACAACAAATGACCAATCCCTCTCACCTGGAAAATTTGAGTAAAAGACCTGTTCACATTGGCTTGGAAAAACATAGCGATCATGTCCTCTTTCAAACATCGTTGTTTTAATCATTGGAAATCGATTGCATGTTGAATAACAGTTCTTTCATCATCGTGTTCATGCATTTGTAACCTATACCATTTGACATTGAATAGAACAAATTTGAAGGAATTAAAGTCACACTCAAGTATATCGTTTAAATACCCATAGTATCTATTTTCATATTCTTGGGGATGTTTGTCACTCCTAGAGGAAACATTAGTGACCTAGAATACTGCAGTTATCCCACTATCAGAAGTTTTCCTGGTTTCATCCAATTGTTTGATGTGAAATTTACGACCATTGCACCACATAGCCTTGTGGTGTTTCAACTGCAATATGCCAGATATGTAAAAGATGCATTGCCAATTAATAAATTAACAAATATATTTATATAACTTGGAAAGTATCTGGAAAATACAATACACATGTAGTCACATTAATATAATATAAAATAACTGAATAAAATGGGTGAATTTTCTTGTTTGTCCATCTTTCAAACCATATGCTAAATCAATTTCCCTTTGCGTAACATTGGCATCTTCGTTACAACGAGCTTCTCTAACCAATTCAGACAGTCGTTGCCACGATAACCTACCTCCATTATGTTGTTTACATCTTTCAATCCATACATTCATCCAGTCAAGATTGTTTGCAATGTATAAATGTAGTGCATCCCACTCTTGAGCAAGCGAATCAAAAAATCATAATTCACCAATATTAAATATTAGTTATAACGTCCATGCAGGTTATAAATATTAATAATTTATGAAATAACAGATATTAATGTATTAATGAGTATGATCATATGCACAAAAAAAGAAACTTTATATGTATTATTAATATAAATCTCCATAATTATTAATATATTACCTCTCATTTTTTTCATTCTACCTTTCCCCAACAGGTGCTCCTGATCTTCAAATTTTTTGATGGAGTTCACATCCCAAATGTGATCCACTGCATGCATAGTTGGCACTGCTAATTTAGGAAGGAACTGACTAATATACACCACGGATTGATATACCATATATCCCTCCACCATAGAACCCTTAGGACATGCTCTTTGTCTAACCAACGCCATCAATTATTTCAAGTGCCTCTCCACCATCCACATTGACCTTGTGTGAAYAGGTCCACAAATTTCAATCTCCTCAACTTGGTGTATGAGGTAGTGTTCTTGTGCATTGAAAAATGTTGGAGGTATATACTTTTTCATTTCACACATTAGACGAGGGATTTCTCTCTTCCAATACTTTATATCATCTTCATGGATTTCTTTTAATGACAACCATCTACATGAGATCATGACACAAGAAAATAACATGTTTCAACATAACATAATATAATATATTGCATTACAATTAAAACACGTGTCATTAAGTACAACAATAATTTGAAAGAACATTTTGCATATAAATCAAAATTACTTACCTCATCTATTTTCCAAGATCATATATAACTTGTTTGACATTGTTGTCAAAGTCGTTTGGGAGAGATAGCGGTAGAACAAACTGTAACAAAAAAATGAATCGTTATTTGTTTCGACCAAAGTAGACAAAAAAAATTAAAAAATTAAAAAAAAAAATATATATATATATATATACCAAAAATATTACCTTAATGAAGGTATGCCAATCATATGTTTTTACCCCACCAAATTCACCTTTCTTCGTTAAGATATTATTAATGTTTGAAGCAAAACCCGTGGGAAATTTAATTATTTGAATGACCTCTTTTGCATCATTGCTTTGTTGCTCTGTTAATAACCATGGAAGGTTATTTTAGTCTATTCCATCTCTATTTGATCGGATCAC
>JZKD02S1673508.1:335423-353821 GCA_000966675.3 Picea glauca | reverse complement strand
ATTCACCTAACAATCTACAACATAACAAATAACTAGTTAATGTAAAGAATATTAATCGTAAAAATTGCATTCTTATTTTACACATTAATTAACACTAAAAGAAAATAGAAAAAAAGTCAACATTTATGTATAATAAGAGATGAAACATATTACATACCTTAGGATCTGTGTCATACAAGTGTTCGAAAAATTATTCATAACCTTTGAGTTCACTAGCAGCAATGTAGCGGAGAGAATATTTGCTCTCGATCCTTCATAAAGTGGTTTATTTACCTTTTCTAATAGAGGTTCATCATAAATACCATCATTGTCCCCATCCTCATCCGATTGAGAAAAAAAATCTTGGATCATTTGATTTGTCCCATCATCTTCTTCCATGGGATCATTAACTTGATTTGTCCCATCATGTTCTTCCATGAGATCCTCATTTGCTTGATCATGTTCCTCGGTTTGTACAACATCATTTCTACTACTACTTGGTGCAATATTCTGCAGAAAGTTAGAGGGAAACTCTAACTTTATAATTACAAACAATCATGCAAAATTAGTGTGTACTATAACAAACATTCAAACAATATATATACATATATATAATTTTATATAAAATTGACAATATAAAAACAGATAATGAATATATAGCTAATTACCATGGGACGATATTCATTCAATCTGCCATCAATATGCCCATATTTCCTACAATGTTTTGTAGTTGTTGCTATTAAAATTCTTACGGGACGTATGAGGCAACATTTTTTGCAAGGGAAATAACATCTACCATCACCCTTTTCACCCACTTTACTTTTTTTCCCACCTCTAATATTCTGCGATATTCTTTCGCACAACTTCCGCACAAAAATACCCTTTCTGAACCGTCGTTGTTATAGCAAGATGGTCACAACATCTCTAATTCGTAAAATATTTATAGATATTTTTTCGTCGCAATAGCGACGAACATTGACCAAATCAATGTTGACTTTTTCAAAGAGTATAACGATCATATCGTCGTGCTTGCGACGAAAGTTGACCAAATTAATTTTGACTTTGTTAAAGAGTATAACAGTCAATATGGACTTTATCAAATAGTGTAATAGTCAGTAGTTATCGTTGCCCTTACGACGAATGCACAAGTTTGTCGCAAGAGAGACGAGAGTCCACTATCTTCATGATCATCACAAGGGCGACAAACATTTGCTTCCGTCGATAGAGCGACGAATACAGGCTGAATTTATAATAAAATTGAAAAATTGAACTTTTTCTCTTGAATTTTGCGACAAGAGGGTACTTTCGTCGCAAGTAGTCATCGCAAATTTTTCAATATATAGTAGTGAATCTCTATACTTATGGTCTCCTTTACAACCCTAACATTGAATAGGTGGTTGCCTTGGCCTTTTCCCACTTTCCTCAATCATTCTGTGCTCTCTAAAAGATGGTTGTCCTTGAGGACTATTTCTGAAAAATGGTGGCTTGTTCCCCTTCTTCCTTTGTTTCCTCTTAAACTTATTCTTGTCCTCCCGAGTCTTTTGGAAAGTAGGCTTTCCTTTTTGTTGATCATATAATCACTTGGCTCTTCTTATGGTTTCCTCCAACGTTTTAGGATCATCATATTGAATTTCATCACTGATGAAAGATGGCATCCCACTCAAATATCTTTGGATCTTAACTGTCTCATCTTTGATGAAGGAGACATACTTCAATAGTTCTAAAAATCTCCTTTCATACTCATCAATTATCATGCTGCCCAATTTGAGTTCAAAGAAATCTTTCATATTTTTTTCATATTACCTCTTTGTTAAGTATTTCTTCTCAAAATGCTTCTTGAATTCCTTCCATGTAACATTCTTCTCTCTAATGTGTTGCACTTGCACAAGCTGATCCCACCACATGGATGCCTTTCCTTTAAGCTGGTAGATAGAAATTCTTCCTTCTACATGAGAAGAATAATTATGCAGTTGGAAATATTTTCTCATGCCTAGCAACCATGTCTCAACATCTTCATCCTTCTTGTGCTCTCCATCAAACGTAGGAGTTTTGATCTTGTTCTTTTCTCCTTTAAATTCATCCACCCCAGACCTCTTATGCTTCCTGGCAGAGAATGGACTTGAGCTGCTATGTGCCCTCCTTTTGGATTGTCTTTGAGAGTGATGGTGATGTATGTTATCACTCCTCGATATTCCTCTTTCCTCAAGGGTCCTATGGCTTCCTGATTTGTTAGAGCCACTCTCCTTATCCAATTTATTTTCAATTTTGTCTAGGCTATTCATTAACTTCATATTGAAGTCTTCCTACTACTCTTTGGCTTTCATAAGCCTTTCATTATCAACTTTTTGACTATGGACATCTTTCTACAAATTTCTAATGTTCTCTACCATATTCATGGTATCATCCTTTCAAACTCTATGTCCATTGAAGTTTGTTCCTTTCATACCCAAATGAAAATCCATTCCTCGAATCTCATGTTCCTAGCTGTAATCCCCCTACGTATCATCCATCTCACTGCACTCTGTGTTGATCTGATATGATCAATCTGTTGTTAATTCTGCAAAATGTGCATCCAACAGAACCTTGTCAGGCTATCTGATTCAACAATTTTATAAATACATGAACCATTTTGGTTCAATAATATATCATACTTCTTTCTGTTGATTTCCTGAGTATTTTTCTGATCAGTCCCCTTTTTTTGGGTGAACAGATATGTATTGTTGTCCTGGACCTTTCCAATTACTACTTCCTTGCTCAATTTTGATCTTTGAGCATAAATTTATTGATGTAGGAGCTCCCATCCTAAAACATTTTTATGCAGTCTTCTACTGTAACTGCTTTGTAAACCTGAAATCAGGGTGCCAGGGATCGTCTTAGTTCTCAGATTCGATCACTAACAGGATCAAATATCTACATAACCACAGTTTTAATACAGAGGCGTTGAACCTCTTATCAAGGATTGACGGTCGTTCTTGAACCGTCGTAGAGATCTATGATCAGGGATGATTGCGGAGTCCCAACTAGCATGATGTTTATCTCTTTCACGAGTTCCGCAATAGAAACTACTCGCATGTAGTGGAATCGATGCCAACTGTTGATCTTGCCGAATCTACAAATTGACGGTGTAGGAGGATTGCAAAGGTTAAACTCGCATGGATGTTAGTTATGCCCCCGATCTCTGCAACTTCTCTCCACCGTAGATCTTACTTGTGTTAATCCGATGGTCAGTTCAGGACTTAATTGGATGTTGATCCGACGGTCCCCCTCTACAACTCCCATATCTGACGGTTGTTGTGGCTTTCTGCTGAATTCATCCTTTTACGCTCACGATATATTATTTCCTTAGATCGATGCCTCTTGTAGCTTCTTTCACCATGGTTGTGTGAGTTACCTTAACCTTAATGGCTATCTGAAAATTTTCTTTCTTTACATCTTTAGGTGCAGGTCTGTACAATTTGGGACCCCACAGACTCCTTCTCTAAACCCCCTTTTGTTTTGAAATCAATTTCTGGGCACTGGCACTTTTCTTTGGCCCCCAATCGCATGTGACCACGGGATGTGACCAAGCCCTAGGTTGATAGGCGCTTATCCGAAGCTTCGAGACTTTGAGGCTTCGAAACTTTGGAGGTTCTCTCAACTCCAAAATCGACGGTCCTCATTCTTGTTTTAGATCAATGGTCAACAGAAGCTTCGAGACTCTGGGATTCGAGAGTTATGAGGCTCCATATTGTGTTGCCTTCTAAATTAGTGAATTAGCGAACTCACAAACACATATCAATGGACCGCGCCTTCTCGTTAACCAATGGCCATGATCAACTATGGGACTCCAGGATTTAGATCCTTCCAAATCACCTCTCCAAAAATCTCCCAATCAATGGTCAACATTAAATCCGAACTTTGAGATTTCTCGACCCAAAGCAACTTGCAACTCAATTCCTCTGGAGTACCAAGTCTCCAGACCTTGGGATCTGGCACCACGTGTCCACTTTAATCAATGGTTGATATGGACTCTGGCCTTCAGTCCTTTGGGATTCCTCGATCCCAACTGCTTATGCCTTGAATCCTCTGAAGTGTCAAGTCTTCGGACTATGGGATCTACTACCATGTGTCCTCTCCCGATCAACATTGAGGACTTACTTCGCTCTTCGTAGCTCCGCAAGTTTCACCTTCATCACACTTCATTCCTTTCGAATGTCGAATTAGTGAATACGAAAATCTCCCTTACTCGGTTGTCAAACAATTAATGTAGTGACACGTGGTCATTCCGACAGGCGACATATGTCAGGTCCCAATTGGTACCAAGGGCCTGTAAATTGTACAAAAAAAAGTGACACATGGAAGACTTAGGGTAATTCCACGTCACCCTAGGTGACATCATCATTCCACATCATATCCGATGCTTCGGGACTTCGACACTTTGGGCTTTAGAAGATTCCACTCCAGCACACCTTATAAATCTTGAATGTTGAACTTCCAAACATGTCCATGTCACTCTGGTGCTCCGAGACTTTGGAGCTTTGGGCTTCGAAGGATTTCGTTGTTGAACGCCACACAAACTCTGGACTACCAAAATTCTGAACAATGCTTAATCTGTGGACACATGTCCCTAGAAATGGGCAATCCGGATTGGTTCCAGACTTCGAGACTCCGAGACTTCGGGATACTTCTCCACACTACACCACAAATCCCCTGAACGTCGAATTCCTGAATAGGATGATCTGCGAACACGTGTCCTCAAACACAAATGGTCTAGATTAACTCCAGAGTTCAGGACTTCAGGAGGAATTCCATTATGTGCACACTTCAACCAATTTCCCCGAACTCCGAATCGTTGAACTACTCAGGGAAAATCCATGACTCTCCTCCTCCTGGATGATCTATGGTTGAAATTTACTATGATAATTCAAAGCTTCGGGCTTCAGCCCCTTTTACCAACAGAACGTAAACTTCACCAAAGTCACAAATTCCGAAGCACTTGGAGGTTAACTGACGTGCATATTTTAAAGATCTGACAGTTGGGAAGGGTCTACCTCCCTCCGCACAAATTGTACTACTCAGATTCAATCTCATGGTTATCAACCACGATTGTTGTGATAACTGCTCTACCACTCCTCTCAAGCTTTCCATTACCACCCAGGAGCTCTCTTAGTGCCCCTCTGGCACTCTGTAACTTCAATTTACTCATACACGGACCATCCAGGTTCAGTGTTGGAACCATGGACTCTGATACCAATTTGTAACACCCCCACCCACCCAGGTCATGCCATGATACTTCGTAGAACCACTTGCTTTCATTTGTGGAAAATATCATACTTAATAAATTAAAAACAACATCTAATTTATGTTAACATACATTTATAATGAAAATTTAAACAGACATAAAAAAATTTGTTGCAACACGGATCCTTGCAGAATTAACAGTAAAACATACATGCAACAAACACATGCAATTCTTATAAATAATAGACGTGTTCTTAAACACAATATGTGACATTAACACAATTGATACTTATCTTTTAATTGATGTCCACCAACTACGTACAGACCTTCCACGAACCTCCCAGCCTTAGACCACACTGTTCATCACTCTCAGTAGTGGGTCACCCCCGAGCTGGGACTAAACTCCACCCGGGCAAGGGATTCCTAAGCTAGGCTAAGACTACGGGAAGTCACACAGTACATCAGGAAGGATTCCCTCCTAGGATCCAACTTACACCCACAGATCACAGCCTCTCATTCCCCACATGCATGTCCCACCCCGGGAAGTATACACCTTCATTGTTCAACAGTCCATAGGTTGCTCCACTTCCCTTCCAGGGCTTCAACAACATGCCATACAAGAATTCTCAGAGCTTTGTAGCTATTGTTGGGTTCCTTCCAGGAGATTTCACTTCCCCAACAACCTCTCTCACCTCGAGAGAGTTTCTCATAGGCCTGACAACCTACTTCTTCAATCCACGGTCCTAACAACCCGCCTCTTCAAACCCACAGGCCTGACAACCTACTTCTTTTGTCTAGCTCCTAATTCAAATGAGTAAGGGCGATGGCAACAACAGACTCAGGTATGGCACAGATGATGGCAGCAACAACCAATCGTTAAGGCAGGGTATAGGCTTAAGAAAGTGCAGGTGCGTACAAGTTACCAAGGTCGACGATGGAGGGTTTCAACGATGGAGAGTATAATTGAGTGCGTGAATGCGTGAGTGCATGGGAATCTTGGAAAGAATGGTTGAGAAAACCCCCACAATGAACTAATTTCCCATGTAAAACTGCATGTCCCAAATCGGACACCTGTCCTTATGAAGCTGCATGAGCTCCACTTCTCATTCATTCCCCTTCCCACGAGAACTTAGGATAAGGAATTATTTCCCAAACCTTAGTATTTTAGGAAAATATATTATAATATTCCCTCAGGGTTAAGCCCTCAAGCTTATCCCTTTTTCCTAGCCTCATAGCCCCTTCCCCTACCTAGTGGAGCTTGGTCCCCCATAACTCTTTCTTCGTGATCGGTCTACATGCAATGATGTATTTTATATTAATGACATGCATAATTACATATACAAAAATAGGGCCTAAACATCACATAATCCTCCTAGATTATAATCACTTGGCTCACCGGCCTACAAAATATGTTTACAATTCAGCAGGGGCTTGGCCTTGGGGTATTACAACTTGTAAAAAAAAAATCAACTGCTGAAAACGCTTTGGACACTTGGAAGTCCATTCAAATTTCCCTCCCTTCTTTTTCAAAGAAGTGATTGGGCTTGCAATATTTCAAAACCCTTTTATGAATCTTCAGTAATATACAACAAGACCCATAAATGATCTTACCTATGTCACATTTCTTGGCATTGGCCATCCTCTAATGGCCTCTATTTTCTTGGGACCAACTATTATCCCATCTACCAAAATAATATGCCCCAAGTAGTGAATCTTATTTTGATAAAAGATGCACTTAATTAGTTTGGTATACAATTTATGCTCTCTTAAAACTTGCAGCACTATTCTCAAATGTTGTTCATCTTCTTCTTCTGTCCTTGAGTAAATGAGAATATCATCTAAGAAAACAATCACAAGCTTGTCCAGGTACTCCTTGAACACTCCATTCATCGTACACATAAAAACTGTTAGGGAATTTGATATCCCAAATGGCACCACTGTAAATCCATAATGCCCATATCTTGTTTTGAATGTTGTCTTCTTGATATATTCTTCCTTTATCCCCACTTTATGATAATCTGATCTCAAGTCAATCTTAGAAAATATCCTTGCACCCTTCAACTGATCAAATAAATCATCTATCCTTGGCAAAAGATATATGTTCTTTATGGTGATTGTATTCAGCTATCTAAAAACAATACATAGCCTTAGGGTTCAATCCTTATTCTTTACAAAAAGAAATGTGGCTCCCCAAGGCGACACACTTGGGCGTATATACCCTTTCTTCAAAATTTCTTCAAGATTCATATGCAACTCTTTCAATTCTAGTATGTCAATTATGTAAGGTGTTTTGGGCACTGGGGTAGCTCCTGGTACCAAATCAATAGAGAAATCAATGTCCCTCTTTGGTGGAATTCCTGGGATTTCCCAAAAAACATATTCAAAATCCGTTAAGACTGGATGATCTTCAATACTTGCCACTTTATCCCTAGTTGCCTCTTCCATATGGGCTGCAAAAATTTAACATCCTTTCTTGAAACTCTTTTTCAGCTACATGGCTGAAATTTCTCTAACAACTATAGCTCTTAGAATGCCTCGAATATTTCCCTGCTTGACTCCCTCATTGCGACAAGTTATGGTCTTGTTAAAACAGTCTAGGACAACATGGTTTTTTTCCATCCAATCCATGCCAATTAGACAGTCATATGAACCCAATGGTATGATGTTCACATTCACCTTTGTTTTGAGTCCATTCATGTCTATTGGAAAATATTTAACCAACTCATTGATATTCTTTTTAGCCCCTATGGCTAACTAAACTAACCAAGATTTCTTATGCTTACTCCTTTGCAAGTGAAATCTTTCAACAATGTTAGAGTTTATGTAATTATGGCTATCTCTAGAATCAATTAAAATTGATATGGGATAGTTATGAATCTTACCTTCCACTTCAATCATGGGGGACTAATACTTTGCTTGCTTGTTATCCAAGGCTACATAAATCCTTGGCATGCTTCCTCTCGTGTCTTCAATTGTTTCATCCTTCTGAATGTTGTGGATAATCATCATTATTTCTCCTTTGTGAGGGTAGTCCCTATACAATTGATTTCCCTTACATCCTCAACATTGTTTAATTTGTTGACATGGCCTTTTCCCAAATGAATCTGTTTACTTGTGCTCATTTTGGGTTGGTTTTCCTTGTTGACTTTTTTAGGAGTTTTTCTTGAAAAAGGGTGGCTTAAAACCTTTCTTCCTTTTCTCCTTCTTACCATTCATCTTGTCATTTCAATTCTTTTAGAAAACCAGCCTCCCTATGTTCTACTCATGGAGATTCTTTGCTCTCCCTATGGATTCCTCCAAAGTCCTAGGGTTATCATATTGTGTCTATCACTGCAGAAAGAGGGTAACCCACTCAGAAAGATTTGGATTTTTACCTTCTCATACTTTATGAAGTCCATGTGTTTCAACAACTCAAAGAACCTCTTATCATACTCATCCATTGTCATGCTTCCCAACTTGAGTTCAAAGAACTCTTTCATATTTCTTTCATAGCGATGCTCTGACAAATATTTCTCTTGTAAATATCCTTTGAACTGCCTCCATGAGACCTTCCTCTCATCAAGGTGTTTTTCTTACTTAAGTTGATCCCACCACATGGTTTCTTTTCCTTGCAAGTGGTAGGTTTCAATTCTTGTTTCTACACTGGAGGGATAATCATGTAGCTGGAAATATTTCTCCATTTCCAATAGTTGGGCCTCAACCTCTTCTCCCTTCCTATGTTCACCATTGAAAGTTGGTGTATTGATTTTCCTGATTCACATCACAAGATTTCTCCCTCGGACCTTCTCCTCTGTCTCATAAAAAGACTTCCTACTTCCTAGCCCTGAACTTGCATGAACTCTCCTAGTGGATTTCCCTAGAGAATGATGGTGCCTTCTCATGCTCCTTGATTGCATGTCATTCCCATGTTCATCCCTTTTACTATGGGATCTGTATGTTGTCACTTGTCTATCACTAGTTTCTTGCTTTGTGCCAAATTCTTTATCGGCTTGCCTCTAGAACATGTTCAGAATCTAAATTATCTCCTCTTGATCCTTCATAATATTTTCATTATCTTCCCTATAAATCTGCACTTCTCTTTGCAGGCTTCTCATAGTTACAGGCTCATGCCTGTCTCTTCTTCCATTAGACTTTGTCTCAACATTTCCCATGCTAACATGCAGCCCTATGAATTCCTCTTCATGATTGTAGGATCCTTGGGAATATTCCATGGATGTGGTTCTCATATAGGAACCAAAATTCATTCCTATACCTCTAAATTCTGCAAGAAAATGTGCATGCAAATAAATTTATGTTACACAAAAATATATACATACACAATTCTAGAAAATAATACATAATTTTTTTTCTCTTTAATGCCACCAATCATCTTATTTTGCATTGACTGTAACTTATACTTCCCTGATAAATTTTATGGGTTGATAGATGTATTTTCCTCTTCAATATATTTCCAATGACTGCCTTCTTTCTCAATTATGAGTTCCGAGCAGAAAGTTATAGTCATCTGAACATTGCTAATTTACCCCTTTTGTACACTTTTCAATCTGGTGCAAATAATCCCAAACACCAACTTTTTTCACTTGTAGAAGTGAATATGTCAAGAACCAGATAAATTTTTATACGATACATATATAATGATGATGACATGGAATTCATAACAATTCTCATATTGTCAATTTCATGCTCTAGCCAAAAATTGCAGCAGTTTGGAAATGACAACTTTGTCCCTTTTCACCTCTTTTTCTAGACTTGGAATTTTTAGCCAAACTGGTTACCTCCCAAACTGTGCACTTCTGGAAAAATTTCACTAGACCAAAGTTGTCTGGATTGATGAGTATACAAAATGTCGAAAAAAAAAACATATTGATCAACAATAATATCAAGTCGTGTGAGCTTTGTTAAATCATAACCATCTGCCTCCCTCTCGTTTGCATGGCTTCAACCCCGAGCGAGGGCGCATCCCCCCCCTCCTTCTCCTGATTTTGTGGCCTTTTCTGCTCTGATGACCTCTCTCCCCAAATACATGAAGCAACCACCTGCTAAATTTTTCAAGAAGCTATATGATATTCCAAAAATCCCAGTCCAGAGAAAATCCAGGAACCTAGCCCTTCGATTTGAAAAATGCAGACTCATAGGGAAGTTCACAAGTATATGGCCATCTCCCAAGTCCATTTCACCTTGGATATACAAGAATTTGAGGCCCCTCATCAAAGGCAATCTCTCTCAAACTTTATGTCATAAGGGATTTTTTGCATTTCTTTTTGAAGAAAAAGCAAAAAAAGATATTGTTTTCAAGAGTGGACCTTGCTTCATGGGTTCTAGAGGTCTCTATTTAAATAGATGGACTCCTGATTTCAGCCCAAAAAATTACATACCCTCTATGGTTCCATTTTGGGTAAGACTACCCCTCCTTCCTCTTCATTTCCGAAATGATGAAACTATCAGGAACATTGGGAATACTATGGGAAAATACATTGACAAAGCATATCCCAAGGAGGGACTCTAATCCTGTGCCATAATTTGTGTGGAAGTTGACTTAGAAAAATTTCTCCTAGAGGTGATAAATCTAACCTTGGACAATTGGTCATACATTCAGAAGGTACATTATGGACAACTACCATTTAAATGCAAGTCGTGCCACGAATATGGGAATTTTGCAAAAAGCTATCCAAAAATAACCCCATAAAACACAGCCACGGAGCCTAATGAACAATGACAACAACCAAAAAAGAAGAGAAATGTCACGAAGCAAGGATCCCCTTCAATCTCAAATAAATTGCAACCTGCACAGGGAACTCCCTCCAGTCCAAGACCCTCCTCATCCAACCAACCTCTGAGTTCCAACCCTTTGTCCTTGAATGAATTCAATCCCCTCTCATACCTTAAGGAAGAAGAATAACATTTCACTCCTATGGTGGAGGAGATAATCCCATCCTCATATATTCTATTTGAGCCCACTCATTTCAATCTGAATTCAGGCATGATCCCCTCTTCGTCGTGTGAAGGAGAGGTCTTCTTTGATCCATTAGATGGGGATTCTGACCAAGAATCCAAACCCAACCCAAAACCTAAGAAAGTTGGGTGTAAATCCAACTCTCAAACAAGGGAAGCAACAAAAAACCAAGAAAAAGAACTCGGAATGAAAACATTGAACAATGTGGTGAAGAAAGAACCAAGACAACCAAGAAATCGAAGTGGGGCCAATTCCTCCAAAGGAGAAATTCCTAAATCTAGTTGCAAATGATAAATTCCATTTCCTGGAATTGCGAAGGAATGGGAAGCATAAAAAAACTTGATCTAATCAGAATTTTGATAAAAGAAGAGAAATGTTAAATCCTCCTCCAAGAAACAAAGAAAAGGGACCCATATGTCCTTCAAGATATTGATTATATTTGGAAAAATAGCAAAGTCTTGGCAATCAGTTCACAGGGAGCATCTGGTGGAATTTGTACCTTATAGGATCCTCAATTATTTCTCTTAGAAAGGTGGCAAGAATCCCCCTTTTGGCTCCAGACTTAGTTGTTACACATTCCCTCATGTATATCTTTCTCTATTTTGAATGTTTACATGCCATGTACTCCCTAGGAAAAACAACAAGGGTGGAACTCCCTCCTCAATCTTCCAGGGGAAACAAGAACTATTAAAGTTTTTGTAGTAGGGGACTTTAATACCACCTTAGATATCCAGGAAAAAAAAGGAGTCAACCATGTTCATGACCCCAATAGGGAGTTGATGGAATACTTTATCTCCTCATATTATTTGCTTGACATTAAACCCTCTAATAGTATGTTCACTTGGTCTAACAAATGAGTGGGTCTTGGATTCATTGCTACTAGAATTGATAGATTTGTGTTAAGTGCTTCCCTCCTTGAAGATTCCCTCATCCCTTCCTCCCGAATCCTTCCTTTTTTTGGCTCTAACCACCGTATTATCTCCCTTTTAATCTTTAACCCATTAAACTTTGGCCCTATCCCCTTCCATTTTAACCCCATTTGGCTACTAGATCCTTCCGTCCTTCCCCTCATAGCCTCCTCTTGGAATCAATGGGTCCAAGGTTCCCCAATTGTGATATGGGAAAAAAAAATCAAATTAGTCAAAGAATCTCTCAAGGTATGGGAAAAATATAAGCCTATTCAATTTGAAAAGGAAAATCATAAGAAATGAAAAGCGTGGAAGAAATCAGAGAGAAACTAGACTCGGAAGCAATAACACAAGAGATGATATAACAAGAAAATAAATCCTTCCAATCTCTCCAAACAATACTCAAAATAGAAGAAGCACATTGGAGACTTCAATCAAGAAGCTTATGGTTACAGATAGTAGATAGGAACACAAATTTTTTCCACCAACAAACTAAAGAAAGAATATGGATAAATAAGGTTACAACAATTATAGCTGGAAATGAGGAAGAAATCTATGATTAGAACCAAATCAAGGAGGAGGCCTTTAGTCACTATGAGAATATTTATAAGGAAGACAACTTTTTAGATCTAGATATTTTTGAAAGCATGTTGGACAATATCCCTACTCTAATCACTCCAGAAGACAATGAAAAACTATGTCACAACATCACAAAAGAAGAGATCTGAGAGGTCATCAATCACATGAATCCAGATAAGGCGCCATGTCCAAACAGATTTTCTACACACTTTTACCAAAAATGTTGGCCAATCATTAAAAAGTATCTAACAAGGATAGTTCAATATGTTCAAATTTTAAAACATATCGGAGGAAACACTAACTCCATTTTTCTTGCCCTCATCTCCAAAGACCAAAATCCCTCCTCCCCCTTCTAATCTCTCCCAATCAAGGATTCTTTGTAGAAAAATACAAATGGTGGACAACATTCTTCTGGTCCAAGAGGAAATCCACTCAATTCAAATCAGAGGGGATCAAGGAATGGCCATGAAAATCGACATGGCCAATGCCTTTGACATAGTTAGACATATTTTTCTCATGGTTGTTCTCACTAGATTTGGTTTTAATGATTTTTTCTCTCTTGGGTAGCTGCATGTTTCCACTACCCCTGGATGGCCCCGTTAGTTAATGGAATACCAACCCCCTTTTTTAAAGTCACTCGAGGCCTCTGCCAGGGCTTCCCTCTTTCCCCTATTATTTATATTCTAATGGCAGAAGCACTAAGTAGGAGATTGGATAATGAGAGATTGTAAAAAACTATCTCAGGCATCAAAATCACTCACCGGGTAAAGAGAATAAATAACTCCCAGTTTTCAAATGATATTATTCTCTTTGGGGGAGCCTCCCTAATCATAACTAAAAGATTTTAAAAATCCATGGATGTTTACTTGGCCACCTCTGGAGTCCAAATAAATGTTTAAAAAAGTAAAATCTATTCTTGTAACACTCCAATTGGAATCCTAAGAAGAATAGCCAACATCCTTGACTTCCCCCTAGCTGAAAACTAGAAAACCTTCAAATATTCGGGCATCCCCATTTGCCTCAAATCTTTCCCAACCTCTTCTTGGAACCCCATCTTAGACAATAATAAAGCCAAGTTTCATCAGTGGGGCTCTTCTTGGTTAAATCTAGTAGGGAGAGTTGTTGATGACTCCAGCCAAGAAAAAGTTCAAAGTACTTCTATGTGAGACTTGGCATGATGAATAATGCCTCCCTAGCTGAGAGGGAGTGTTGATGATTGCAACTATGTGAGACATTCTCCAGCTTAAAAACCTGAGAGATGTTGATCATTGCAGCTATGTGAGATATTATCCATCTCACAAACCTAAGAGAAAGCCCCTAAGAGGGGTGTTTGGTTCCTATCTGAGACAGAGCTGGAACGTAGAGACGGCCTCCTCCTTATAAAGAGTTGAGAAGAAATATAGATGATTCTCTTGTGTAATATAGTGAGAAAGGAGATCTATTGAGTTGGACGTGCTTGTGGCTGAGCACAAGGTGAACGTGTGAAATCCCAAAGTGTTGGGTGCATCGTCATGAGAACAGAAATGAATATGATGTATTATCCTCCTCTGAGCAGAATATTCGATGAGAAACTCCAGAAGACTCTCCTATGTAATGCAGTGGGAAAGAAGATCTGTTGAGTGGACGTGCATGTGGACGAGCACAAGTGAACATGATCCTAGTGGTTGAGCACTAGTGAAGAAGTGGTTCTTCTGTGTAATGCAGTGAGCCAGAGATATGGACATCCCTATGGATGTGCCCCTAGTGGATGAGCACTAGTGGCTGTACAAGATCCCTCGCTATATTGTTCAAGAGTCAGACCTGTCTATAGCCCTAATTGTAATGTAAAGGGTACAGGTCGGCCCCACCTTAATGTGATTAATAATTAATGTAAAAGATAATTAATCTAGTTAATATTAATTATATTGTGAGCTAGTGAGGTTGGCCTTGTTGTGCTAATAAACACTTCTATTGACAGGTCTAGTCTAGTATAAGTAAAGGTAAATTCCCCACTGAGGAATCATATCTTTTGTGTGAGTTTGGAAATTTCAGCAAGTACACCTTCGGGAAAAGTGTGCACCTCTCTTGGGCACTAGTCTTCTAGGGTTTGAGCACCCTCTTGTGTGCTAGGTTTCATTGGTAGTGAAGGTCTTTCTCTTGAAGAATATAGCAAAGGATTTTGGTTGGGTTTTCTTCCCTTGTTGAGAAGGGTTTCCCAGCATACTTCTTGTGTTCTTATGCATGGTGTTTCTTCTTGTGATCTTGGTTGCTGCAACATGATTGGTTATGGTTAAGTTAAATGCTAAAATGGAATGAAATTCATGCTTGACCTTTCTTATTGAAAAATCAACATGGTATCAAAGCATAGGTCTTGAAGAACCCATTGCACAAACAACTCTCAACCATCCTCTCTCTCTTCTGCAGAAACCATACGACCCTCCTAGGATTCCCAGAAAATTTGTACGACCTGCTCTTCTGGAGGTTTTCATCACTTGGCACTTGGACGTTGGGAATAAAAAGGGCATATGAGTGTACGGACTCCTTCAACACACCTCCAGCAAGCTTCAGATCAAAATTCTGAGCATTTTGAAATTTTGGCCCTAGGGTTTCTAGGGTTTCGCTAATTTCTGCATAAATTTCAGTATTGGGTTTCTGCAACTCATTGAAGGAGCTCTTCAGCTCACCAATGTTCTCATATATTTCAAAGGCTTATTGTTGGCAATCATAAGTCCAATAAAACCTAAAAGTGCTAGCCTAGCCTAGATGTTAGGTTTTCTATCCCAATTGACAAAGGGTTGTGAAGAATTTGAAATTATGGTGAACAAAAACTATGATGGAAGATAAGCTTGATGGATCAAGCAACTTTAAGTTCCTGGAAGACAATACTTCAAAGGAAGACTTATTGTGGGTGGTACAAAAAGGTGTCACTGTGACATACCTCCTTCATGAAGATGTCAGAGGACAGAGATCAGCCATGTGCCATTGGAGAAATCATATCAACACCCTTAGGTATGCACTTGTATATATATTATTTGTATCATTGTCATGAGGGTAATTGAAGGACGAAGGAAACTTTTTGATGAAGTCTTGGATCCAGAGGGATCTCAGTGCATTCAAAGGAACAACACACTGGAAGTGAGGACTCCAAGTTTGATTATTGTAATTTTCATTTCTCTAACCTATATTTCTAAAGGTTGCTACATTACAAGTAGGTGTTGTAGTTGTGACAACAATCCTTAAATTGTTTTGATTCTAGAGATGTACTCATTATTCTCCTTTAGGAGATATTCTTGTTTCGGTTCCTCTTGTTTTCTTGTTCCATACATGTTAAGAACAAAGGAAGATGCTTATCCTTCAGAGGAATTCACTTGACTCAGAGGGAGTAAAAAATATTTGAGAAAGAGGAATAATAGAACCATCATTGGGGAAACCAATGCAATAATACATGATCAGAATCTTTCTATGATTCTATGAGCAGAAGCATGCATGACACAGTATATGTTCAGAACAAGAGTCTTCACCAAACTTTTTAAAACATAACTCCCGAAGAAGCCTTCACCGGAGTGAAGCTTGAGATTGAACACTTTAGGATATTTGGGTGCCCAATGTATTTTCATGTACCCAAAGAAAAGAATTCCAAGTGAGACCCTTCAGAGAGAAAGGATACGTTTATGGGATAACAATGAATATTCAAAGAAATTTCAGATCAACATCCCTAGCCAGAGACAAATTGAGACAAGCAAAGATGTTGTCCTTGAAGAAGATATAGTTTTTCAAAGATCCAAAGAATCTCATATGGAGATTGATAGTGAGACAATGCCTTCTCCCCCTTCAGCAGTTTAGAGGGAGGCAGACACTATTCCAGTTGATATATTTAGAGATATTGCAGTAGGGAATAAAAGGTCTGCATAGGTTCACTCTGCAAGAGGTAGAGAAACATACAAGCCTCTCAAGGCACATCCTGAGAGAACAAAGAGATTTTTCGATCTACTCTTCAGCCATGAGCCACATCATTGATTTTGAGCCTTCTTGTCAAAGAGAAGTTGTAGGAGAACGAGTATGGAAAGATCCCATAACAAAAGAATACCAGTATATCTTAAAAGAATGATGTATAAGATATTGGTCAGAGACCAAAAGGAAAGTTTGTGATGACTTCCAAGTGGATCTATAAGATCAAGCATGCAGTTGATAGATGTGTCGAGAAATATAAAGCGATATCTATAGCGAGAGGTTTCTCACAAATAGAGGGAGATGTCTATGATGAGACATTTGATCCAGTAAACCTGATACACTTCCATATGTATTACCTTCCATGAGTTGGAAACTATATCAGATGGATGGATTCTTGATGATTTTGGGTTTCAACAAGAGTGTTGTTGATCCAAACCTATATTATTACAGTGTTGGTAACGAGAGCCTGATTTTGATGACTTATTCAAAAAGCCTTGTTGTTAGATACAAGCAAGCCTTGACTTTTGATTTCGAGCTAAAGGATATGAGTATAATGCACCACTTCTTGGGACAAGAAGTATGGCAGAGGACCGATGAGATTTTTCCTAAGTCAAGGAAAACATACATCAGGAATATTAAAAGAATTTTAGTATGACAGAATGCAAAACCACCATGATGGATTTGAAGAAAATGATGATGATTTAGACGAGATTGATCCACAACTGATTGGATCATTGATGTATCTAGTTAACACCATACCTAACTCATGTTATGCAGTGAATGTACTTAGTCAATCCATGATTCAGTTGAGACACACTCACTGGACAACAGTAAAGCATGTATTGAGATATATATACGAGGCACAGTTAGATATGGCCTGAGATATGCCTCCAGTGTGAACTTGAGTTTGCAGGATATGTGGATACAAATTGAGCAGATAGTACAATGGACCATAAGAGCACATCTGGTTGTTGTCTTACCGTGAAGTTTGCCATGATTTCCTGATGCAGCAGGAAACAAAACTATGTGGCCTTGAGTACCACAGAAGCATAGTATATAACATCAAGTGTGTGAATCCATATGGCTTCACAAGATTCTGACAGATTTACTTGACCATGATATGGATCCTATGATGATAACCAAGATCTGTGTGTAAAGATCCTTTAGAACCCAGTGCTTCCTAATGGATCGAAACACGATGAGATGAAATATCCTTATATCAAAGATATGATGCAGAGGAAAATCATACACGTGCAATACCTTCCTACACATGAGCAGATTGCAGACATCTTCACCAAACTAACTTGGTGAAGAATGTCTGCCTAGTTGAGAGGGAGTGTTGATGACTCCAGCCAAGACAAAGTTTAAAGTACATCTATGTGAGACTTGGCATGTTGAATAATGCCTCCCTAGCTGAGAGGGAGTGTTGATGATTGCATTTATGTGAGACATTCTCCAGCTTAAAAACCTGATAGATGTTGATCATTGCAGCTATGTGAGATATTCTCCAGCTTACAAACTTGAGAGAAATCCCCTAAGAGGGGTGTCTGGTTCCTATCTGAGACAGAGCTGGAACGTAGAAATGGCCTCCTCCTTACAAAGAGTTGAGAAGAAATCTAGATAATTCTCCTGTGTAATGCAATGAGAAAGGAGATCTATTGAGTTGGACGGGCTTGTGGCTAAGCACAAGGTGAACGTGTGAAATCCCAAAGTGTTGGGTGCATCGTCATGAGAACATAAATGATGATGATGTATTAGCCTCCTCTGAGCAGAATATTTGATGAGAAACTCCAGATGACTCTCCTATGTAATGCAGTGGGAAAGAAGAT
>JZKD02S1673508.1:299034-335373 GCA_000966675.3 Picea glauca | reverse complement strand
ATCCCTTGCTATATTGTTCAAGAGTCAGACCTGCCTGTAACCCTAATTGTAATGTAAAGGGTACAGGTCGGCCCCACCTTAATGTGATTAATAATTAATGTAAAATATAATTAATCTAGTTAATATTAATTATATTGTGAGCTAGTGAGGTTGGCCATGTTGTGCCAATAGACACTTTTGTTGACAGGTCTAGTCTAGTATAAGTAAAGGTAGTTTCCCCATTGAGGAATCATATCTTTTGTGTGAGTTTGGAAATTTTAGAAAGTACACCTTCTTGGGAAAAGTGCGCACCTCTCTTGGGCGCTAGTCTTCTAGGGTTTGAGCACCCTCTTGTGTGTTAGGTTTCATTGGTAGTGAAGGTCTTTCTCTTGAAGAATATAGCCAAGGATTTTGGTTGGGTTTTCTTCCCTTGTTGAGAAGGGTTTCCCAGGATACTTCTTATGTTATTGTGCATGGTGTTTCTTCTTGTGATCTTGGTTGCTGCAACATCATTGGTTATGGTTAAGTTAAATGCTAAAATGGAATGAACTTCATGCTTAACCTTGCTTATTGAAAAATCAACAAGCGTCACTCTCATAAAATTGGGCCTCCTAGCACAACCTATCTTTTAATTCTCCTCTCTTCTAGCTCTAGTCAGAATTAAAGTTTCCATTGCCCAGGAGATCAGACACTTCCTTTAGCAATCAAGATGCTCTAATTCAAAGAGATTTTACTTAGTAATCTGAAACATTGTTAGAGCACCAAGTCTTATGGAGGTTTGGGAATTAAGAACCCATCTATAGTGAATCTATCTCTGGGATCCAAAATTCTATGGAGACTGATTTCTGGAAATAATGATTGGTGGAAAAGAGTGTTTTACCATAAATTATTTTCAGGTGTGATATCTCGTTGTCTGGATGTGGAACTATCTGTGTAGGGAGGCTCTCAAATATAGTGCCTTTTGAAGGCATCCCTTCCCCTCATTTAAAACCACCTCACTTGGATTCCTGTAAATGGGAGAAATATCTTAATTCATTATGATATTGTTATGGGGAACTCGCCTCTTTCTTCATACCCTCTCCTTTCTCCCCTCACCTCTTGGCTCCAAAATCAAGGAAAATTGACCCTCCATGACATATCCATTAGGAATAATACAATAGGAAAATGGTTGAGTTTGTCTTTGGGAGCTCCCCCCCCTAATCCCCTATCACTCTCTCATCTTCTCTTCAGGCATCTTAAAGGATGTGCTCCTATTTTCTTGTCTGAGAAGGATTCTCAGGGATAGGGTTCACAAGACTATTCAGTCAAAAAAGGATATAACTCCTTTCTTTCACAATCCACTCTTCCTCCTCCCTTGGCCCGTTGGAAACATATATGGAGAAATTATAGACCCCCTAAAGTTAACATCTTTTGTTGGACTATTGCAGATGGGAAAATTCTGACAGGAGACAACCTGGTAAAACGTGGCTTCTCTGGCCCCTCCATATGTGTCCTCTACAAGAAAGAGATCGAATCTAGCAACCACCTATTTATGGAATGATCCTTCTCCCAGTTGGTGTGGCATGCCGCTCTGCAATCTTTATTCTCTCGAGTTCAATGGCCCACGTCATGTCGAAAAATATTAAGCAAATGGAAATTTCTCTATAACAAATCCTTCTAACAAAAATGACTCTTTAAAAAATCTTGGATAGCATTACCTAAATATATATGTTGGAAGATTTGGTTGGCAAGAAATAAAGAAATATTTGTAGAATAAAAACCAATTCCCTCTTTGATAGAAAATAAATAAATCTTCCTCCTATCGGAACATTTCAAAAGTCAAGCAAAATTCAAGGTCCCTCCGTAAGAGTTAGACAACATCGAAGAGGAAATGTTCAAACAATTTTACTTCCCCCCACCCTAGTGGCTCTATCTTCCCCATCCAAATCATATTGGAAACTTCAATTATCCCCTATAGAGTTCTTTGAGTGGAAGAGGACTCAACATAAATACATTCTAAGCTTCGATGGAGCATCGTAAGGGAACCCCAGGGCGACAGGTGTGAGAGGGGTGCTCTATGACCTAGGAGGAAGAAAGAAATTGTCATATGCTTGGAATTTAGGCACCTCCACTAATAATCAAGAAGAGGCCTATGCTCTCCTTTAGGGTTTGAAATTGGCAAAGGGACAGAGCATTCTTGACCTCACGGTGACATGAGACTTCAAATAGATAATCAAGTATGCAATATCTTTGTCCAATCCAAACAACATTCATCTTCGAGGCATCATCAAAAGAATCCGCATGGAATTACAGTCCTTCGATTCAATCAGATTCTTTCAATTTCATAGACAAAACAATAAGGAGGATAAAAATTTATCTAATCAAGCATTGCAACTCCATGTTGGAATTATATCAGCTAATGGCATGCAATCCTTTGAAACTATCCCTTGAACAACAGAATAAAGGTGATTAGTTCCACCCAGGAACCCCCAAGGTTCCTCTATATTAAGTCTGGGGCCAATATTTTTGTTTCCTTAAGTCTGAACCATTTTTTTGTATAAAAAAACAAGGCGGGGGGGATGGGGCAACCCCCCCCCGAGATTCACCTTCCGATCTTCCCCTCCACACAATACACATCACCTCAATGAATTCATTTCAATACTGTAAGCATACTTCACCCACATGTCATTCCACTCCCAACATGTTTACATCATGTACCTCTCTCACTTCACCTTAAATTCACTTGGAGCCAACAATCCTTTATACTCGCTCGAAACATGATTTTGCAAGAATGTGGGATGGGAGAAAGTACAGGCAGATTGGCCGTACAATTTCGAAGGTGGCAGTTAATGGCGGCTTGGGAATTCATATATGGATTCTATCTAGGATCAAAGAGAATTTAGTTATGGATTATTATTTTCACAGGGGGCTCGAAAATCTCCCAGTGCTTGGCCTTTCAATTTTCATTGCTTCATTCGATCATTCCCCCTGCATAAGCACTCAGGTCTCAACATGAAAAAAATGGTCGCTCATCGTTCTGGGAGAAGGAAACATCAACTGGAACAACTTGAAATGGAAATGGATGAAACTTGAAATTCAGTCCTCACTCTCCAAATAAGATATAATGGACTCTCCTCCCATCTTCTCACAATACTATAAGAATCAATGAGGAAAAAACAAGAAATATCTCAACTGAAAGAGGAATGTCATGCCCTCTAGAAGCAAATAGAAGAACTGGAAACTTAACCAAAACATGTATCAGCTACTCAAATAGCACCTAAACAATCTGACGTATCTTCCTCCCCTGTCATGGCTCCAATCCCTCTAGATTTAAATGCACCAGCTCCAGAAGCAAAGAAATGAAATTTCGATGGCCAGACCAGCTAAGCTTCTTAGTTTAAATGTTCCACTTTTTCTTACTTATATGTGGGGTTTTCTATAAATTGTATAAGGGGAATAATTTTAGTTTCTGGGAACATGGACTGGTAGATTTGTTGATCTTATCAGATACAATAGTTACATTCTCAGACACTATTTCAAGTTTCACTACATTTTTGGATCAGATGTAATCCTCCATCGTCTTTGCACATTATTTTGTATTATAATATAATTCCCCCATTTTATGTTAAAAAAGTATGCAAAATGTCGAGTAAATAAATTTTTCCAGTTTGTCATCTAGGGATCATTTTCCTCCTTTGAAAATCACAAAAATCCCCAAAAAGTGGCCCAAAATAGTGTATTTTTCCCATTTTCAGCATCCCCATTCCAAACCCCTTATAATTTATTCAATTATTTCATGGGTTATTTCCATGTCTGCTTTCTAAATTCTTTCCAAGAATTCTAGCTTAATTTGGATCTTTGCCAATAATTTGGACTAGACCTTTAAAAACCATTATTTTGCAATTACTGATAAATACAAGTAGAAATGGATAGTGGCCCTCTTTGGAACTTTTGTAGATCCCCTCGTTGCAGATAAAACCCAAAAGTTTCATCTCAATCTGACTGAATCTACTCCACTTATGGCCAAAATAAGAAAATGGCTCTAGACTCAGTTTGTTTTTTTTAGACTATGGGACAACTTTACCTATGGGCATATTTGTTGACGTGGCTTTTGATGTAGCATTATGGGTCCACATGGCACCCTCAGGTGATTCCATGTCACCTTCTTGGGCACCTTGACCCTACCCAGTCAGCCTTCTCCTCCCTCCTCTCCTTTCTTTTACCTTTATTTTATTAATTAAACTATATTTGGAGCCCCACCGTACCTGGATGCCCACCTAGCACCTTCTTTGACCATGGATGGGACAGGGGTCCAACCTCTTCTGCCAAACTTCCACATGACACCCTTTCATTAGTTGTGAGGATGGGCGGGTCACATCCCACACCCTTTTTCCTCGGGTGTGTGCAACCTGCATACTCCTAGACCTAACAACGATAATTATAGGAAGATTGATGACCCACATCAATTTCGCATCATGAACATGCATGAGGGTAAACATCCCTCTGCAATGCAATAGTGGTTTCACCCACAATACCGCGTGGTGTCCTCCCATTGGCTTCACATCGTCAAAATCCTTCTAGAAAATCGCTTTTCTACCATGTGATATTGCTTATGGTATCACTCAATACCACCTCGCCTAAAGTGGTAGCCACGTCAATCCTGTGCTTTCCACCACGCACTGCAGACCCTGCCACCGTGGACCTACCACCTGGTACGTTTTCGTTTGTTGCGACAACCCGCATGCTCCCCGATCCAACAATGGAGATTTGGGGACGATAAATGGCCCACAATGATATCGCATCATCAACATGTGCAAGGGTTATCAACCCTCTGCAATGCGATAGTGGATTCTCCCACGATACGTAGTGTCTTCCCATTGGTTTCACATAACCAAGGAACATTTCCAAAACCACCATGGAACCATGTAATACCACTTACCACCCTGCTCTGATACCACTTGTGGTATCGACCACTGCTCCTCTAGTAGCTCCGCCACCGTGGCCTACCACCGTGCCATCGACTACCACCAACCTGCCACTATGGTATTCCATGTCATTTCCATGTCACCCGCCACGTCATGGTATAGAAAATTATTCAAATTTTCCAAATTCTCAAAATTTCCCAAATTAAAAACGCCTATTTTCAGAATTTTTTTTAGGGCTGCCATGAAACTTTATACTTAACTTCTCATGACCAATTTTTCATCCATGTGCATGTCAATTTGACATTTTCACCTGAAATTCAACACTCCTAAGTCAAATTCTCAATGAATTTCGTTATAGAAATTGGGGCTTTTTCCCAATTTCGCCCAATTTCACCAAGGATATCCTACAAATCCTAAATTTGACCAAATACAGTTCGAAAGACACTCATTCCAATATCAAAATTGGGGATTTTCAACTCTTGGGTTCAATTTCCTTAATTTTCTCATGAATTTCCCCTAATTTCACTTAAGTAATTTCGACAAATAATTTGCAGACATCCTCTGAGATTTATTTCTATGAATTCGGCTTCTGCATGTCGGTACTATCCCATTCATGCTCGATTTTTGAACTTGAAGCTCTAATACCATTATGTAACACCCCCCAGCTTAACTGGGGAACATTACTACACATAATACACATAAATTCAAATTTTTTCTGCTAATTCATTTCCTGTAGCTTGTCAGCCACAATTTATACACATAATACACTAGATTCTAATAACCATAATTAAATGCATCTACATCATTCTAAATGAACATGAATGTAGCTAATAAATCATCTATAGCAACACATAACATCATTCTCATTCACAAATGCACAACCATAAAACTCATACGAAAACTCAGATAATAGATAAACACTTATCTTTAAAAGAAAGTTTGTGCAACTAGTTGCTTGGGAAGGACGATCCACCCAACCATAGACTTGTTGTTCCATATCTCAACAACAAGACACCCCTGAGTTGGGGCTAGGAATCCACAAAAGAAGGGTGCCTCTCACAGTCCTCTCGCAACTCAATATCACACAACCCATTGGTATTCTCCTACAGTTATCCTGAATTTCCTCTTGCTCTCTTCCTCTTGACCTGTGCAACCCAAGGAATTTACCCCTTCACTACTCTCAGTCCATCGATCATCCCATTCATTTATCAGGGTCTCTCTAACACATGTAACCAATAATCTCTCTGTTGGGAACTCAAGGGAATTCACTGCTAGGAAAACTACCAGGAAAACAACAACAACACTTGTTGTTATGCTGCAACTCACACAGGAGTTCACTCTTCAGGCCTGACAAYCTGACTCTTCAATATTCAGGTCTAAAACACTCCAAAGACACTCCAGAATGATCCATAATTTGCCCAGCCATCTTGGTCTAGCTTTGGTGCTCTTGTTTTTTCATACTCTTTGTTTKTTGTTCATGTTGTGCACACACTTATACTGAGAGGAGGGCGAGGGGGTGTGAATCAATATAATACTATATTTTTCTTTTTAACATTCATAAAACATAATAAAGCTATCACGTCAGTATAACAACCAGAAGACATAATATTTAACGTGGGAACCCTTTCGGGAGAAAACCACAAAAAAACATTTTTATAATTTGTAGGAACCAACCTACGATTACAAATGTTTGTAAGCACCAACCTACTCGAGACACCAATCCCCATTGTTGTTCATCGGCACTGATCTACAAGAGACACCGATCCCCTCTAATGTTTGTAGGCACTGACCTACATGAGACACCGATCCCCTCTGATGTTTGTAGGCACCAACCTACATGAGACATTGATCCCATATGATGTTTGTAGGCACTGAACTATAGGAGACACATATCACCTCTGTTGTTTATAGGCACCGACCTATAGGAGACATCGATCCCCTTTGTTGTTTGTAGGCACCGACCTACATGAGAAAATAATCCTATTTTCTTCTTTTGTCTTCACAAAATATTCTCTACGCTCTTTACTTCTTCCTTCATTGGATCTGCTATGGGATTTTTACTTCTTCCTTCTGTTATGTGCTTGTTACTTTTGCTTTCGCTCTGCCTTCACCAGATTTTTTACTTCTTCTTCAACTCTTGCCTCAGATGTTGCATTGTGATCGCTTCTTCTACTTTTTCTTTCTTCTACTTTCACTTTTTCTACATAGTTCGCTCTGCCTTAGATCTGTACTCACTCCTTTTTCTTTTTCCAGATCTATTTTCTAGAATGTCAGATCTGATATTCGCCAATATTTAATCGTCACTCCTTGAATGATGTTCAATCCTCACTCCTTGAATGATATTCAATCATCACTTTTTAAATGATGTTCAATCGTCACTCCTTGAATGATATTCAATCGTCACTCCTCAAATGGTATGCATAAGAATATTACATTTTCACCCACCCACACACACACACACATTTTTTCTCATAACCCACATATTTATTTATGCTTTACCATAAGATTTATATTAAAAGTCATGTTCTTTTGAAAAGTCAAGACTTTTATTAAATAATAATTAATTTTCCCCCTTTCTTTATTTTTAATTCACTTTTTACCATACCATGGGAAAATACCATGGTTTGTAAATCCATGTGCACTTTCACTTTTACCCTTTTTAATTAATCCATTTTCATGTTTACTCCTCTTTTACGCATACTCCACTTCCACCTAACTTTTCAACTTTTGTTATTTATTATTTAGTCATATTTATATTTAATCCACTTTCATTTTTACTCCACTTTTACGTAAACTTCGTTTCCACTTTTGTACTTATTAAAGTCACATTTATATTTGATCACTTACTAACCTTTTACATCAATGACAATATTTTATTCATCAATCTCTCCCTTAGTCATTGATGGAAACTTTGTACTAAAAACACGGAATCCTCCAGAAATAGAAAGAGTTATCCCTTGTCTGCAACTCTCCCCTATTCGTGATTCTCCTTCCCACTGTCTGTAATTATCCTCCTTTGACATCAATGGAAAAGGTATGCTCCCCCTGAGTTGTGATTATTTAGTAGTTATATGAGAGGGATATCACTCCCAGCTTCTATCTGAGATATTCAGATGTTTCTGCGGGAAGGGGTTTGGTAAAAATATCTGCAACTTGTTCCTTGGTGGCAATGTGTTTCATCTTGACACTTAGTTCAGCTACATGTTATCTTAGGAAGTGGTACTTGATGGGAATATGCTTCGTCTTTTTCTGCATAGTTCCCCCCTTAGACTGTGATTTCTCTTGTAGTTTTCTGAAGTAGCTCCCCCTGTGAATGTACTATCTTTTCTTATTGTAATTGTTGATTCATCTCTATTTTTTCGTCACTTTCCTGAACTGCTCCTTTTTCTACTTATTAAAAAATCTAACAAAGACTTGTTAGATGTTTCACTATCACAATACTACTAGTTATTCACAACTGATAGGATTGGTTTCCTTCAACCTTTGCTCACAATCTACTGCTCAAGAATAAATGGTCTACTACTGTTAAAAAAATGTCCATCTACAATTTATCTCATCTCCATGTGTTTTGAATCTTCAAGTTGTTATGTGCCTTTATATATTTTAAGGGATATTCCATTGTCACGGGCATGTTGTTGGTTTGGTAGTTCTTGAATGTCATCAAACCACCATCCATTTGTCCTTCAAAAACACTTTCCTGGACATGGTCAATGTTGGTCGCAATGTATAGAATATATATGTGGACTTGTCTTCTATTTTGCATAGTGGATACCTCAAACCATGCCAACTCCCAAAGTTCCATACACCTCGCACAAATGCTTTTGATGTTTCCTTAGACAAATGTGTATATTTGTCGTCAAATTTCATTCTTGAATATAAAAAATCCTTCAAGGTATGAAGAAGGAATGTCTACAATACTTAATGAAAATTATATGCATGATGCACAGAATACAACATCCTCCACTTGCACTTTTTATATCTTCAACATTGTCTGCCTCAATGGTAAAAGTTGCTCAAACATAATACAACAAAACTCCTAAAGATGTATGAACATTGTCACCAACAAAGAAATATAATCAGTCTTTTTCAATCCAGACAATATATGTATTCAACATAAGCAATAGTACATCTCCAACAACAATCGAACATGGTTGGGTTGGTCTCAGCAAATCCATGTTGATCCAACAAGAAATAGTCAAGTCATCAAGAATACATCAGTTGGGTTCACATATCAACAACTTCAAGTATTCCCCCTCTAAGGCATCAATAAGTAGCAACAATAGTTCTTGTCAAAAATTCCAGTGGACAGACAACCCAATCAAAGCTCAGTCGATGAATACTCAGTCAAAATTCCAGTCGACTGTCATGTCGAGTAGATTCCCAATCGACCACTTCCAAGGAAATCATCAGCAAGTAAGAGAATCATTGCATGACTATACAACCAATGATACACAACGATATGAAGTACTCAAACATCTAATCAAGTGATTCCACGACCATCCATCAATCCAACCACAATCTATCTTGGTAGTCAGCACTGGTCCACAATTCTGAATTTCACGTCTCTTCTGCAAAGATCTGAAAGCATGATTGTCATTCCTTCGATTTTTATGGTGAGGATGATGATAGGGAAAAAAAAATTGTGTTGGATGATCAGAGGAAGTAGGCTTAGGGTTAGTTTTTTTTACTTTTCTCCAGTTAGCAACATCGAGCAAACATTCTCCCATATTGGTCATGTTGATTTGACCAAGGGAGAATGATACATTCACTCATGTGGCCATGTTGAATTGGATAATGATGAATGGCCTAGGGGAATTCTTTCTCCTATTAGTCATGTTGATTTGACAAGGAGTAAAAAATGCTCGAGATGCTCTCACATTGCCTGCTCCAAGATGGAGTGATCTATTTTTTATAGGGCAGGCTTGACTTGTTTACAAGTCTAGTCTAATGTTAAAGATGTAGGCTCAAGAGACCTCTTGTGATGGGTGGATCTACTAAACATTAGAGCCCTATATCAATTATATGTGTGTGTGAGGAGATTGTCCGTGTGAGGAGATGATACGTCAACAAGGCTCATGAACAACTTTTCTAGTGAAGAAGAAATGCCAAGAAGACAAGACAAACCATTGAAGAAACCCTAGAAAGCATTAAAGAAGATATTGAAGACAAAAGTACAAGTCGGCCCCACAAGTAAATTAAAGGTGACTCAAACTGTATAAATAAAGGTTGGATCATTTCATTTTGAAACGTCACACAACTCTTCTCATCAAGTGCGCAAGTCCCAATTGTAGTTGCAGTTTCCAGTTGCGCAAATTTTGAGGTGTGATATCTTCTCTAGGGTTCACTATCTTTGAGGGTTCTTCCTCATACAAGGGAAAAAATTGTTATGTGTTGGGTTTCTTCATATTAACAGTGATGTGCTTATTGCCTCGAATTATTCTTAAGAAAAGTTGTTGGGGTTTCTCCCAAGGTTAGGTTTCCGAGGATAAAATATTGTGTCTGTTGTGCATGGCTATGTTTCTATGATTTAGTTGTTTCCGCTGCAAATTTATTTTGTTTGAGATTTTTAGTTTGTAATTATTCTATGATAACAGTGACACAACTTATGTTTGAAATCATAATTAAATAATTATCAAAAATCAAAATTGAAAATTCAACTTGGTATCGGAGCTTAGGATCTGAATAGAAAGGGCTCATCTTGAGACACATTGTTGGGTACAACATTGGAGTGTTCTTCTTCTTCTTCTTTTTGTTTTGGGCAGGTCACATGTGAAAACTCTAAGGGAGATAAGGAGTTATCTCTAAGAGGGAGTTGTAGTGATGGTTCCAAGTGGCAACATGTTAGATGGTCTTTGGTTTGAGACATGGAGTAGACCATCCAGATGAGGAGTTTGTTAGTTTTTAGCTCAGGAGGTACTCCGCATGTTTTGTCTTGTATGCGGATGTTACCTTAATGTTTACACTACCAGAAACTTAACTTTGTAATAGTTTTTATAAAGTTGTTTTAAGTGGTTCTTTTATTAAAGTGACTTTTTTTAATAAAGTGTACCTTCTATTTTTAATGTGACTTTATTTTCATAAAGCACTTATGTAATAAAGTGAAATCACTTTAATACTTCACGTGATTCATTTTGGAGGGAATGGATCATGACCCTTGATCTTGAAAAAGGAAAGATCTAATCTTGGCCTTTGGATCTAGGGTTGGGGAAGGTGAAAAGACACTTTGGGGGGGGGAATGTCATTTTCAGATTATAAAAGAATGCATTGGGTAGTGTGTAAGACATGTTGAGAGAACATCGGGAGGAGAGTTAGAGAGATTTTCTGAGCATGCTTGAGAGAGGAAAGTGAGCAGCAAAGAGGGCACATTTTCCAAGGAAGGAGGGCACAAATCCCGAGATTTTTTTTTGTGAGTTTTAGGCTGAATTTTGTTTTCATGTTATGGGAGGCCGTACTATATGGATCTGTATAGTTCGTACGATTCCATACGGATTTGGCACAAAAATTGAGGCATCTTCAGGCATGAATTTTGAGGCAGATATCAGTTTTTTGTTCATTGTTTCTGGGCCGTACGGAACAGTCCATACGGCTGAATGTGGGCACGAAAAACGAGGTACGAAGGTGGTCATATAACAGTACGGTTTTGGCATGGAAAAAGAGGTACGGAGGTGGTCGTACAACAGTATGGTTTTGGCACGGAAAACGAGGCATATTTCTGTGGGACAGATTTGGTGCTGTGAGGTATTTTCCTTGGCTAGAAATGTAGTTTTGTTGTTGTTTTGTACTTTCCTAAAGCATAATAATAAGATCTCTCTCTCTCTCTCTCTCTCTCTCTCTCTCTCTCTCTCTCTCGTTGGGTTCTCCCTGGCATTTGCCTAAATTTCTGAGTGTTATTGGGTTGTTGTCCACTGTGTTTTTCCACTGCATATTTTGCTTAACAACGTGTATTTCTGCTTATGGAAATTTACGAATGTGGGTTTTTGCATTTATGAAATTTATGAAGACAAAGTTATCTCTAGGTTGCTAAGTGTTTGACAAAAAATTAGTTTGTTGATTTTAGTCATTAAAATTCTACATGGTCTCAGAGCTTGTGCTCTGAAGTTCAGTGGGAAGCATTTGGCACTTGGAACAACAAGTGATTTGTTGTTGTATTTGCTTGAAGGTAGAAAAGGTTCTTTGTCAGGTGGACAAAGATGACTTCCAGCATCAAGTTTGAAGATAGATCGGAGGGGATCTCCAACTACCTGCAGTGGAAGGTTAGAATCAGCAGTGTTCTCAAGGAGAACAAATTGTGGTCGCTTTTGAACGCCATTGTGCCCGTACCTACTTCAGATCCCATAGCTCTTGATGTTCATGAGGTGAGGTAAGCCAAGACTCATAGAATCATCTTGGACGGGGTCAGAAACCACCTTATTCCACATTTGGCTGAGAAGAAGAAAACCAATGAAATGTGGGTTGCACTGAAAGGCTTGTATGAGGCTAAGAACAAGAACCGAAAAATGGCTCTCCGGGACAAGCTCCATGGAGCTAGGATGGTCAAAGGAGAGAGTGTGGGCACCTACCTCACCCGGGTTGCACAGGTGAAGGACGAGTTGGCTGTTGTTGGAGAAGTCATTCCTGACTCATAGTTGGTGTGGATATCCCTCAAAGGATTCACCAAGGAGTGGGAATTTTTCATCAAGTGCATGGTGGGGAGAGAGAAGCTCCCTGACTGGAGCATATTATGGGATTATTTTACGCAGGAGGAGATCCGGGAGGGGTCTCGGGAAAAGGCATTGGATGGTGCAGACGACAAGAATGTTGCTCTTGTGGTAAAGGGAAATAAGAAAGACATGAACAAGGTGAAATGCTTTACATGTCACAATATTGGACATTGTGCTAATCAATGTCCGAACAAGAAGAAAAAGAAACCGGAACCAGAAGTGTCAGCTTCAGCAGAAGTTGCAGAGTTTGCTCAGATATTTGAGAAGGAGTTCTCTCTCATGGCTAGTTCCATGGGCAGTGGATGCCTAGTGTTCGAGGACATTGAATCTTGGTTTGTAGACTGTGGTGCTTCTCGGCACATGACCGGGTTGAGGTCAAATTTCCTCGATCTTACAGAGATAGACTCAGACTGTAGCGTGAATTGTGGAGCCGACCCACAACATGCAGTAAAGGGGGTTGGAAGGATGAGATTCCAACTAGAGTTAGGAGGTCTTATGGAGTTTGGTGAGGTGTTATATGTTCTAGAGTTGACAGTTAATTTTCTCTCAGTGTCAGCTTTGGATGATATGGATTTGGAGTTGTTTTCAATAGTCGACATGTGTTTTTGTATCCTGTGGGAGCAACTACTGACACAACAGTAATGCTTGGTGTCAAGTATGAGGGCTTGTACAGGTTGTTGTGTAGACCTGTGTTGGGGTCCAGTGGATTTCTGGACTCAGATTTTGTGTCGGAGAATTGGCAGGTACCACGGGAGAGAGAGTTGATACATGGCACTTAGTCTTCTTCCGGGACTCTCAAGGGACTCAACAGGCATGAGTCGACACAATTGGATGCTCAGGAGAGTGTCAAGTCTCCTAGGATCATGTCTTCAGTTCATGGTACAACAGAGGCTTCCATTCCAGTGGGAGTAGTGGCTTCATGTTCAGAGGGAGTGGAGACTTATGGTACAGAGGGAGCAACAATGGCAGTTGTTGAGTTGGAGACAGATTCCGGTGGTGCTACCAGAAGTACCTCCCTCCCTAAGAGGGAGTGTTAGTTTTTAGCTCGGGAGGTTCTCCGCATGTTTTGTCTTGTATGCAGATGTTACCTTAATGTTTACACTACCAGGCACTTAACTTTGTAATAGTTTTTATAAAGTTGTTTTAAGTGGTTCTTTTATTGTGGTGACTTTTTTTAATAAAGTGTACCTTCTATTTTTAAAGTGACTTTATTTTCATAAAGCACTTATGTAATAAAGTGAAATCACTTTAATATTACAAGTGATTCATTTTGGAGGGAATGGATCATGACCCTTGATCTTGAAAAAGGCAAGATCTAATCTTGGCCTTTGGATCTAGGGTTGGGGAAGGTGAAAAGACACTTTGGGGGGGGAAATGTCATTTTCATATTATAAAAGAATGCATTGGGTAGTGTGCAAGACATGTTGAGAGGACATCAAGAGGAGAGTTAGAAAGATTTTTTGAGCATGTTTGAGAGAGGAAAGTGAGTAGCAAAGAGGGCACGTTTTCCAAGGAAGGAGGGCATGAATCCCGAGAAAAAAAAATTGTGAGTTTTGGGCCAAATTTTTTTTTTTTCTGTTGTGGGAGGCCATATTGTATGGATCCGTACAGTCTGTACGAATTTGGCACAAAAATCGAGGCAGCTTCAAGCAAAGATTTTAGTTTTATGTTCATTGTTTCTGGGTCGTACGAAACAGTCCGTACAACTAACTATGGGCATTAAAAATGAGGTACATAGGTGGTCGTACAACAGTACGATTTTAGCACAGAAAATGAGGTAGATTTATGTGGGACAGATTTGGTGTTGTGAGGTATTTTCCTTGGCTGGAAATGTGGTTTTTTTGTTGTTTTGTACTTTCCTGAAACATAATAATAAGATCTCTCTCTCTCTCTCTCTCTCTCTCTCTCTCTCTCATTGGGTTTCCCCACATTGGGGTTTTCCTTGGCATTTGCCTAAATTTCTGAGTGTTATTGGGTTGTTGTCCGCTGTGTTTTTTCGCTGCATATTTTTCTTAGCAATGTGTATTTCTGCTTATGGAAATTTCTGAATGTGGGTTTTTGCACTTATGAAATTTATGAAGACAACTATCTCTAGGTTGTTAAGTGTTTGACAAAATTTTAGTTTGTTGATTTTAGTCATTAAAAATCTACAGAGTTGTGGACTATTGCAGCTTAGTGGTGTGGCAAGATGGGAATTCTGGTGGATTGGTGGAGAGCCCTGATCACAACAATATGTTGTGTGGTAGATTTCCAACCTTGTGAATGGACATCTAGTGACTTTTCATGGTGTGTTAAGATGGTTGCAACCTAGGTTCTTTGGCACAGACGAGATGGCTTCAGGCGTTTGGTAGGTTGATGAGATAGAGTCTTCATCGAGCCAGAGAGTTGCACATTGTCGAGGTATGAAAAATGTGTGAGGTTATTGTTCCCAAGGAGAAGAGGGTGAAGTTAGAACCTTTTGGAAATAAGGGTACTTTTGTGGGATACATTGAGACTTTGAAGGCCTTTATGATCTACATTCTAGGACAACATCAGATTGAGGTTAGTCATGATGTTACCTTTTATGAAGAGGTAGCCTTTAGTAAGCCTAGAGATTCTCATATGGAGATTGATAGTGAGGAGCAGGAGGATCTGAAGGATGAGAGTACAGATCCCTATAATCCAATTGTTCATCCTTCAAACTATCAGGAGGAGTCAGTAGAGCCAACAAAGCTAGTGAATCTACCTAGAGATGTTGCAGTGACCAGGAAGAGGCCAACATGGCTTCATGACACTTTGCAGGATGTAGAGGGGCATGCAACTCCCAGTGGTACTTTCAGGGAGAGAAAACAACGTCATAGGTTCTCGAGTTATATGGAATTGATCAGTCACATCATTGATTATGAACCTTCCAGTTATGAGGAGGCAGTAAGATAACATGTTTGGAAGGATGCCATGATGGAAGAGTATCATTCCATCATGAAGAACGATGTGTGGGAGATAGTTCTGAGACCAGAGGGGAAGTCAGTGGTGACTTCCAAGTGGATCTATAAGATCAATCATGCAACAGATGGCAACATAGAGAAGTACAAAGCAAGGTTTGTCGTGAGATGATTCTCTCAGAAAGAGAGAGTGGACTATGTAGAGACTTTTGCTCCAGTCACCGAGTACACTTCCATCCAAACTGTTATTTCTTTTGCTTCACTTATGGGTTGGAGATTACATAAAAATACCATGTTCCTCAATGGTGTGATTGAGGAAGAAGTGTATATAGAGAAACCTCATGGCTTTGTGATACATGGGAAGGAGTCTCATGTTTGCAGATTAAAGAAGGATTTGTATGGACTCAAGCAAGTACCCATGGCACGGTACTCCAAGATTGATGGATACTTGATGAGTTTGGGCTTCACTAAGAGTGATGGAAATCCAAACCTTTACTACAAGGTTGTTGATGGTGATTTGTTGATCTTGGTAATGTATGTTGATGATATGTTCCTTATGGGGGCAGAGAGGCTCATTGTCAGGTGCAAGAGAGAGTTGGATTCAGAGTTCGAATTGAAGGATCTTGGCTAGATGCATTATTTCTGGGGATTGGAGGTGTGGTAGAAACTAGGTGAGATATTCCTCGGACAAGGGAAGTACACAGTTGAGATCTTGAACAGATTTG
Organism: Picea glauca; assembly: GCA_000966675.3. Lineage (NCBI taxonomy): Eukaryota > Viridiplantae > Streptophyta > Pinopsida > Pinales > Pinaceae > Picea > Picea glauca. The sequence goes on along the minus strand of JZKD02S1673508.1, from coordinate 319,144 downwards.
GTATGATGGACTGCAAGTCCATGGCTGCACCTATGATGACAAATATGAAGAAGTTGAGTGATTCCACTTCAGATTCATATTTGGTGAATCCCACTATGTACAGGCAAATGATTGGATCCTTGATGTACCTAGTTAATACTAGGACATATATTTTCTTTGCAGTGAGCACCCTGAGCCAGTTTATGGTTGAGTTGAGGCACTTACATTAGGTTGCAGTAAAGCATGTGTTGAGGTACCTGTGTGGTACAACTGGATATGGTCAGAGATATGTCTTAGGTGGTGAAGTGAGGCTGCAGGGATATATTGATTCTGACTGGGCAGGGAGTGTAGTGGATAGAAAGAGCACCTCAGGGTGCTACTTCATCTTAGGATCAGCTATGATATCCTGGTTTAGTAGGAATCATAATTTTTTAGCACTCAGTATAACATAAGTGGAGTATATCGCAGCCAATGTCGCAAGCCACGAAGTAGTATGGTTTTAGAAGCTTCTTGCATGACTATTTTATTAGGAGCTAGAGATGACCTTAATACATTGTGATAATCAAAGTTGTGTCAAGATTTCAAAATCCATTATTTCATGACAGGTCGAAGCACATTGAGATCAAATATCATATCATATGAGACATGATACAGAAGGGAAGTAAATCTCCAGTACATATCCATAGATGAGAAGATTGCAGATATTCTCACCAAGCCTTTGTTTAAGGCGAAGTTTTTATACTTTAGATACAAGCTTCGCGTGATGCATAATGTCTCGCTCACTGAGAGGGAGTGTTGATGTTTCTCCAGTTAGCATCATCAGACAGAGATTCTCCCATATTGGTCATGTTGATTTGACCAAAGGAGAATGATACATTCACTCACGGGGCCATGCTGATTTGGATAGTGGTGAATGGCCCAGGGGTAGTCTTTCTCTTATTAGTCATGCTTATTTGAAAAGGAGTGAAAAAGACTCGAGATGATATCACATTGTCTGCTCCAAGATGGAGTGATTTGTTTTTTATAGGGATGGTTTGACTTGTTTACAAGTTTAGTCTAATGTTGAAGATGTAGGCTCGAGAGACCTCATGTGATGAGGGGTTTCTCAGTGGAGATACTCAACATTAGAGCCCTATATCAATTAGACGTGCATGTGAGGAGATGATACATCAACAAGGCTCATGAACAAATTTTCTAGTGAAGAAGAAATGCCAAGAAGACAAGACAAACCATTGAAGAAACCTCATAAAGCATTAAAGAAGATATTGAAGACAAAAGTACAAGTCGACCACACAAGTAAATTTAAGGTGACTCAAACTATATAAATAAAGGCTGGATCATTTCATTTTGACACATCACACAACTCTTCTCATCAAGTTGCAGTTCCTAGTTACAGTTGCAGTTGCCATTTATAGTTGTAGTTGCAGTTTCCAGTTGCCAATTGTCAGTTGCACAAATTTGGAGGTGCACTATCTTGTCTAGGGTTCGTTATCTTTGAGGGTTCTTCCTCGTATAAGGGATAAATTATTTATGTGTTGGGTTTCTTCATATTGATGGTGATGTACTAATTGGCTGGAATTATTCTTAAAAAAAGTTGTTGGGTTTTCTCCCAAGGTTGGGTTTCCCAGGATAAAATCTTGTGTCTATTGTGCATGGCTATCTTCCTATGATTCTATTGTTTCCGTTGAAAAATTATTTTGGTTGATATTTTCAAGTGTAATTATTCTATGATAACAGTGGCACAAATTATGTTTGAAATCATAAGGAAATAATGATTAGATATGAAAATTTAAAACTCAACAAGGTTCACTTACAAGAGTAAAACAACTCGACATATCGATAATAATGTAATTTGTAACAACATGCTCAAATGTTGGCATGTGAGCAACATGCAACTCATCAATTTGTTAGAAACAATAAATAATAGGTTGTTCTTCTAGAAAACCATTTTGAACTCCTCCCGCAACAAATAGAACTTCCTTGGTTGTAGCAAGTCTAGGTGTAGGTAGGGAGGAAAAAACAACATCATATCTAAGACAAATATTAATGAATGGAGACTTTTGACAATTGACAACATCATCTAAGATTTTAGTACTCTTTTCAAACTTCAAGATTTTGTTCAACTGAGTAATTGGATTTCCAAATCATTTCTTAAGAAAACAATCTCATATTCTAGCTCTTCACAATTTTCTTCCTTTTTCTTCAACTGGATTCTCACCACTTCTTCTATCCTTCTTGCCTCTTCTAATTGAATTTTTAGGCTTATGATAATATTTTCTGATTCTTCAAGGTTTTGTGACATTTTGGCTTTTGAATCACGATCCTCTTCTTCATATTTTTGCAGTTGCTCCTTTTGTTTCAAATTCATTTTTCTAAGCTTCTTTATTTTTCTTAAAGCACACATGAGTTCTTCTTCAAGATCTACTTCTCCATCTGTTTCAACATTTTCCTCTTCTTCTGAATCTATCATTTCTTTATCTTCATCAATATTTGTTTTGATTTCCATAAAGAGAGTTTCTTCTCTATCACTACCAAAACTGCTTTCACTACTTTCTTCAGATAATTCACTGACCCCTTTTGAGTAGAGGCTCTTCTTCTGCTTATAAGAGTTCTTATTCTTTTCATGATTGTTCTGTTTTTGGCTATTTTTGTGTTTATGATGTTTGCTCTTTACATTATGGTATTATTGACTATCACTACTTTCTTTTTTGCATATGGACACTTAACAACAAAATGTACTACTTTTCCAATTGTCCTACTTTTCCACAGTTAAAGCATTTAAATGGCAACTTAACTTTGTATTTTCCAGATCCCTTTTTGAGTTTTCTCATAAAATTTACTTCATCTGCGTTTGATTCACTACTGGAACAATCGCTTGATTTGTTCTCTTTGTTCTTCATCTTCTTTGAGGCTTTGAAATTTTCTTCCCCCTTTGATGGTTTTTCCTTTTCAACCCTCATTTCATATGCAGTGAGAATCCCATGCAATTCATCCATTGTTAATTGATCGAGATCCTTCATTTCCTCAATGGCGTAAACTTTGACATCAAATCTTAAGGGGAGAGACCTCAACACCTTTTGCACAATCATCGATTCTTAAAATGTTTCACCAAGTCCTTTGATGGTGTTGACAATTTCGTCCACACGAAGGATATAGGCTCCAACATTTTCTTCTTCTTTCATCTTCAGACTCTCAAATTTCCTTCTATGAGTTTGGATCTTAGCCTCCTTGACCTTGTCATCACCTTCATGTGTTTTTTGAAGCTTGTCCCAAATTTATTTCGTTGATTTGCAATGCATTACTTTGACAAACTATGATTCTGACAGTCCGCACAAGATGGCATCCATGGATTTTGCATCATTTTCACTAGCCTTTCTCCCGACCATATCTATTGGTGGATTTTTTGGGGCTATATAACCAGTCACAAATGATTTTCAAATATCAAAACCAAGGGCAATTAGATATGTTCACATCCTTATACTCCAGAAGGCATAGTTTGTTCCTTCAAACAGCAGAGCTCTGGTTGTAGAGAAACCTTCTTGACTGGCCATGTGTGCTCCCGAGATCTACCTTCCAGTGGTTAGATTGTTTTTGAAGGAACTTGCTCTGATACCAATGGTTGAGAACACAATTATACTAAGAGGGGGGTGAATTAGTATAAGACTATATTTTTCTTTTTAGCATTCATAAAACATAATGAAGCTATCACATCAATATAACAACCAGAAGATACAATATTTAACGTGGAAACCCTTTCGGGAGAAAACCACAAAAAAAATATGTTTATTAATTTGTAGGCACCAACCTACGATTACAAATGTTTATAAGCACCAACCTACTGGAGACACTAATCCCCACTATTGTTTGTAGGAACCGACCTATAGGGGACATTGATCCCCTCTGATGTTTGTAGGCACCGACCTATAGGAGACATTGATCCCCTCTGATGTTTGTAGGCACCGACCTATAGGAGACATTGATCCCCTCTGATGTTCATAGGCACCGACCTATAGGAGACATTGATCCCCTTTGATTTTTGTAGGCACCAACCTATAAGAGATATCGATCCCTCTGATGTTTGTAGGCACTGACCTATAGGAGACATCGATCCTCTCTGATGTTTGTAGGCACCAACTTACATCAGACATCGATCACCTCTGTTGTTTGTAAGCACCGACCAACAAGAGACATCGATCCCCTCTGTTGTTTGTAGGCACCGACCTACAGGAGACATAGATCCCCTTTGCTACTTTTGTCTTCACAAAATATTCTCTGCACTCTTTACTTATTCCTTCGTTGGATCTGCTCTGCGATTTTTACTTCTTCCTTTTGTTCTGCGCTTGCTACTTCTGCTTTCGCTCTACCTTCACTAGATATTCTTACTTCTTCTTCAACTCTTGCATTCTACTCGCTTCTTATGCTTTCACTTTCTCCTGCTTTTACTTTTTCTGCACTCTTCTCACTACTTCAGCTTTCACTCTGCCTTAGATCTGTACTCACACCTTTTTCATTTGCCAGATCTATTTTCTAGAACGCCAAATCTAATCTTCGCCAATATTTTATCGACACTCCTTGAATTGTGTTCAATCATCACTCCTTGAATGATATTCAATCGTCACTCCTCAAATGACATGCATAAGAATATTACATTTTCACCCACACACACACACATTTTTTCTCATAACCCACATCTTTATTTATACTTTACCATAAGATTTATATGAAAAGTCATGTTCTTTTGAAAAGTCACGACTTTTGTTAAATAATAATTACTTTTCCCATTTCTTTATTTTTAATTCACTTTTTACCATACCATGGGAAAATACCACCATGGTTTATAAATCCATGTGCACATACCATGTGCATTTTCACTTTTACCCTTTTTAATTAATCCACTTTCATGTTTACTCCCCTTTTACGTAAACTCCACTTCCACCTAACTTTTCAACTTTTGTTATTTATTAAAGTCATGTTTATATTTGATCCACTTTTATGTAAACTAAATTTCCACTTAACTTTTTGATCCAGATGGGTATTGGTGGTCACGTAACTATTCCAACTGTCTACTCTTGACAATTTTTAGTTCAACACGTTCTTATGTAATTCTTTGTAATTGTGGGTTCTACACTTATGAGGTTGTATGAAACCCTACACAATGTCCAGGTGGATATTGGTGGCCACCCACCTAATCCAACTGGCTTATTTTGGAAGTTTTCATGTCAGTACATCTTTCTATACATCCAGGGTTGTTTTGGGGCCCTAAACAATGTTTTTTTTGGCTTGCCACAGTCAAAATGTAGACATAGTCAAAGTTTGATGGCATATTGTGTATTTCTCGAAAATACCTTTCCAACGGGCTATCACGCGACTAAAACAGAGGTCGTATGCAAAAGTTACGACCCGAGGAAGTTGAGGTACCAACTTACCCATCGGGGCCCACATAACTTTTGGTGTTTCATCTCCTAGGGTTAGGTTTTTGGATGTATAGGGTTTTGTCATTCGTGAGTAATGTTAAAAAGGTCTCTGGAGCCTCATTGTAATAATTCTTCTTAGATGAATGCGTGTAGCAGCCACATCTCTTCTTAGAGATAGCTACCACCATTCAAGCAAGTTGTTTTCAACTCTACAATTTTACAGTTTCAACCTATTTTATTTATTCAATAGAAGTTATTGTTCATTGGATATTTGTTGTTGTTCTCTGTATCTTTGTGTTATTGAATTCATTCTATTATTCATTTCGTTCCGCCCATAAATCTGGATAAGTGGTATGAGAGTGGTCTGCTCTTCATTTATTTTTCTTCGTGCATGTCCCCAACAAGATCTGGGTATAAGAAGTTGGGACTTGAACCAATCGAGCCTTTGCAATATCGGTCGCTCTAAGACCAACAACAACCCATGAGGGACGAGAAGAAATATGATGGAGTAGGATATCCTTTTAAAATGTTGATCAATGAATCCCTTGCGCGGAAAATGAGCGAAATGATGGACAACTTTGCACAGATCCTTCGGCGACTGCTCATAGGAGACGCATATTCATCAAGTGGCCATGAAACCCCCTTCAAGGTACACGTAAATTTTGATATTCAATTATTTGAAGGACTGGTAGGTGCAGATGTTGTAGATAAATGGTTGAATCTACTCGAAGGGTACTTTTCGGTCCACAATTTTTTCGATAGGAAAAAGATTACTCTTGCACTCAAGGTCGTCCCCCATGTTAAGGATTGGTGGGATACTTACTCTGATCAAAGGGCCATAGATGAAACTGCAATATTTGTGGTCGCCCCCACATGGGATTCCTTTAGGGATTCCATTAAATAAAATTACTACCCTTTTGGAAGCTACGAGGACCAGTACACAAGATGGACCACACTGCGTCAGGAAAGGGACCAGACAATACCATGTTTCACCAATATTTTCCATACCCTGCGCACCAAATTGGGTATCAAAGACTCTGAACAACATTTGGTGCTCAAATACCGCGATTGTCTGCATAGATACATTCAAATAGAAATGGAGTTTCTGGACATCACATCATTAGGTGCGACTTATAGATATGTTGTCAAGATCGAGCATAAATTTAGGCAGAAGAGGCAAGAGTTTGGATCTGCAAAATCCTCTCACCCGAAGCAGGGAAAAGGTGGCTCCAACCCACAAAAAAAGGGACAAAGCAAAGATGGCCACTCTCAGGACAACTAGTTCAAGCCGCGACACAAGAAGGGTAATGATAAGTCGAAGAAAGACACGGGAAAGTGGTGTGAATACCATAAAATCCCTTGGCACAACATCAAATAATGTCGCTCCAAGCAATCACTAGTGGCCGAGATGAAAGCTTCCTAGTCAGAGGAAGATTCTGACTTCGAATCAAATCCAGAAGGAGGAAAGTGAATTATTGATGCCGAACCCAGCGCCACTGTCGCTACCACCAATTTCCATCCAAGCGAACCAGAAGAACCAGAGGAATGGGAATGCCTCTTTCATTCACATATGTGGGTAAGGGGACTCCACTTCATTTCATTGTTGATAGTGGCAGTCAGAAGAACCTAATCTCAGTAGAGGTCATCAAGCAGTTGGACCTGCCGATGACACCACACCCACAATCATACACCATCTGTTGGCTTCGCCAAGGAAGAGATCTCCGCATCAACCAACAATGTCGTCTTCCCTATGGCATTAAGCCCTTCAAAGGGGAGCTATTGTGTGATATTTCTCCCCATCAAGTTTGTGATGTTATTTTAGGACAATCATATTTGTGGAAGTGACATGCTGTGTATGAGTCTAGACCCCGCAATGTTATTATTACTTTGGGTAGACAATTGTACAGGATACTAGAGACTAATATCTGCTAAGCAATGCAGTAAGGTCATTTCACAGACCAGGAAGTTTGTCTTCTTTGTGATCCGTGCTCACAGTAAGAAAAAGGTCGCTGCCACATGTGTGGCCTATACACAGAGCCTCTCTTTGCAACAAAAGTAAGTGGACAAGATCGTGGAAGAGTACAGAGACATCGTCTCCTCACCCACCGGGGTACCAACACACTGTCAATTCAAGCATCCAATTGATCTAACCGTCGGTGCACCTCTGCCTAATGGACCAGTCTATCATCGCTCGTTGATTGAAAATGACGAAATCAAGCATCAAATCCAAGAGATGCTTCAAAAGGGGCACACCAGACCCAACTCCTCCCCTTGCAGAAGCTCAATTGTACTAGTGCAAAAGAAAGATTGGAACTGGTGGCTTTTCATTGATTGCAGAGCATTAAACAAAATCACAATCAGGAACTGGTACCCAATTCCTCGAATTGATGACCTTCTTGACCAACTCAAGGGGCAAAGTTTTTTAGCAAGATTGACCTAAATTATGGCTACCACCAGGTTCCCATCGAACTGATTGATGTATGGAAGACAACGTTCAAATCTAAAGAAGGTCTCTTTGAATGGCTGGCCATTCCCTTTGGCTTAACAAATGCACCAACCATTTTCATAAGGTTGATGGATGATGTATTGAGACCCTTCACCAACTCTTTTGTGGTGGTATATCTGAATGCCATCCTCATCTTCAACATAACTTGGAAGGAGCACATGCAACATATTCAATAGGTTACGAGCACTCAGTGACAACACAAGCTATATGCCAACTTGGAAAAATGATCCTTTTGCATGAACAAGGTCCAATACTTGGGCTACATTGTTGATGAGCATGGGGTACATGTGGATCCAACTAAGATCCAAGTCATCCGTGATTGGCCAGCCCCGACCACACTAACCGAGCTTCAGAGCTTCTTGGGACTTGCCAACTTCTACCAACGATTCGTGTTGGGATTCTCCCATATTGCATGGGCCCTCAACCAAGTGACCAAGGGCGATGGTAGGGTAAAGTTCGCATGGGGGAATGCACAACAATGAGCATTTGATGATCTGAAACATCGCTTGTGCTCAGCTCTGGTACTCTCCTTACCCGATCTACAAAAATTGTTCGAGATTCAGACTGATGCATCTGACTATGCTGTAGGTGCAGTTCTCACTCAACACAGTCATCCAATAGCATACCATAGTGAGACACTCTCATATACTGTCTAGAAATACCCCATCTATGACAAGGAAATGTATTCCATTGTGCAAGCCTGTCGTCAATGGAAACATTGCATTATGGGAAAGGAGACAATCATCCACATTGATCACAAGCCTCTGCAATTCATACAGACACAAGAGAAGTTGCAGAACGGGCGCTATCAAAAGTGGTCCACATACCTGCAACAGTTCCATCTCAACATCAAGTATAAGACAGGAAGCACAAATAGTGTCATTGACTGCCTCAGTCGACCTCCCGTGGTTGCACTCACCACCATGCTCCATTCCTATGAGCATGAGGCATCCGAGTGGCCCCAACTTTATCAATGAGATCCTGACTTTGCCACCACCTAAAATCTCTTGGGTACAGGCGCAAATGTCATCGATTTTCACATTCAGGATGGAATGTTATGCCATCTGCGCCATCTCTGTGTTCCTGCAAGCGAGCGTACAAAGCTAATTTGGGAGGCTCACTACAGTCAGATGGCAGGACATTTTGGTGTGGAGAAAACTATGGCCGTTCTACATAAACATTTTTATTGGCCAACAATTCGACATGACTTCAACAAGTATATCAGATCTTGCACTACCTATGCCATTTCCAAGCTAGCCATCAAGAGGCAAGGCTTATACACCCCTCTTCCTACTCCCGAGAGGCCTTGGAAATCCATCTCGATGGATTACATGTCTGGTCTTCCGTCCACCAAGCAAGGCAATGATTGCGTATTTGTGGTGGTTGATCGGTTTTCGAAGATGGCAATTCTCATAGCCTGCAAGAAGAGCATCACAGCGGCAGATACTGCCAAGCTCTTCTTCAAACAAGTGTGGGTCCATTTTGGGATACCACAAACCATCATCTTTTATCAGGACAAAATTTTCTTCAACACATTTTGGTCGAGTATTTGGTCACTATTGGACACCAGGCTCACTAAATCCACTGCCTTCCACCCTCAAATCGATGGGAAAACCAAGGTCGTCAATCAGATGATTGTGCACATCTTGTGCATGTATAACTCTAAGCATCCACGTACATGGGATGAGAGTCTTCCCTATGTTCAACACAACTACAACAAGGCTCTCCATAGCTCCACCGGCCATATCCCCTTTCAGGTGGGGATGAGATTCCAACCCTTGGGTCCCATTGATGTTGCACTACCTCTTGCAACCACACAGACAAATTCTTCCCATTTTCAATCCGAGGCCGACAAAGCCACCAGATTCATTGAGCGGATTCCACACATCTGCCAACAGGTCCATGAGATTTTGTAGAAATCTAATGCTAAGTACAAGTAGTGCCATGATCAACACTGGGTACCGCACAAGTTTCAGGTGGGAGACAAGGTCTGGTTACATTTGCAGAAAGAACGCCTTACAGGGCCCCATCAGAAACTCCGACAACTTCACTATGGGCCTTACACTATCACCAAGGCTGTGGGTGGAAATTCTTTTGAGCTCAACACTCCCCCTTTCCTTGGCTTGCACCCAATATTCAATGTGGACCTCCTCCGAGCATATTTTCCACCATTATTGGACACCTCGGAGATCGCAGAACAATTGACACCAACAAAGCTCAACCCTGACTGCATGGAACATGCATCCATTGATCAAATAGTGGACACATAGGTCAAGGGCACTCGCTAACAAAGGATCCAACTTTATCGGGTTGTCAAGACATGACAACTTCTGCACCAAGGAAAGTGGCTCACTCGGAGCCAAATTCAACAGAAATTTCCTCACCTGATGGGCGCACTAAATGCAATGGAGACCATTGCTTCCTAAGGGGGAGAATTGTTCCATGTGGATATTGGTGGCCACCCACCTATTCCAACTGGCTTCTCTTGACAGTTTTTAGTTCAACACGTTCTTCTGTGGGTTCTACACTTCCAGGGTGGTCTGAAGCCCTACACATTGTCCAGGTGGAGATTGGTGGCTGCCCACCTAATCCAACTGGCTTATTGTGGAAGTTTTCATGTTAGTACATCTTTTTGTATTTCCAAGTCCGTTTTGGGGTCCTAAACAATGTTTTTTTGGCTTGTCACAGTCAAACTGTAGACAGAGTGGGAGTTTGACAACATAATGTGTAGTTCTCAAAAAGACCTTTCCAATGGGCTATCACGCGCCTAAAACAGAGGTAGTATGCAAAAGTTACGACCCTGGGAAGTTGAGGTACCAACTTACCCATTGGGGCCCACACAACGCTTGACATTTCATCTCCTAGGGTTAATTTTTTGGATGTCTAGGGTTTTGGAATTCATGAGTAATGTTAAAAAGGCCTCTGGAGCCTCACTGTAATCATTCTGCTCAGATGGATGCGTGTAGCAACCACATCTCTTCTCAGAGATAACTACCACCATTCGAGCAAGTTGTTTTCAGTTCTGTAGTTTTACAGTTTCAACCTATTTTATTTATTCAATAGAAGTTATTGTTCACTGGATATATGTTGTTGTTCTCCATATCTTTGTGTTATCAGATTCGGTCTATTATTCATTTCGTTTCATTCATAAATCCGGATCACTTTTCCACTTTTTTATTTATTAAAGTCACATTTATATTTGATCACTTACTAACCTTTGACATCAATGACAATATTTTATTCAACAGTTCATGCCGAGACTCAATGTGAAAAACTGCTTATTCTCCCCATACGATTTTCCTCTATTTTCCCAAGACAATTGGTTGCTCACTCTGCCCAATGTGGATTGTAATTCAACCTTATGCTCCCCAATAACTATGGGATGTGACTCCCACACCCACCCTCTGACAAGAGTTTAATGATTGAGCTCTCATACACTCAAATAGAAATAGAAGGTTTCCCCAAATGTTAATAAAATTAAAAAATATGGGTTTGAATTAATTACCCATAAAACATTTCCCCCTTGGGCCCTCTTAGACACTCCCAAGCATTCCCCTCTCTTGGGGATTAATCAACCCCTATCTATGTCCATATTCCCAACAACTAGTATCACATTATATTTATTAAAATCCAGAAAATACATTTCATATTACATCGCTTGGCCATAGCCATATTCATATCTACATTATACATTAATTAAACTGGGATTATAGCGGGGATGTTACAAGTAGGTAGAATAATATGTTTTCTATGTAATAAAGGTCGACATTAGTAAATAAGGTTATGTAATAATGTGAACACGTCTAATGTAAGAAGACTTAATAGAAGCTTTCGCTTCTAGAAAGATCTTCCTCTTGAAAGTTCTCTAGAAGATAAAAATAGTATAAACAGGAGTAGAAGGCATGGGGGAGTTTTGTCTTGAGAATTATTTGTAATTGAGCTCTGCTCTGTTGGAGGTTTCCCCCTCGAAGAGGCAAGTGAGTTTGGATTTCTATTAATAAATGTATCATTCCAGTGTTATTGTTCTCTATATTTTGTTGTTTTTACTGGTATTCGTCATAATAATTATGTATATGCTCTGCATAATACATTCTGGTACCTTACAATAAAACCTTAACAAATGAAACATATTGTAATTTTTCCTTTTCAAAATGCTTGTGTGGGCCTAATGGTTAAGAACACGGGTTTCCTCCTTAGAGGTCATAGGTTCAAATTCGACGGGGGTAGAGTATGTATGGTTAGGTTGAGACCTTAAAAATAGATTGTTATTATTATTTTACTTATAAAAGACAAAAAAATCATTCCATGAAGGACTTTGTAATTGGAGAAGCAAAGAAGAATGTGTGGTGTAGTGTAACAAGGTTGTGGAGTGTAATAATAAAATTTGTGAGGGGTTTGATATATTGCTATTTATTCTTATGTACAACATATATTAGTTTGTATTTTAATATGTTTGTTTGGTTGAATTTTGAAAGTAATTATTTGGTCATAAGTCAAAGATGAGATTGGGGTAGAAAATGTAGGGGAGTCTTTATGATCCTGATGGAAAAATAGTATTGGAGATCTCTTGGGGTTTAGGCATTGCAACAAACAATGAAGTCGAAGCGTTGGCAACATTGCAAGGAATCACACACCTTGTAGATCGAGGAATCAAGGAAGTTATAATAATTGAAGACTAGTCTATTATTGTCAGATCAATAATGTGAGGGAAGTTATCTAAGAAGCCAAGGTTGCCAAAATCCTAAAAAGAATTTAATCTTTGAGGTGCAAGTTGAGCTCAATGGCCTATTATCATGTCAAAAGAAACTTTAACAAGGAAGCAAATAATAGGGCTAACGTTGGAGCCACCCTTGAAGGACTATTAGTTGTGGAAGATAGTGTGGGATCCAAAGTAACCCCTCACCCCTTATTGCGACTGTGATTTTACTTAACCCAAGGTTCACTCACCTAAGAGGGAAACCTCCATATGTGTTCCTTCCCCACACATGGCTTTTAAGGAAACATGGGAGGATTTCCAAAATTAAAAGATCAATCTCCTCACCCCTTTGCTCATTCATGGGAAAAATGATTTCGTTCGAAGTTTGAACTCAACTAGTTGATCCTCTTGTGTGCAATTTGCTTTGTACTTGTTGGTGTTTATGGGTTGTCTTGTGTGGCATGGCAAATTTGATAGTTGCTTGAGATTTAAAGGGGATAGGTATTCTTGATGTCTACGCGCATTCTTTTTGGGAGTGTCATTGTTGGAGGTTTGCAGAGATCTAGTTGGGGGAGGTATCTCATTCCACTGGCCAACTCAAGCTTGCCTCCTCAATGGTGAACTATCATTGCTCTTGTTGCATCTTGAATGAACTGCAGGATCCATAAAAGGGCTTCCACCAATGTGAGACAACCACAACCTCGATTATGGAGTGGGAAAGGTGGAAGTAGATATGAACACTAGTTAGATTGAGACTTCCTAAAGAAGACCTGATAAAGTGCATCGTGAATTTTGTAGATCTCCCTCTTGCACATATTTCTCTTTTAGAAACTAGCTCTTCCTTAGCTTCCATTGATTCCCCAACCTTTCAAGAGGCATGGACAACAATATAATCCACAAGCAAACCCAACAATGGACACCCAATGAGAACATTAACCTCTATTTTAATTTATATTCTATATAATAATTTTCATTAACCTCTATTTTAATTTATATTCTATATAATAATTTTATTATTAAATTAGTTGGTTAAAGTATACACCAATGGGAGAAGAGGAAGGCAATCAACAAAATATAGAATTTGGGTTTTTGAAGAATCCATATGTGGATGGACTTGGAACTTACTATTTTTAAATACTATAAGAAGAGTAAATACTATAAGAACGYTGAGCGAGTAAAAGYCAAAGCGAATTTTGATAACATAAACTCGAAGTTATGGTGGACAAAAAAAAAACCTTTTTTTTTTCCAAGAAAAAATTATCTCAAATTTATATAGAGTATAAATTCGTTTACATAGTCAGCATCAAGCTGTGTCCATAACAGTATTACTCCAACACCCTTGCTCAGAAGCAAAAYAAAAACAAAACAACCCAACACAACACGCAGGCTGTATACAAGTGAAACCATATACAAAGCAGAAAAAACCCATTCGAGACTAGATAAAAAAACTAAACCAGTAGSTGCACACCCACAATAGGACCTCGAAGTGTTTGATCAACACCGCACGCTGCAGTAGGACCTCAAAGTATAGAACTCCACGATTGTGGACAAAATGAAAAAATAGAAGAGAGTATTAGAAAAGTAAACATTGTTTTGTTCATTTTAAGGACAGCGAATAAAGTCTCCCACCCAACAATTATATGTAATGTAATATTTATTTATTTGTTGGGTATATGTAATGTAATATTTATTTATTTGTTGGGTATATGTGTAAACATTAATGGTCCCAAAAATACCAAGTTGGCGGTGAATAAACCAGCTGACGCTAACCCTAATGGAAATTGGAGGCCCTTCAAATTTGAATAGTTTGAATTACACATTTTGGGTGCCCGCCCAAATTTGAAATTCGCACCCAAAACTCATTTTTGGTGGCAAAGACTACAAAGGTCACACTAACTTTGGTTCCACACATACAATTACCTTTCAGACGAAAGCATATGCATAGCATGGGCAACACCGCTCACGGGGAGGGACATTTTAGAGCCAAAGCTGCGAATTGCTCCTCTGCCCATTTGTGTGCTCCCCACTGATCCCCATTGCTCACATTACTTACTATTCTCTGCCTCAAACGGCACAGATCAGAGAGAAGCTGGACATTGATGGAATCCAACAAGGATGAAGCAATGAGAGCCAAGGAAATGGCAGAGAAGAAGTTCCAAGCGCGGGATCTTGAAGGAGCAAAGAGACTGGCCATCAAAGCCCAGCAGATGTATCCTTCCCTCGAAGGGCTGTCCCACATGATAGCAGTCGTCGATGTCCACATTTCGGCCCAGAATAAGCTGCTCAATGGGAAGCTCGACTGGTATGCAATCTTGCAGGTCGATTTGGGGGCGGAAGAGGGAGCCATCAAAAAGCAGTACAGGAAATTGGCCTTGACGCTTCATCCCGACAAGAACAAGTCATTGGGGGCAGAGGAGGCTTTCAAGCTCGTAGGGGAAGCCTTCAGGGTCCTATCCGACAAGGCCATCAGGTCTGCTTACGATCTCGACTACAAAACTTCCAATTCCAAATCCTCTCCGGCGAAGATATCCGCCAAGAAGCGTGGCAGGAAGCAGAGACAGAGCAATGTGGCGTCTTCCAATATGTCTACAACTGCGAATAACGATAAGGCTGTGCCCACTTTCTGGACGATGTGCCCCTGTTGTTCCCTGCGGTATCAGTTCTCCATAGAATATGCTGATCGGTATATCTATTGCCCCAACTGCCACAAGCCTTTCATGGCCTTTACGCTCTCTATGCCTCATCCTCCTCCCGTCTACAACTATACGCCGCCCCCGCCTCAGCAGCATGGGACGATTCCTCAACCCAAATCCAACGGGAACGGGAACGGGACTGAGACTGGGACTGGGACTGGAACTGGGATTGGCAAGGAGAATCAATTCCCCCCCAGCAAGAACAGAGAAGCAACTGAACACCATGCTGAACAGGAAAACGGGAACGGGACTGGGACCGGAACTGGGATGGGCAAGGAGAATCAATTCCCCCCCAGAAAGAACGGAGAAGCAACTGCACACCATGCTGAAAAGGAAAAGCACTCTAATAACAAGCAGGAGAAGGAGAAAGAGCAGAATGAGAATGTGGTCCCCAAGAAGTCTCCACCCAAGAAGAAGAAGAAGACCATGGACGATAAATTTGACAGAAGTGCATTTGATAGGCTTTTTGCTAATTCCAATCGAAATACAAGGAAATTGTAATGTCCTCAAATACAAATGTTTAACTGTTATTATTGTTTTGGAAGCGTTCTTATGAATATGTACAGGATGCTTTCTCTTTCTTTTAATTTAGCGCTTCACTTGGCCTATTTTCTCTCCCTCGTTCCCTCATTCCGCTTCTTTGACAGCGGCCGGGATCTGCTTTTGAATTCGAATATAATGTGATCAAACTATTGTCAGCCTTTTCTGACATGACATGCCATGAAATTTAATTATGCTTTCTCTTGAAAGTGGGGGTTTTGTGTCATTACAAGGCAAAGGGTGTATATGGTTAGAGCTTCAAATTCTTGGACTTCTGAAAGTAGTTAATCATGAAAGCAATACTCGTAAATTTTTTCAGCAAGCTTTATTGATCTTGATCATCATTTTGTCAATGCGGCTAAAGTAATATTCCTCTGTTCTGTACAAAAAAGGTAATCTATCTCTCCCCGCCCCAAGTTTTGCTAAGAAGGCCTGTGCATTGCTCAGGAAATTTTCTGTTCTAACTATTGTTTTCTTCAACTTTCAGCTCTTACTATACAAAATATGTGATGCAAAGACCTTGGTAGTATTTTAGAAGGGCCAATTCATTTGTATACTCTTAAAATTTATAAAGATGTCATTAGCATATATATCTGCATTTTACCAGTGAGCAGACAGCTACTCAAATCAAGCATGTAGGCAGCAGATTAGTGGGATCCTTCATGGAAACCAGGTCAAGCGTGCAACAGACTAGTGGGATCCTTTATAGAAACCAGGCTCTGGGACGGTGAAATGGAGGTTCTATCTTCTAGAACCATATTTGTTTACTGTTCATTATTGCCTACACACTTTTTTCAGTTGATGATTATCAAGATATAAATTTATACCTCGTGAAAGATAGTTTTCGAAATTTAGGTTTTTTGGGAAGATATGGTTCTTTTCATACAATTACCCTATTTGTCTGCTCTGCATTATTGTATTTACACTTTTTTTCAAAGATGATGATTATCTAGATAGAATTTTATAGTTGTGTTTTTTTTCTTTCCTAGAAAATATATTTCTGGGAAGTTTTTGGATTTTTTTATTTATTTCCAGGATGGTATATATTGTAAACCAGTGTAAAGTGGACTGTGTAGACTATTGTATGCTGATCTAGTAGAGACATCTAGTGAGACCCTTAGATGCAGAGACAACCAACTTGAGGACTTGGTTCAGAGGCTTGCTTGCCATTCACAACTCTTAACCACTTGAATTAGTCAATCAAATTTTGTGTGAACATGATTTATTCACACGATAATTTTTTTTTCTATTTTTTTTTTTTTAAATTGTTCAAATCCATTCATAACATCTCCCACATTTCCCAACCCAGACACATCTACTGCTGTATAATCTGAAGAAATTTATGATTGTTGGCTTCTCAATACAGTTATAAATAGTTCATATGGTAAGACATTTGGTATAAAACAAGGGTAATCATTTTTTATATACCATGAACAAGAAAACACATTTCGCAACCCAGACACATCTACTGCTGTATAATCTGAAGAAATTTATTTATGATTGTTGGCTTCTCATTACAGTTATAAATAGTTCATATGGTAAGACATTTGGTATAAAACAAGGGTAATCCTTTTTTATATATCATGAACAAGAAAACACATTTCCCAACCCAGACACATCTACTGCTATTCAATCTGAAGAAATTTATGATTGTTGGCTTCTCAATACAGTTATAAATAGTTCATATGGTAAGACATTTGGTATAAAACAAGGGTAATCCTTTTTTATATACCATGAACAAGAAAACAATGAAGTTCATAATGGTATAAAACAATTTTAAGAAGTTACATAAAAATCACCCCTTTATTTTAGTTTTTTTTTCAAGACTGCTCGCCCAAGATCAGTGTCTAGTTCTGTTGCCTTCACCCGACGATGTTTTTCTTAATACTAAGCACCGTGAAATTGTAAGTCTCTCCGCCCTAGCGTCTAAGGAGGATTCCTACTAGTATTAGTTACACTACACTATACAATTCTTAGATACAGTTTCAGAAGTGGGATCCAACCATAATGTGACCGTAAGGATTTTAACAGAAAATGACATGTTTATCAGATCGAAGCTGTGTTTGTTGTAATTGGAAACCCAATCACCGTTTCTGTGGTTTTCCGACGGCTGCATTTCCTTTGAATGTCTTTCTTTTCTTTTACTCAGTACTGATTTTTCCTGGGAAAGGTTTTTTGAAGAAGTTAGCAAATCAAACAAAAGCTTTGGAGTTCATCGCTTCGTTATTAATTCAAGCAACTGCATTACCAAGTAGCCAACTTTGCACTCCACCCGCCCTGACAGAAGTCCGTGATAAAAATATGGCAAAACTTCTTGCTAAAATGCTTCCCTAGGCATTTTATATTTGTTCCTTTGGTCTTGTTCTACTGTCAACGATGAATAAATTATCTCAGTCTGTTTTCATTTGGAGGCGGCAAGATGCATTATTTGAAATGATTTAAAAAAAGAGTAATCAACTATTTGACCTTATTTGCTTCTTTATGTTATTATAAAAACAATCATAATAGAAAAAACATGATTTGCATCAAGAAATTGCAGGTTAGTAGTTGTGGGTGTAGACTATCCCCTGTGGATCATCCTTGTAGGTCGAGATTGCTTCTTTTGGTTAGATGTTAGCTTCATAGTTGAAAACTTATTACCTCAAAAAGGAGTGTTGCATTGAGAATTTGATCTATAAGTGGCTTAAGTGTCACATTTTGAAGTCAATAAGACCTTGAACCCAATATATAACTAGTTTATCACACGTCACTTGTAGATTTTGATTTTGATGTTTTTTTGTCATAGCCAATTTTAGTAGGTTGAGGAGTGTATACATTTTGGCTTGATGGTTTGTCCCTTGACCTAAAGATAGTTTCAAATAAAAAATTTGACCACATGGCCTTGTGTTTCCTTGGCTTGCACTATCGAAATAGCCCTAGGCATATGCTTTCTATCTTTGGAGGATTTGAAATTCTCAAGACTTTTTAAACTTTACATTACTTCAAGTTTTTATATATAAATTTTATGCTATGAAATGCTTCCAACGGAGTTAAGCATTCACTTTCAAACATGTGTTTTAGTGGTTGACAATGTCTTTCATTGTTGGATCATTCATCCATTTTTGATAGGCTTCATTAAGAGAGGGGTACTAGACCACTACACCACTCTACTAGTTAGGGTATAAACTTCCTTCCAAACTTTTTTTACAAATGTACACTCCAACACAATATGTTGAGTGGTCTCCTTATTCCATCTATAAAGATAGCACATGCTTGGTCCATTCCAAGATCTTTTTTGAAAATTATTTCGTGTTAGTACCTTATTTTTCAAAGCTAGCCATAGTAAGAGTCTTGACTTTTATGGAGTTTTCAACTTCCACAAAGGCTTCCACCAACACTTATCTATTTCTTCATCTAGAAACATGGCTTTGTATCCCATACTAGCATAGTATTCACTGGATGGGTTCCAAGACCAAACTAATGAATCCTCTTCATCTTTGAGATCATGTAATTTTCCATAAATTTCCCAAGAGTTCCATTGGATATCTTCCTCCCCTTCTAGACCTACATTCTAGCTTTTGTCCATTCATGTTGCCAAAAAGTGTTTCTTCCCAAAGTTGTAGCATTTGCAAGATGTGTCATCCCTTTTTGCCTCAATTTTTCCTTGAATCCTTAAAAAAGAATGAAATTGTTTCCGCATCCTATCCAAGGGTCCACACTTATCATTATACTTTGTCCATTGCACTGCCTTCCAAGCCATCTAGTGCCTTAAAAGAGGAAATGCCATTACTAAAGCCTTTCACATAGTTGATTCATTTGAGAAGTATTTGTTCCCTTGTCTTATCCTTTCTTCAATTGATATAAGATCCATGTATTTAGATTTGATCCCTTGTTGCCACAAACATTTAGTTTTGATTAGTCTCCATGTAACAACCCAATTTGATTAATTATTTATCATAGTTTTTAATTTAAATTTAATTAATTATTAAAATAAATTAAATGAGTATTTTATTATTTTATTATTAAACGGTTGGTGAAGTAGTTAATGGGGGGATAAGGTTATTGGGGAAATTTCCCATAAGCCTTGTGAAGTAAGGCACCCCTTGCCTTGGTGAGACTTTCTTCCTATTGCTTGATTGTATTTATCTTGATCTTTTGCTTTGAGCCTTTGTCTTTACCACTGAGAATCCATGATCCTTTACCCACTTGAAGCTTGAGTGACCCTTGTTGGTTGTGGAGCCTGATTATCTTCCTGATTCATAGGTCCTTGCTTTCAGTCGTGTCTATACCCCATGAAGTATTT
>JZKD02S1673508.1:273635-298984 GCA_000966675.3 Picea glauca | reverse complement strand
TTGTTTTAGGGAACTCTCACAGGGCACTGTTGTTGTTGGGAATTTTGGGCTCCGGGGTTAGGCAACTGTAAGGATTCTTGGAGCTAGGGAGCTGGAGAGGTTGTTCTTAGTTGGCTGGGAAGTTAATATTCAATTGGGCAGTTTGGGCAAGCTCAAGAACAAAAGAACCAGAGATTAAATCAATTAATCTACAGGTAGAGGTACGTATTTTGTGCATTTTATGTTGTTATTATGTTGCTGTTGATTATTATGTTGGTATAAAGTAAATCATGAAAGGAAAACCTTGAACTAAATTGAATTTATTTCAGTAGAAGATGAATAGATTTATTTATTTATTAGACTTTGTATGGAAAACCTTACACTCCATAGACTTATGGTTGCTAGGGATTTTCCAAAGTGATGAGTGTTTTTAAATACCCAAACCTCCTAGGCTATTGGCTATGCAATTATTGTCCATTTTACTAAACGCATACCTATTTCCTTGCTTCCTTTCCACAAGAAGTTGAAACATTTCCTTTTGATTTTTTTTCAATAACCTAATTGGAATGCATGAGAGAGAGTGCCATTATATTGGGGTAGCTTCCAAAATTGATTTTATGATAGTTAATCTACTCCTTGACAACCAACTAGAACATTGTTTTGAAATACTTTTCTCTCTTTTTCATATAGCTAGGGCTAGTCCCTAGAGCCATATTCATTGGCTTTTAGAGTGAAGCCCAAATATTTGATCCCTTGACTAAAGTCCATTACTTAAAATGGTAAAAGTTGTACCACTATTCTTCTCTGTTTATCATTTAAGCCATAAAAGGAAACACATTTTTGTTTGTTCATTTCCATATTTGTGACTTCACAATAAAGAGAAAGAGCTTCTTTGATGTAACTTGCCTCGTTGATTGGATTAGTGCCAAAGAAAAGAACATCATCTACGAAAAACAAATTAGAAAGAGACACATTCCTACCTATATTCATTCCTTTTAATTTCTCAAATCTTATAAGCTTCAATAATCCTACAACCTTTTGCTACTAATAGTGATAACATAGGGGAAAGATGACACCCTTGTTTTAGATCATTGTAGGATTTATAGAATTTTGAGGTTGATCCATTAACCATAACAACAAAGGAGGAGGAGGAGCTCAAACATCTTTTAATCCAATTCACAAAGTGTAGCCCAAAATTGTTATGAATTAAAGTTAATATGAGGAAGAGCCAATATACCCTATCAAATGCCTTTGACAGATCCAAATTTATAACCATTGAGGAAATATTTCTTGTCTTGATTAAGTGTAAGCCTTCTTGGGCTACCCCCATTGCATCATGAATTTGCTTATTTTCTAGAAACCCAAATTGTTCCATTGAGATTAATTTGAGAGGAATGGTTCAAGTCTTTGGGATATTACCTTTGTGATTATCTTATATATTGAATTATAAAGGGAAATGGGACAAAAATTAATCAAAGGAACTAGGGTTGTCTTTCTTAGGAATAAGAGCTTGGAATGTTGAATTAAATGTACTTAGAACACTTCTAGATACTCTTGATTCCTCTACAATTTCCAAATCCTCTTCCAACCACACATATAAGCCTTGAAGAAGTCCATCAACCATTGATCTAGACTTGGGATTTTTTCCTTTTGGAATGAGAAGACTATGTCCTTTAATTCCTCTTTTGTTACTTCAACATACAAGTCATAATTTGCCTCTTGGTCTACCATTCTTGGAAAGAATTTAGCTAAACAAAGAATTTTTGCTATGTTTTCCCTATTCAAACTTGAGAACAGTTGGGAGAATTGATTAACTCCAATTTCTACAATTTCTTTGAAGGGCATTGCCTTATTGTGATTTGGCCTAGGCATTTCCTAAATATATTCTCATGTCTTCTCCCTTTAGCATATTTTTGGAAGAATTTTGTGTTTTCATGTCCATGTGCCAACCATAGGGCCTTGCTCTTTAGCCTCTTCTCGTTTCAACAAGTTCCTTTTTCCATCTTCCAAATCTTTTAGAACTTCTTTTTCTTCATCAAAAAAGATTCTAGATGTGTTTTTCGGAAAATTAGATTGTAATCTTCCCCTTTATTTCATAGAGATCTATTTGGGAATTTTCAAATTTTTCTTTAGCCCATTCCATTGTTTCTCTTTTCAATCATTGAAGATTAACACTTATTTTTTATTTTATTTTATCTTTTTTCTTCGTGAAATACATATCTAGGGGAAGTCCACTGGGCACTTTCCCTTGTTCCAAGGATGGTACCCAAGGTAAATTGGATTATTTAGGGATCAAGGTCAATACAACAATATACTCATTAAGAGATCAACATGTCACTTGTGGGAATTGATCTTGAGTGGGGAGGATAACACTCCACTCAACCACTTGGGATAGACCCAATTGATATTTTCAATCTTTGAAGATTAACACTTAATTGGAACATTGCTGTTCTTTCTACCTTAGGATTATATTTTCTCTATTCATTTTTGACCAAAGTAATGAATTCTTCATTCTATAACAAAAAATAATTGAATTTAAAAGGACTTGGGGATTTTTGGTTTCTTTTTAA
The DNA here is from genome assembly GCA_000966675.3 of Picea glauca. Taxonomy (NCBI): domain Eukaryota; kingdom Viridiplantae; phylum Streptophyta; class Pinopsida; order Pinales; family Pinaceae; genus Picea; species Picea glauca. The sequence continues at coordinate 296,435 of JZKD02S1673508.1, read as the reverse complement.
ATTTGAAAATAAGTTGGTACATGGCCTATGGGACCTCATGAGCCAATATAGGTTCTAATCCTATTTGCTTTTTCCAATAAACTTTCAAATACCCAAAAAAGGTCCAATCTCTTTGAAACCCCTTGTGAGAGAAAAAAATCGTCTAGGTTAGTTTCATGTCTACAAGATCCAATTCACATAGATTGGTGGCTTTTATTTTGTCCAAAAGGAAGTTTTCCATCAGGTCCATTAGTGAGGTCTCTCCAGAAATCTCTTCTTGGCACAAGACAAAATTGAAGACTCCTCTCGTAATTACATATTCTTCCCTTAAATTTTGAAAGCCGAATAAATTTTCCCAATAATGTTGCCTCTTTGGATATGGACCATAAATGTTACATACTATGAATACCATCCCTAACTCCTTTGACATTAGCACAATCTAAATTACAAAGGGTGACCAAACAAAGTTTTGTCATGAAAATCCTTGGTTACATGTAGTCACCTAGCCTTCAGACTTACCTACAACATCATTGGCAACAAAGGACCAATATTTTAGAAAGGAAGACATAATGCTAATGTCTTTCTCTCCAATAAGCATTGTCCCTTGAAGAAAAAGTACAATATTTTTGAATTTTGACCAACCAAACTAGGGATTTTTTGTGAGGAGTCTCTAAGCCCCTAACATTGGAAGATATCACAAACATCTTTTGACCTTTGTAGGGTTTCCCTTGCTCCAAGGGCCTTATGAATGGTTTTTTTCAATTTTCCTTTGAGAAATTCTCTTTTTGATTTTTCCTATGCTATTGAGAAAAACAACTTTCCTCTCATTGATGAATGCACAAAGGGAGCACCAAAGTATTGCCCAATTCTTCCCATAACCCTAATGCCTTGCATTATCCTGGCGATGGCTTAGAGGATCTTAAGCAATATTCGTGTTTTGAAGGATGAGGGGAATCAAATCAGAGCTTGGTTTTGGTGAGAACTTTGAAGAATTATTGCTAGTGGGACTATTAGGCTGGGATGAAAGCAAGGCATGGGTAGGATTTCAATTAGAAGGGATTTCCATCGTGCACCTATTGAAATTATAGACCCCTTCATAATTAATACATAGTCTATTGCCTATATCCAAAGGGGTTTCACCTTGCGAGGGAGATCCCTTAAGTTTCTATTTTTCTTCCATCGAGGTGATGAGAACATGGTTCCTCTAGTCAAGTCCTTCCCATCCTTCTGAGCTTCATTTCCTTGTCCCAAATTTAGGGTTTTCCCAAAGGATTACATAACAAATTTCAATTTCCTTTTGACTTTCCTCCTTTGTCCTTCACACAAACACACAAAGCCACTTAGGGATATAATGTTATTGAGATGGTGAGGGAACAAATACTTATGTGGATATCTCATCCTTTGATATTTCCACCTAATGTGTGGTGGGTCATTGAGGATGGTGGAGTACAAAGTTATCCCCTTGATGCCCTACCATACGACAAAATGTTGTTGATATGGCGAGGGAACACATACTTATGTGGATATCTCATCATTCAATATGGCCAACTAATGTGATGGTGGGTCATTGAGGATGATTGAGGACAAAGTTGTTGTTACACACTAAAATTGCACACCTAGGTATCTCACTCTAAGTGTCACAAAGTGATGTATGCACCTCGGTAAGTGTCGCATGCACTGTCGCAAGTGTCGTATGCACCTTCCCAAGTGTTGCATTCATTTTATGAGGTGTCATCACCCATTGACACCATTAAAACAATTGTTCATGACCCCTAAGTCATATGGGAGGAGGAAACTCATCATTTCTAGGTCAAAACACACATTTTCTTTGAAAAATATAACCCATTTTTGAGCATTTATGAAGGGTGGTGCCCCCCTGGCCATGTTGAGGGAGGACCTATGGTGCTCCCTCTGCCATACTAGGGGAGCACCACTGCTAGGGTGGTGCCCTGCCTCTCACTGAGGGGGAACACCATTCTTGTTGAGAGAAAGGGGGGATCTCCTCCACCTTATTCTATGGGCCAACTCCTTCAGATTGGGTTAGTTGTGTTCGATCCTCATGCTTGGGATTCACTTTAGGATCTGATCCAAACCTCAAGGAGCCATATCCTCAACCATATCCCTCATTTTCTCATGGTTTTTGTGCCTCTCAAGCCTATATATTGAGGGCTTTCCAAGGTGAAAGAGGGGAAGCTTTCATATATCAAACCTTTGATCTTGGTAGATTCGTGCAAGGGTTGGACGAGGAGAGCTTGGAGAAGTGATGCATCATCATTCATGGTCTGTAAGAATTCTCTTTGGGTTCTCATTTGAATATACTTGGCCTATTTCCTTAAATCTTGTGCATTCTTTCATAAGCTTGTCTATTGCCGCTTCAATCGTCGTAGATGAATTTGTTTGATCTAATCAACTAGAGCAGGAGGTAGTGGTTTCTATTTGCTTCCTATTGCAAGTATCAAGTAGCGCCAGGGAATTTGGAGATCAAGCTCAGATTAGAAGCAATGAGGACAAACTTCGAAACAAGGTGCATCACACCCTTTCCCCCTCTCTCTTTTTGATTGGTTAAATTGAATTCAAAGGGATGTTAGTGTCCACTTGTAGTGTTTCTGTCTTGGTATAGAGGTTTGTAATCCAAGGGAGATTTCACCTGTCTGCAGGGGAAGTATTCTGTAACAGAAATTGGTAAATCCACCGGGGAGCGACTTTGACTAGTCTTTCCTTGGATTGTCTAAAGCCTTTTCCTATCATTAGATCTTGTTTGTTGCTTGATTATGATCTATTCCCCTTCCCTCTTTCACATTGAAGAGTTTATAGAGTCTTGACCGGGTCTCTACTGAGTCTGAGCATGTGAAAGCCTTCTTTTTGAGTATTTTGGAAAGGTGGCGCTCCCCTGTTGTGTACACCAGGGCGCCATTGCTTGGATGGCGCTCCCTAGCAATGTATACTAGAGTGCCATGGTGTCCTGTCCCTTTGAGAACAAGAGTTCCAGTGCCCTGTTTTAGGTCTTTTTGCCTCTCTCTGCTTGGTTCTCCTCAGCCCTCATTTGAGGGGATTTTTTCTGAGTGACTCTTGAACATATTTGACTTTGTTTGGATTGTGGATTTGATACTTATCACTCATTTGTCTCTTTGTTGAGATTGCACACCTCTTCTACGTTGTGAGATTGGTTCACCTTGCTTTTCACTAGTTTGGACTTTGTTCCATAATGTTTTCAATTATCTGATTGATTGGAAGAAGTATGCAAAGGTTTGATTGGTCTTGAGTTTCTTTTCAATCTTCTTTAGAAGATCTTGCTCTTTTGAATGATTGAGACTCTTATTTACCACAACCTAGTCTTGAATATTTGTTTCTTGTTGCTCATCTTTAAGGATTGTTGAGTGATCTCCTCTTTTTGTTTTTCATTTTTTGGGTTCTTGTTGGAGGCATTATGACATTGTGATTTCTTGTCGACTTTTTGAGTTCTTGATTGAGCGATTCTTTTCATACTTAGTTTCTCTCAGTTCTCGTCATTTTTGAGTGCATTTCTTGTTCGATATTTTTACTTCATATTCCTTTGTATCTGCGTTGGATTCTTGCATTGAAAGTAAGGAAGTAGAAGGAACTTGCAATTGATTTAGGTTCATTGCATTTATAAACAAACGAATAATAATTGATTGCATTCAAAGTTTTGGGTGGCACATGTTTGTAGTTTGCATTTGGTAAGATGCATTGGGTTTATGCATTTGGGAATGGAAAAAGACTCTTCTCCTTTCCATAGATATATTTCATCGAACATAAAGCTTTACATCTCATTCAGTTGCACTCTTTTGGAGTCGAAGCCACAAATATCATCAGTTTCACTTCCACAACCTTGAGTAAACAACAACGTAAAAATCAAAGCGCTAATTAAAATCTATCTAGAAAATTTTCTTTCTAGAGCTCTGCAAACCTACATTAGCTTAAGTGTAGGGATTTGGAATGGGCGTTGAGAATAAATTTCCAAAGCCATTAAAAAACACAGAATCTTGCGATAGGGAGAGAAAATCCAATTTTCGTATAAGCATAGTTGGGACCCCCCTCTAACACAGGGTTTAAACACGAGGTTGCATGCGGGAGAGCAACGAAGATTACCCCTTCAAAGCTTAACCAAATGTAGCGGAAAGATCCTATACTAGGGGTTATTCTTGAAGTGTTGCTGGTTTCATTAGGTCTTGGTGCTTCGTGAATCTCGAATATGTTCGAGGTCCTCTTGATTTTATTGGTCCTCTTGTCTTCGGTCCTCTAGAAGAATTTTAGACTTGATATCTTGACCATACATTCGATCTTGATTGTCGACTGTACTTGCTCGGAGGATGACTGGGAGTTGGTAAACTTAGTGGCCTTTATCTTTAGGGTTCATACACAAGGTGATGACGAAGGGGAGTCTTTGCTGTACCTGGGTCAGATGTTGGTCAAACTCACTCAGGCTCCTTGGAGGGTAACCCACAGATAGATCGTGAGGGAACTTGCACCAAGGTGTAAGTTTGTTAAGCAAGTCACCAACATAACTAATCCACCCACTCTATCTCAACCCCCTTTTCATATTGATCTCGTGGCGTTGGATTTCATCACCAACTAGTGCGTTCATTGTGAAAAGGTTTGTTTGTTTGGTTGCTTCCTAGATTTTTTAGCGTTTGTTGTTTGTTTTTCTTAAAATCCATTAGGGTTGAGTCCGCGTCTATGGCGTTAGTTCCTGGAACTACCAATGAAGGAACCCCTTTTCCTGGGATACCGTTTGTTTCTCCTTCTATGGGATACGTTGGTCCTCCTTATATCACTACTTTGACTTTTCTTGGACTCACTATTGGGTTACTGGTTTGTTTTTTTCCCACTCCGGTGAACGTAAATGCTCTTAGTGCTTCGTCCCTAAGTAATCCAACCCAGTACCATCAACCTCATGTCGACCCTCTGCCTTCTTTTCCAGTAGGGCCTTCTTCCTGTTCTTCCTCTTCACTTATTGAAAGCTCTATAGCTACTAACCAGGTAGATAAGAAGAAGAAGAAAAGGAAGATTAAGAAGAAGAAAAATAAGCTAGGGGGAAAATTCCAACCACTGTAGGACATGTTGGAAGCGATCAACCAACTACTGTTCATCATGTTGGGAGTGTTGATAATGTCTACAAGTCTATCAAGTCACATTGCAAGCCCAAATTCCCTTGCGAGCTTTGTAAGGGTGACCACCGTCTTAAGGATTGCCCTGGTATTCCCAAGGTTGTATAAGTGTGGTATTAGGGTCATCAACCCGCGTCATCAGCTGTTGCAGGTCATACTGGTGACAACCCATCAACTAGTGATAATCCGGTTGGCAGTAAGAAAGGTAAAGTCAAATTTCCTTGCTTGCTATGTAAGGAGATGCATCACACCTACCTTTGTCTGTGCATGGATGAAGCTTCATACATGTTGGAAAAGATTGCAGATGTCCAACAACAACTTCATGTTGAAGTTTGAGTAGCTTCAGAAGATATTCTTATTGTATTTGACCAAGACAAAACCCTAAAGAATATTATTATATTATATTTGTTAAGACGACTCTATTGTGCCTTGACAAGTAAAATGTAATATAAAAGGATGACAGGTCAACCCAGACCTAATTTTAGGCTAGCCAAACTACTATTTATAAGGGAGGCTAGCTCCTCATTTGAACACACAACACACAAGATCCGTAGCTAAGAAGAGAAGTGCACAAGTCTTAAAGGAAGACACTACCGCAACTAGGAGGTGACGTTGTTGAGAATTTTGGTCTACTTCTTGGGTATATCTTCTTTATGTGGTGTGCTACTCTTCCCTAGTCAAGGGTTTGAGAAGGATCTTCTGCTTCGTTAGTTATCTCTTGGAGAGAGAGGCATTGTTCTTGGTTGTTGAATCTATATCGAGGAAGTTTGTTGGGTTCTTCCACTAGATGGTTTTCCCAGGGTAAATCTTGTGTATGTTGTGGATGTTATTCTTTCAATGATCCTTAATGTAGTTATTGTACTAATTGTTTAAAATTAAAAGAACACTAATCTAATTAACTGCTTAAGAAGAAAACTCAACATGGTATCAGAGCAGGCCTGAAACAAGGAATTTTCATAGCACATAAGAGATTTCTAAGAAAAACAAGGGCATAGGAAGACTCTCCTAACCCTACCACACCTTTTCCCTGGAACAATTTTCAGCTTTGGACAAGTTTTAGAAATTAGGGTTTTTGCATAAACCCTAAAAGGTGACGTCATCCACCTTGCTAGAGGATGTTGGAAAAAATAAGACCATCTAGGAGCTCTCCCTAGGAGGGCGCATCTAGTCCCTGGATCAGAATTGCGAAATTCAAATTTTGAGAAATTAGGGTTTACTCATAAAACCCTAGGTTTGCAGTACCAGTTGCAGTTGCAGTACTAGTTGCATTTGCAGTATTAGTTGCAGTTGTAGTTTCAGTTCCTTCATGCTAGTTCCTTCATGCCAATTGCTTCACATTAGTTACAACACTGATTAATAGTGTCGGTTGCAGTACCAGTTGCAGTGCCAACACCATTTGCAGTGAAAGTTTTTGTGAAGTGTTGGGACTGATTTTTGGTTGTCCTAGTGCACCTTACCCTAGCGAATCTCCAAATACCTTTAGATTACAAGTTGGAGCACCTTTTAAGTTTTAAAGTTTGTCATTGCTTGCTGCTGCTACCGGATGGTGCCACTACCTGCCGATGTTGTCTGAGGCATGTACTTATATATGTCTAAACTATATCATTATCTTAGGGTATTTGCAGGAGAAGGGATCTTTTGTCCAAACAACAATCGTAGATCCAACACATTTAGAGGAACAATGCACTCTAGGTTTGATTGTTTTGATATGCCTCTAGTTGTTATGACATTATTGTGATCTTATGAACATCTAGGTTGTGTCTTGATCTATTGAAGTTATGATTATCATACTAATCTGTGGTCAAAGTTAAATTTAGAAACTAACTTTAGTCAAAGTATTAGATTGATTAAGGTTGGCATTTTAGAGTTTATTTGCATTATATTCTCTAACTCAGATTTCTTTCAAGAAATCATATTATCTTAGTACATGGGACATGTCGAAGAAAATACTTGTCATCTTGAGTGAAGGAGACTCAGAAGAAAAGAAACAACACTCATTCTTGAAGACAAGACTCCAGGTTCCAAGTTTGATTGATTAAATTGATAAGTCTCAAATTTACACATATGAAGTTTGATAACTACTACACTACAAGTAAATAGTTTTGACAACAATCTCTGAAAATTTCTATTACTATTAGACACAATGAATACTCGGTAGCATGTGAGCACTATTGATATAAATGCTTATTGTAACTGTTTACTAGATATAACTAACATCTCCTCTAGAAGATACTTCTTGTTTTGTCTCCAAGTTACCATGGAGGAATGATTGATCACAACACTATAAGAGTGTTGTTCTCATTTTCATATTATTGTACTTCTTACTTTGACTCTTGTTTCAGGCATGTCACAAGTGATAGCTCTAAAGGAGCTACTGTGATGATTGTTTTTGCTATTTCTTATTATTATAAAAGGTATTATTCTTGTCTATTGCTTTCCTCTTGTTGTTCTTGTTTCGGGCAGGTCACAGGTGATAACTATGAGGGAAGCTAAAGTGACAGTTGTAGGAGGAAACATATTAGATGGTCTCTAGTTTGAGACATGGAGCGGACTATCCAAGTTGTATACATGACCGTATACATCCATGTACCTAAGAAGAAGAAGAAGAAGAAGAAGAAGAAGAAGAATTTACTTTTGCAAGATACATAACATCTCATATGGAGACTGATAATGAGGAGTAGAAGGCTCCAAAGATAACATAACAAATCTCTCTAGTGCATTTGATCACTCTTCAGATCATCGAGAAGAGTTAGTAGAGTCAGAAGGGCCTACCCAGAATCATTGCAGTGACCAGGAAGAGATCGACATGGTCTTGTGACACTTTGCATGATGCAAATCCATATAACATTGACAAGCCATATCATGAGGAGCAGATGGCTTCACCAGTGGTGAGGTAGGCGGCCCCACCAAGTACGAGCTCATAAGTAGCTAGAATTAAGAGGGATTCATTCCTCACGATCCAGTAAGGAGGAGAAGTCTCTCGAGGACCATTCAAAGAGATGTACGAAGCCTGATTTATGTCCAGAGGATTCTCCCAGCAAGAGGGAGAATACCATGACGAGACACTTTCTCCAATAATGAGAAGAAGTATACATAGAGAAACCACAAGATACATGAGAAGGAGTCTCATGTCTGCAGATTGAAGAAACATTAGTATGGGCCTAAGAAGACACCCAAGACATGATATGCTAGATCAAACAATTTTTTGATGAGCTTGGGATTTACCAAGAATAAAGAAGATTCCAACCTGTACTTCAAGGTTGTGGATGGTGGCCAATGTTACTATTATTGTATATGGATGACTTGTTTCTAACAGGAGATGCGAATCTCATCATCGAGAGTAAGAGGAAGCTTGCTGCAGAGTTTGAGATGAAGGACCTAGGCATGATGCATTGCTTCTTAGGTCTAGAGGTATGGCAGAGACCGGATGAGATTTTCCTTAATCAAGGAAAATATGCAGTGGAGATCCCGAAGAGGTTCGGGATGTTGGACTGTAATTCCATATCTACATCGATGGTGGTAAACCTGAAGTTGTCGTGTGATACAAATTCAAAGACAATGGATGACACCATATACATGCAGATGATTGGTTCATTGATGTACTTAACGAACAAGAGACCAAATATATGTTTTGCGGTGAACACATTGAGTCATTATATAGTTGATCCTAGACATGTTCACCTGATTGGGACAAAACATGTGATGAGGTACCTGAAGGGTACAATTGATTATGGTCTCAGATGTATCTCAGATCGTGAGATAATATTGTAGGGCTACACAGATTTAGATTGGGTAGGAAGTGTCACATACAAGAAGAGTACATCCAGATGTTGCTTCAGTTTGGGATCAACTGTGATCCCATGGCTTAGTAAGAAGAAGACTTGTGTGGTGCTCAGTTTTGCAGAGGCAGAGTATGTATTAGCGTGTTCATCTTGTGGCGAAGTAGTGTGGCTTCAAAATCTGATTACATGATTTTTTGATCTCGAGTTGGAGGTGACCTATATCTTTTGTGACATAGAACCTAGTGTGTCATGACAAGTCCAAGCATATCGAGATCAAGTACCATTATATCCGAGAGATGGTACAGAAGGGAGAAATAAAGCTCCAGTATGTTCCTACCGACGAGCATGTAGCAGACGTGTTGACTAAGTCTTTGTCGAGAGTGAAGTTTGAATACTTCAGAGACAAGCTTGGTGTGGTCCAAAAGGATTTTCTCTCATGAAGGGAAGTGGTGTATTCCCCAATAGCAGGAAGTGATGCGATCCCCAATAATGGGAGCTTCCCTAGTGCAGGTTGGTATGCTACTCCAACACATGCTGGTTTACTACCCCAACGCAGGTTGGTATGCTACTCCAACACGCGCTAGTATGCTACCCCAATGTAGATTGGTATGCTACTCCAACGCAGGTTGGTATGCTACCCCAACATAGGTTGGTATGCTACTCCAACGCAGGCTAGTATGATACCCCAATGCATGTTGGTATGCTTCTCCAATACAGGATGGTATGCTACCCCAACGCATGTTGGTATGCTACTCCAACGTAGGATAGTATGCTACCCCAACGCAGGTTGGTATGCTACTCCAACATAGGCTGGTATGTTACTCCAACGCAGGTTGGTATGCTACTCCAACGAAGGCTGGTACGCTACTCCATTGAAGGCGCAAAACTTCCTATGACATATAGATCCGTGATTGACAACAAGACAATGACTAGGTGTGTAGAAGCGCATAAGCAATGATGATGATCGTGACGAGAAGAATACCTTCCTTTCTAAGAGGGAGTGTTGAAGTTTGAGTAGCTTCGAAAGATATTCTTATTGTATTTGACCAAGACAAAACCATAAACAATATTATTATATTATATTTGTTAGGACGACCCTATTGTGCCATTGTAAAATTCGGCCCTATTGTGCCTTGACAAGTAAAATATAAAATAAAAGGATAAAGTGACATGTCGACCTAGACCTAATTTTAGGCTATCCAAACTACTATTTATAAGGGAGGCTAGTGCCTCATTCGAACACACAACACACAAGCTATGTAGCTAAGAAGAGAAGTGTGCAAGTATTAGAGGGAGATGCTATTGCAACTAGGAGGTGACGTCGTGGATAATTTTGGTCTACTTCTCAAGTATATCTTGGTTATGTGGTGCGCTGCTCTTCCCTAGTCAAGGGTTTGAGAAGGATCTTCTGCTTTGTTATTTATTTCTTGGAGAGAGAGGCATTGTTCTTTGTTGTTGAATCTGTATCAAGGAAGTTTGCTGGGTTTTTCCTCTAGAGGGTTTTCCCAGGGTAATCTTGTGTATCCTGTGGATTTTATTCTTTCAGTGATCCTTAATGCAGTTATTGTGCTAATTGTTTAAAAGTAAAGGAAAACTAATCTAATTTACTTCTTAAGACAAAAATTCAAAAATTTAGTCTCCCAACCTGCCATTGGTTGATGAACTGGTCAATCCGGTTCCATCATTGGTCAATCCAGTTGATCATGTGATCCATCTAGTTCAATCATCAGTTGATCCAGTCGATCAAGTGATCGGTTTGATTTCAACTTCGATCAATCCCACTCTCCCCTTGGAGAGTGAAGTCAAAGTGGTTGGTACAATACCACCTTTGGTCGATCCCACTCTCCCCTTGGAGAGTGAAGTCAAAGTGGTCGGTACAATACCACCTTTGGTCGATCCCACTCCTCCCAGAAAGAGTGAGGATGTCACCCATATCTTTCCTATTTCTACAGATTCTTCTGGACTAGGGGGCACTTCTCTCGTCCCAACGAAAACCCCTTTGAGTAATGAGGTCATTATTTTAGATTGGGGTGCACTGTCGGAATCTCGTCTCCCTTCCTATATACCTTTCCAAATCAATGTTTAGGTTTGTGGTAGGGATGTTCCTCAAAATATTGTCGATGAAGGTGCATCGGTTAGTATTTTATCCTCCATTGCTTGGCAAGATTTAGGTTCTCCTCAGCTTGTGTCGATGACTCATAATTTGTTGGATTTTAACAGAAGGGCTAGTCAACCTTTAGGGATCCTTCCTCATTTTCCTGTTACTTTAGGAGGGAAAACTGTCCATATTGATGTGGTGGTAGTCCACGACCCCTTGGATTTTAATTTTCTCCTTGAGCGAGACTATGTTTATGCTATGAAGGCTCTTGTGTCCACCATATTTCAAATGATGTGTTTCCTTCACAATGGAAACATAGTGACCATAGACCATATTTCATTAATTTCCCCTCATATGACGGTCAACCATCCAACTTCCCTAAACGGTCCTTATATGCCAGCGACATCCGCCCCGCTGCAGGTCAATTATTTGGCAACCTGTCCCATGCATTCAACTCCGAATGAGAAGGAATATCTCCCTTATTTTGATTTATATCCGGTACTTGACTTGGTGATCTCTTCGATGGGGATATTAGAGCCTGATCTCCCTACCCCTATCACGACGCTCGACATGTATTTCTTCCAGAGTGTGATTTTTCCATCTAGCGAAGATCTCTTGGAATCCATGATTGAGGTTTGTCCCTTGACATGTATTCCTTCCAGGAAATTGTCCTCTTGGAAGCCATGATCAAGTAGACGTCATTGAGCATGATTTGTTTGTTGATTTCAAGCTCGTTAAAAAATGAAACCAAGTTCGAGCAGAGTTCTTGTTTTTGCGTCAATCTTGTTAAAAAATGAAACAAAGGGCCTCAAGCATAGTTTTTCTAGTTTTAAGATTGTGTAAAAATGAAACCTACCTTGCGAGCATAGTTTTCTTCTCCGTGACAAGCTCGTTAAAAAATGAAACAAAGGTTTGGGAATCGAACCGATAGGTCATGAGCAAAGTTCTTTTCCTATGTCAATCTCGTTAAAAAATGAAACAACTGCCTCTCTTGTTGAGTTGAGTATTTTGCTAGATCTCATAAATGCTGATTCAAGTATTTCGTCAGATCTCATAAATGTTGATTCGAGTCTTTCACTAGATCTTGTAAATCTTCATTTCATCCGCCTATGTTAGTTGATCCTCTTTCTTCCTCTACTGAAAATTTTCCTATTAGTAACCAAGAGTCTATTGGGTATACAAATTGGTGTTAGGAGAAGAGTCGATGGATGAAATGAAGCTTGGGGGGGAAGATCTTTGGCCTCTAGACATCACTATAGAGCAAAGCCACTAGCTTCCATCATGCAGCTCAGGGAAAAGTACCAACTATCCATGGGTCCTGTTTGAAACCTTTGAAATTTACGTGAAGGATCAAATCCTGTCACTTAGAGGGGGGCGCGAATCAATGACACAACAATTTTATCAAATTTTTACTTTTGTTAATTATGTATTGTAGAAATGCAAACAAAATTTGAACACAATGTTTTATCGTGGAACCAAATTGGGAAAACCACAAACACTTTTCTATTAACTGCAAAATTTTGTTTTACAAGTTACAATAGAAGGAAGATGTTTTCTTCCTCTTTAGATCAACACCCATTGATCAAGATGCACCCACACCCCTATTCACCAGCTCCAATTGGTAGGAGGCTACAACCCCTTATTTAGTCAGCTACAATTGACAAGGAAGCACCTACTCCCCTGCAGGCTCCAACCTGCCCTTGCACCTCCCAACCACCCTCTGTTCATAAATCCAGAAATCTTCTGTATAATGCACTGGATATCCTGACTGCTGCTCTGTCTCTTTCTGCATTTTATCTTCAATGTCTCTGCTGCATTCCAACTAATTCCTTAATATCTCAACTTACTTATAATTCTTTCAAATTTTCAACACAACTCTTCATAAACATCACACTTCTTCATCTAATAGATTATATATCCAATTACCATTGATTATTACTAACACCGTTATAATTCTTCTTCGATTTAGTTCCATCTTTTGATGCATGAATAATATAACCAAGATTCAATCTAACTGTTTCTTCGTGCAGGTTACTGTCTTTGTGTTTCTGCAGGGTTTTACTAAATTTGGTGATCATCTCGACATGACAAAATGTAAACCTTTCAACAGTTATGGTGGAGTTTTAACAACCTCTGCTATCTTCTTCGTGTGGTCCACCTTCGCCATGATATTTGTCATTTTACAGAAATCGTGATAGTGTGATATCTTTGGTGTTGTGCAGGGTTTTACTGAACATGGTGAACCTCCAGTTTTATCATTCCGTTACATTTTTTGACAAATTAACGGTCTCGACATCCTGATGTATATTCAATTGGTAGCGAACTTGGTGATCCTCCAGACTTGGCATTATGACAAAGAATCCGATAAAAATGGCAGTCTTACCACCAACCGAAATAATGAACGCACCTAAGTCCACGATCACTTCATATGACCATCGTGTTAATAGATATATAAAAAAATATTGATCCAACAGACGAGATCATCTCCTCGGTAAATCAACGATTGTTGTCACTTCTTCCAAAAGGTAAGGGGCCTGACAGGTCGTCCCGGGCTCCAGGTTGGTGATCCTCATGTGAAGTCTAAGCACCTAGAGCCCCCGCCATACCTTTTCACTATGCATCGAATAGGCATAGTGAGGGCAGTCTTTATAAACCCATATGAACCTTTCCACACTTCCAATGTAGGATAAATCCCACTAAACGAATCAATTGACACCATCAATCACTTGATTGGACAGTTGCTGAGTCTTTGCAATGGATTTTGCTGTAGATATTCATCTCCTTTTCAATTGAAATCGATCCTCTGATCTTCTAGTTTTAAAACATTCTTTGCTTCATTCACCAACATATTATCATGTGTTATGTCACAATGCAAAACCCCACAATTCTTCAGATGCCTTAACACAATAAATAATTGCTTTGCATATGCCCACATTGTAGTTAATTTAAAACCAATATTGCAACCAAAATACTTAAGAACCTCTCGAAGATTCACGTGCATGGAATCAAACACTAAACACAAATGATTCCTATATTTAAAGTTGGAGAGAAATCTGACACAATGGCATTTATCTTCAGGATCAACACCAACACGTTTCTTCAATATTATCAGTTCTTCTTGACCTGCTTTATATGTAGTTTCATTGTTGTAGATAATCTTAATTGCAACCTCTTCCAGTTCTCCCTTCTCCACCTTAAGATCCTTCGCCCGAACAACACTTGAGAATACACCTTTACCATGAGAAGCTATAACTTCATAATGACCATCAAGGACCTCACCAATGCGGTAACCATAGTATCCTTCTGCATCATCCTAATTGTCATGAAGACCACTTGTATCAACAAGCAACCCATCACCTCTACTCGACTTCCGAATTCTTGCAGGTGATTCTCCAAATATGTCATCACAAAACATATCTGTTGATCTCTCATCACTCTTTGGGGAACCTTCACCAAGATCACCCGCACATGATCTTCTTTCCACAGGGAGTGTCCAGCTTGCAGTGGCTCTTTTCGAATAGAGAATGTTGGGCCAGGTACAAAAGCATCACTCCCATCCTGTCCAATATCACCAATACCAGTCGTCTTCTCTAGTTGTCTGCTTGAAATTTGTGCTGGGATTGTACTTTTCTCCCTCATATTGTCTAAACCATATATCTCACCATCTTTTCTATCATTATTTAAATTCAATTGCATCATCCACATTCAATCTATGAGATTTCTATCGATGTTTAAACTCGTTAACAAGTTAACAAACTTGATCAACTTGGTCTCTAGTTTTAGTCATGGTGACTTTGATCAGGTGGCAATACATCATCTTGCAACTTGTATAAGTTTGCATCAACATCAAGGCCTTGTTGATTTGACAGTCAATTTTCAAGTCACATCCTAGGCAAATCCAATCCTTGTCTTTGAGGCACATCATAGGGCTTGTAATAACAGAGTGCCTCATAACCATCACAATCAACATGCCAACATACATCATTGCTTACGTCATTTTACATGCCCAATGCACATTTATTATCTGTCAATGCCATCCATCAACTTTGTCATCATACTGCCTCATCAATGGCTTTGTCAACATAGAAATGTCATCATAGGCAACATAATGTCAACATGTTCTTCTCTGTTTTAGATGTTCGGATTTAAATATATGTAACACTGTCAACGTCATCACAGTCACTATAATGTCAACACATCTGAAATGTGTGCAACATTAGTATCCCTATTCCAGTCATGATTATGTAGTAGATTCAATAATGATAATGCCAATTCCATCAATGCCATTATCATCATTACATATCTATTGTAAATGCCAATGCCATCAATGCCAACCTGTATTTCCATATTGCCAACAATCTCCCCCTTTGACATTGATGGCAATACTATTTTCATTTCTCCCCCTTTGACATCAAGGGAAAAGGGTTGAATGACTCCCCTTGACTTTGATCGCTATCTCCCCCTGAATTGATTCCAATTGATGCATTATTTTCTTGAGAGATTAGATTGGATGAGAGACTACTCCTAATATTCGCTTGAGATATTCAAATACATCTCTACTTAAGGGTTTAGTGAAAATTATCTACAACCTGTTCTTGTGTTGGGACATATTCCAATTTAATGTTCTTATTTGCAGCCTAATCTCTTAGATAATGGTATTTTATTGGAATGTGTTTTTCTTTGGAGTGATGGACAAGGTTCTTGGAGAGACTTATAGCACTTGTATTATCACAATAGATAGTAGTGGGTTCTTCAAACACTACTTTTATGTCTTGGAAGGTTTGTTTCATCCATTCCCCTTGTGTGCAATATTTTGCTGCTGCAATATACTCAGCTTAAGTGACAGATAGAGAAATTGAGGACTGTTTCTTGCTTGTCCAAGCTACCAATGATTCTACCAAGAATATTTCTCCTCCACTTGTACTTTTTCTGTCATCTACACAACCTGCCCAATCAACATCTGAATAGGCCCTTAAAGAGAATGAATTCTTGCTAAGGTACCACAAAACAAGATCTATGGTTCCTTTTAAATACCTAAAGATTCTTTTAACAACTTGACCATGTCTTTCTTTTGGTGCAGCTCGGAATCTAGCCACCATTCCAACAACTTGCTTGACATCAGGTTTGGAAGCTGTTACATAGAGTAAACTCCCAATCATTGATCTGTAGTGTTTTGGAAATACATCCTTGGACTCATCTTCCTTACTTAGTTTGCATCCTATTGTCATAGGTGTACAAACATGTTTGCAATCCTCTAACTAGAATTTCTTAAGCATATCTTTAACATACTTGGACTAATGGATAAAGATTCCTCTTTTGGACTGTACTATTTGTAATACTAGAAAGAAATTCAGTTCAACAAGCAATGACATTTCAAATTCTTGCTGCAACCTCCTAGAAAAGTCCTTACTCATTTTTTCATCATCACTCCCAAATATAATATCATCAACATATACTTCCACAATAATCATGCTATCACCAACAATTTTACAATAAAGATTACTGTCTGCTGATCCTTTTTTGAGGCCTTGTACTTATAAATAAGAATCTAGCCTTGTATACCATGCTCTAGGTGCTTGTTTTAGCCCATAGAGTGCTTTCTTTAGTTTACAGACATAGTCTCCTTTGTCAGTTAATTGAAATCCTCCTGGTTGCTCAATATAGAATTCCTCTTCTAAGTTTCCATTGAGAAATGATGACTTGAGATCCATCTAGTATACTTTCAATTTTTTGTAGTTGGCAAAAGCTAAGAACATCCTAATTGCCTCTAATATGACCATATGTGCAAAGGTTTCTTCAAAGTCTACCCCTTCAACCTGAGCATACCTTTTACATATCAATATTCCTTTGTTCCTGATTACTTGCCCATTTTCATTCACTTTGTTTTTAAACACCCATTTAGTTCCAATGACATTCTTATTTTTTGGTCTTGGAACTAGTTCCCAAGTTTGATTTTTTTCAATCTGGTCCAATTCTTCATTCATAGCATTGACCCAATTCTCATCTTTGCATCCTTCTTTGATTGAGCTAGGCTCAATATGTGACAAAAGTGCTATTTTTGTTTGATACAACAATTGTCTTCTTGTCTGCACTCCATTGCTTTTATTTCCAATAATCAAGTCTCCAGGATGATTCTTTTGAGTTATTATTGAGGGTGTCTTTGTGTCTCTTCTCGGGGATTCTTCTCTTATCTCCTATTCTCGAATATCTTCCTCTTCTTATATGGTATCCATTTCATCCTCTTGTATATCTTCCTTTTCTTCTTTATTCTCTTCTTCTTCTTCTGTTTGTGTACCAAATGACTCATCATCATCTTCATCTTCATTGTCAATTATGGTCTCTTCATGTTTGATCTTCATTGTTTCTAAATCATCCACCTTAACATTTTCACTCTCAATAATCTTATGTAATCTAAGATTGTAGCATATGTATGCTTTCTTGGTAGAAGCATATTCAAGAAAGATACCTTCATCAGATCTAGCATCAAATTTTCTGAGATTCTCATCAAGACTTTTGATGTAACACTTACTTCCAAAGACCTTGAAGTATTTTACCGAAGGATCTCTACCAAACCATAGTTCATAAGGAGTCTTATTACTATTAATCCTGAGATGACCTCTGTTTAATATGTACACTGCTGTGCTTACAACTTCCTTCCAATATCCACCAGATAATTTTGCTTCATTGAACAAAGTCCTTGCAGCCTCCTGGATGGTTCTATTCCTCCTCTCAGCAATCCCATTTTGTTGAGGTGTTCTGGCAGCAAAGAATTGTCTCTTAATTCCATGAGTTTCAAGGAAGAGGTGTAATGCTCCTCCTCGTTACGACGACAACCTCCTATAACAGGTGCAATTTTTTTTTTGTGTGTGTGTGAGCGCGTGTGTAATGGATAATAAATACATTCGACTCTGCATCGCCATACAACGACGAACATGACGCATGCAATGTGACGAAAAAATAAAGATCTAAGATGCACATAAACCTCTGCAAGCAATGAACGACAATCGATAGACCATAAATAGGACTGACTACCTGCCCGACACAATAAACCAATCAATAGATGTTACAACCAAGTACAACAATAATAAATGAACATCCACGTCCTCCACGGAGGGTACAAGTTAGAAGGGACTCCGACAACAACCAATCCCTATTTAAGACTCGGCAATTACTACGACTCAATTGGCATTAAGGAATGATCGATCACTCCCTAGGATTCCATTAGTCGGCGAGTTGCCAAATCTACCCTTAAAATAATGTAAATTCATTTAATTGCCATTTCCCAATACTAATGCATAATAACTGGTTGTATAACATTTATAAATAACATACCATACTACAAATTACCTCACAATACAATCTAACACATTTAGCCATAAATATTTCATGTCAAAATCTACCATCAATTCTTATCAAGTGGGTAAGTATAATAATTGACATAATTGACCTAAACCAAATAAAAACATAATATATGATAGATAAAAACATAATAGATGATAAATAGGAAAGTCCCAAACAATGAGATGTCATTGAATAACCTACCATACTACCGTTTTACATCACCGTACAATAATTACCACATCACACTTTATATTACCATAACTAAGCATAAGGACGACCACCTTGCACCTTATATGTGATCTATAACAATTACAATAACTTTTCATTAGAACAAAATAATAGAAATTCAACCTCACCCTAAACAGTAGTATTGACTTTAACCTCACATTACATTAACTTTAACCTTGAACAAAAATAACATTGCAAGTTGGCATTACCCGAATAATTAGCATCAACATTATCATTCAATACATAAAAGTTAAGGTAAACAGTAATAACAATAAGTCATTTATATCACCTCACCTTGCGATAAGATAACAATCACCTTAAATCTTATAGGTGGCCATTTCTAATGTATTTCTAATCACTCTCCAATCAATCACCAAATCTTGATACAAGGGTAACACTCTAAACACTAGATGCTATCATTAAGTAAATAGTAAATAATCGTGCCATTAACATAAAGCAAGCTAGGTAGTTAATTCTAGAGCATAGCTGTCAATGCTACCTATAAGTTATTAACAACGGAAACCTGGCGATAATAACTAGCAATGAAAGGCATTTAAGACCATTCGGGCCAGGTAAAGGTATTGCCCGCGTTAATACTGAAATCGTTTGGTTGGATGGAAAACTAACTGTCACTAAAAACTTCTGTCAAGCTTGAAGGAGAAAGGCTACCATTAAATCGATGAAAAAGAAATTTAGGGCGGTCTGAAAAATGCCAATGACTATGGTCCCAATCGTCAACAAACTTTTAAGGTTGTTCTTCGTTTCCCACGAGGACCAAATCTACCCGTAATCAAAGTAAATTATCTGCTAAAAAGAGGTTAAGATTTACTGCCAGGTAAGGGTGATAGTAAAACACAGGGCATGGGCACTTAAGCCAGCTGGCGGCCTAGAATGAAGTGATGAGCGAAAAGACGAAGTCATCCAAATGGCAACTAGCGGCCATTAAAACAACCAGAAGGAATCTTTCGTCCATTTTTTTTTTTGCTGTAGCAGTCATTACGACGAATATTAAGGGAAGAAATTCAGTATTGAATGCTTGCAACTTCCATGGCTATTAACAATAGCCATCCGTTGGATACTTAGCGTGGCCTTCGCCGAGCAAAAACCAAACCCAATCTAAGAGTAAATTTCTTAGTACAGGCTTAAAACGCCAAGATAAAAATAATCGATTCAGTCAGTGGTTCGGGGAGGTCATAAGGAATTCGGCAATAAAGAGTGATCAATCGTGAGGTTGTTTGCATTCAGCACTGGTTCTCATCCCGAAATGCTACCACAATGCACTCGAAAACGTAGAGGATTTATATCAATAAAAACACAGTGTACAGATGGTAAAACGCAGGCGAGTTTCCCCCCCTCACGCTGGTCACGAATTGCACTCCAAAATGCAGAGGATTTACATCACAAAACACAGAGTTCAGAGGGTAAGGTGCAGGCGAGTTTTCCCGCTCACGCTCATCATGAATTACTCTAAAAAACGCAGAGGATTATATCACAAAAAGAACACATAGTTCAGAGGGTAAGGTGCAGGGGTTCTGATGGTAAAACCCAGGCTCAGGAGGGAAAACACAGAGCTCAAGGTTGTAATCAATCATCCAACTCAGTTTGAAATTGATGAACTGTCATGGAGCGAGCATTCAGTGAGATAAATTCGCCTTGAAGGTTAATAAAAAGTGAAGATATAAACACCGTCCAGAAAGGCAAGGTAGACAAAGATCTTTGACAAGCAAGGCAATCGTGGGCCACGAAAAATCACAGTACTGAAAGGGAGGGCAAACGTTGTTTGTTTTTCTTTCTCTCTCTTTTTTTTTTTTTTATCTCTAGCGCCCAAATAGAATTGCCAAAAGGGAGTTTCTTCAGCAACAGACTTACTAGGCAGTATGCCAGAACAAAATTTACAATGAAACTGCCAGTGATGAAAGGGAACAAGACAAATTCGCCATTCACCCATCAATGAACAAAATCAATTTTTCTTTATTTGTTTGAAAACAGAGGTAAATAACTTCAATTGCAGAGGTAAGTGACAGCAGAAAAAAATTCATTATCTCGCAAACAACGAAGGCAAGTAACTTAATTAACATAGGCATTATTGCCAGTTCTGATTATAAACTACAATAAGTAAATTTTAGAGCATAAAAAATTTCAATTCATAAGGTTCATTACCAATTTCTAAACGAAACTTCATTACCTAAATTTCATTGCACCAATTTGAAATTAAAGTGCACATCAATCGAATCAGACCCTAAAGGCGTTACATACATGTAGACTCAATCAATTTCGACATACAATCTTCAGGAATTGAAACAGACATGAGTATTTAGTTTTTATTTTTATTTTTTATTCCAGCATTCAAGCGGCAAGGGGAGTCATACATCCAGACTGTTCGAGGTAAGTGAATACTACGATGGCGTTCGCTCAACCCATTGATTCAAATATATATTAATTCAGACAAAATAATTTAAACATAAATGTCCAGAAATCGATTCAGACATACAATTTTCAGTCCCATAATCCAGATCTATAATTTCCGTCGTAAGAATTTTCAGACACAAAATTTTCAGGAGATTGTTCGGACATAAAAATTTAGTCGAATTGAGTAGGTTAGAGGGACGGGTTTCCTGCACAATAAAACCAACTACAACCACAATAATACACATACAGGTCTAAATTATGCATCCTACACAATCTATCATTCAATCGAAGGGGCGTACGTTTTCCTGTTCTCCTGCTCCGAGAGTTGTCTGCGTGCTCCATGCCGCTCCCGCTCGCCGACCGTCGAGACCTCACCGGTACCTCCCATCCAACGCTAGTGGTACTCTGCTTCCCCCTTAGCCCCCCGAGCCGCAAAGGGGCCACACACTATCTAGATGGTATGTCTAGCTCCCATCTCACCTCGCAAGGCCGAGCTACCACTCCTATCCGAGCTGGGAAATCCCAACTCCCCACAAGTAATCAATCAAGTCACAAATCCGACAGCATAACGTTACGCTAACAGCCGATCCCTTTCTTCCTCATCTTCTCTTTCTTTTATATAGTTTTTAGGACCTCCAACTTTCCCTAAATCATATTTAAATTAAGTTTTAATAAAAATATTCTAAATATTCTCCTTCGCACAAGTGTCGTCCATCCCCCTCTTTCCTCCAATAATTATTTTCTTTATATTTATTAAATGTCTCATTTCCCCCACCCACCTAGAGTTGCTCCTAAATTTACTCCTAGGTGTTCCTATATTCCCGTTCAGGTTTAAATACTTTCCCTAAAATGAAGTTGTTAATTTAGTTCATTTTAAAAGGTTCTTAATTGCAGATTCCTTACTATGTTGACCTCGCTTTTTACCATAAGTTCCCCTCTTTCCCTTATTATGTTTCCCCCTATTCCTTAGTTTCCTAATTTTTATTATTCCCTTCTTTCCCTTTTTTATTAGAGCCACAATGGCAGTTGCACCATTCAATTAATTTAATATCTTTTTATACTTTCACAAGTTAAGAATTAATTTCTTCCTTGCAATTTTTAAATCCACTAGTTTTAATTAAATTGTCACTCTCTTCATTTTTCTCCAAATTTTTTATGAAGACTAAGACTATTACTTAAGTGGGTTTTAGTTTAAATTTTTATTTCTATTTTTATAGGGTCTTTTTCTTAAGGTTAGACAAAATTTTTACCCTAGAGAAGTTTTAGACTTAGGACTTAGAGTCTGAACTGGGCAACATTTAATTAGGGAAGTTGGTTAAGAATTTCTTAATGCGTTAAATGTCTTAGGGCCATCTAGGTTTGTTCCTTCATCAACATCAATGCGACGTGCCCTTCAGGACACACCACGTGCTCCAAGGGTGCCACTCGCCTCTTGTGTTTCTTTTGCGCGACGTGCCCTTCAGGATGCACCACGTGCTCCAAGGGTGCCACTCACCAACTTGACTGATTGGTAGACATCAATAACCCCTGAAGTCAACACTCCGCCAAGTGAACTTGTGGGAGACTAAGGGCTCTAAGGAATAAGGCCCCCACCTTATTGCGCGCCCCTTAGAATCATCGTGAGCGACTGTCGCAGTCTGCCCTCACGACATCGTGGATCCTCTCGAACTAGGTAATTGTTAACCTACAGTTAGAGCCACGGCGGGAGTGCTAGTAGGATGTGGCAGGGCTGCTGTCCACACCTCTCCCTCAACCTCTCTGGAAATCGTGTGTGGCCCCTTTACTCCATATGTGAGTTTGGTCGGCAAGCTATCGTCAGCCTGCATCATCAACA
>JZKD02S1673508.1:248483-273585 GCA_000966675.3 Picea glauca | reverse complement strand
AGGTGAACTCACCACCATTGTCTGATCTAAGACATTTGATTTTTGTCTCTGTTTCATTTTCAACAAGGGTTTTAAAAGCTTTGAATTTGTTAAATGCTTCTGATTTTTCCTTGAGGAGACATACCCAAGCCATTCTAGTAAAATCATCAATGAACAACATAAAGTAGGGCTCTCCTTGCAAACTTTTGGGCCTTTTACGTCCATAGAGGTCGGTGTGAAAAAGTTCTAAAGGTTTTGAGGTTGAGTATTCTTTTGTTTTGAACCTTATTCTAGTTTGCTTCCCTAGTAGACAATGTCTACACATAGTATTTGAGGGTTTTGTGATCTTTGGCAAGTTTTTTACTGCCCCAAGATTGTTGACTTTCACTAAATTGTCAAAGTTAATGTGCCCCAACCTTCTATGCCATAGCCAACTTTCATCCACTAAATTTATATGACACTCCTCATTCAGTTTTGTATTTAATATATATGCATTCTCAGGAGTTCTAGGAGCAGTACTAACCAATTTTCCCGAGTCCTTTCTCCTAATCTCACATTTATGGGAATCAAAGATGCAAATGTGCCCTTGATCACTGGTTTGGCTGACACTTAATAGGATAGGTTTTAGATTTTCAACAAGCAACACATTCTTGGCTTTGTCTTTTCTCAAATTCACAGTGCCTTTCCCAAGTATGTTACCTGAAGCATTGTCACCAAATGTAAATTTACCCTTTTGTTTCTTTAAGTTCAAAAGCTTGTCCTTATTTCCTATCATGTGTTTTGAGCAACAACTGTCAACATACCAAAGATATTCTTTATCTTGGGCTTTCGAGGCAATCATACATTCCTCTTTTGATGTTTTTCCTTTCCAAAGCTTCTTTTTCTCTCTAATGAACTTTGTTTTTTTTGAGATTTCCATTAATCTGCAATTACTTTCTTTATGTCCATAGTTATGACATCTGAAGCATTCTAAGGTCCTTTCTTGTAGAGGTGAAAAGGAGTTATAATTTATGCTTTTAACTTGATCTACTGTTTGGTTATCTTTAAGGTTATAGTTCTTAACCCTCAAGTTTTTCCTTCCATATGCTCTACAATTCATAGCTTTGTGTCCGAAATTAGAGCATGCAAAGCAATAACCAAAGAAAATGTGAGGATACTTGTTTTGATAAACATTCTTTGGTGTTGTCTTATATTCCTTCTTGATGGGTGGAAGTAATCCTCTGGAGTTTTGATAATTGCTTGTCTTTTCTTCATCTTTCTTCTTGAATGTACTGAGGAGAGAAACTGCATAAGATTTTGAGTTAACTTAGTTTTCTCCTTGAGAATAACCTACTCCATTTTCATTACTTGAATCCCTTTGTGTGGTTATAATTTTATCTAATATTTTAGAGCTATTTTCATATCTTGTTTGGATAAGTTTTGCATCAAGCTCTTTTCTTAGGTGAACTAATTCTGCCTCCATTCTTTCACAGGTTATTTTCTTCTCTTTAAGAGACTTCTCCAGAATTTATTCCATCCTATTTTCTTCTAGGATTTGGTTTTTCAGGTTGCTCATGATTTTCTCCATCTCTTTTTCTTTCTGTTCATGTTTTTCTTTTTTTTCAACTACAAAAATTTTCTGCTGTCTATATCTGTTTTTGTATCTTCTTAATTCATCCAAGGCACTAAGAAGTTCTTCTTCCATATTAAACTCTGCTTCATCTTCTGAATCTTACTCATGCTCAATTTCTTCTATCTCATTAGACTCTTCAATACCTAGAAAAAGGACTTCATCATCATCGCCGTCACTAGACTCTGATGAAATGATGTTTTCTTCTCTTGAGTAAAAATTCTTTTTTCCTTTGTAATACTTTTTATTATAGTGGGGTTTTCCCTTCTTCTTGTATTGTTTATTTGTGTCTTCTTCATCTTTAGGGCCTTCCTTGGGATAGGGACACTTGGCTCCAAAGTGGCCAACTTTGCCACAATTAAAACATTTGAAAGGCAGCTTGCCTTTGTACCTCCATGATCCTTTCTGAAGTTTTTTAATAAAATTGGCTTCTTCTACATCAAATTCTTCATGATGGATAGGTTGAGGTTTTTGCTTCTGATTTTTTTTTCTTGAGCACCTTGAAAGATACCTCTCCTTTTGGGAGGTTCTCATGACCTAATCTTAACTCATAGGCTATGCGAATTCCACACAATTCATCCATGGTGAGTTGATCAAGATTCTCTCGATCTTCAAGAGTGGACACTTTAGGATTATATAACATAGGTAGTGTTCTTAGTATCTTTTCAATTAACTCATTATCTGACACTTCTACTCCCAAACCTCTGATTGCATTAACAATATTATCACCTCTTTCAAAGTACTATGAGATATTTTCTTCATCCTTCATTTTTAGACCTTCATATTGTACTTTGAAAGTCTAAAGTTTGGACCTCTTTACCTTGGAATCTCCTACATATATAGTTTCCAATTTATCCTAGAGATGTTTTTCATTTTTACAGTTTAGTACTTTAGCAAGGATCTTCTTACTCAGTCCAACTTGTAGTGTGTTTAAAGCCTTTGCATGTTACCAAAATTTCTTCTTGTCTTCTGCTTCCGTGGGAGTGACTTTTGGAACATCATATCCTTTTTCAACTAATGTCCATACTTCCAGTCCAATAGACATCAAATAGATTTTCATTCTAATACTCCAGAAAACATAGTCTTCACCATCGAATAGGGGGACTTTTAATGACATCTTCAACTGTCGATCCATTCTGATGTATATTTCTCTTCAAGTGATTAAAATTTTTAGTGAACAGATCCCCTCTAATACTAATTGAAGGATCAGATCCTGTCACTTAGAGGGGGGGGGGTGAATTAGTGAAACAATAATTTTATCAAAATTTTACTTTTGATAATAATGTGTTGTAGAAATGCAAAAAAAAATTGAACATAATGTTTTATCGTAGAACCTAATTGGGAAAACCACAAACAATTTTCTATTAACTGCAAAATTTTGTTTTACAAGTTACAATAAAAGGAAGATGTTTTATTCCTCTTTAGATCAACACCCACTGATCAGGATGCACCCACACCCCTATGCACCAGCTCCAATTGGTAGGAGGCTACAACCCCCTATTTTGTCATCTACAATTGACAATGAAGCACCTACTCCCTTGCAGGTTCCAACTTGCCCTTGCACCTCCTAGCCACCCTCTGTTCATAAATCCAGAAATCTTCTGTATAATGCACTGGATATCATCACTGCTGCTCTATCTCTTTCTGCATTTGATATTCAATGTCTCTACTATAGTCCAATTAATTCCTTCACATCTCAACTTACTTGTAAGTCTTTCAAATTTTCAACACAACTCTTCATAAACATCACACTTATTCATCTAATATATTATATATCTAATTACCATTGATTATTACTAACACAATTACCATTCTTATTTGATTTAGTTCCATCTTTTTAATGCATGAATGATTTAATCGAGATTCAATCTAGCTGTTTCTTCGTGCAGGTTGCTGTCTTTGTGTTTCTGCACGGTTTTACTAAATTTGGTGATCATCTGGACATGACAACATGTAAACCTTTCAATAGTTATGGTGGAGTTTTAATAGCCTATGCTATCTTCTTTGTGTTATCCACCTTCACCATGATCTTTGTCATTTTATAGAAATTGTGACAGTGTGAGATATTTGGTGTTGTGCAGGGTTTTACTGAACATGGTGAACCTCCAGTTTTATCATTCCGTTACATGTTTCGACAAATTAGCGGTCTCAACATATTGATGTATATTCAATTGGTAGTGAACTTGGTGATCCTCCAGACATGGAATTATGCCAAAGACTCCAATAAAAATGGCAGTCTTACCAACAACCAAAATAATGAACGCACCTAAGCCCACGATCACTTCATATGACTGTCGTGTGAACATATGTATACAAAAAATATTAATCCAACAGACGAGATCATCTCCTCAATAAATCAACAATTGTTGTCACTTCTTCCAAAAGGTAGGGGGTCTGAAAGGTCGTCCCGGGATCCATGCCTGTGATCCTCATGTGAAGTCCAAGCACCTAGATCTCCCGCCATACCTTTGCACTATGCGTCGAATAGGCATAGTGAGGGAGCTCTTTATAAAACCATATGAACCTTTCCAGACTTCCAATGTGGGATAAATCCCACTGAATGAATCAATCGACACCATCGATCACTTGATCGGACGATTGGTGAGTCTTCACAATGGATTCTGTTGTAGATCTTCATCTCCTCTACATTTGAAATCGATCCTTTGATCTGCTAGTTTTAAAACATTCTTTGCTTCATTCACCAACATATTATCAGGTTTTATGTCACAGTGCAAAACCACACAATTCTTCAGATGCTTTAACGCAATAAATAATTTCTTCGCATATGCCCACACTGCAGTTAATTTAAGACCAATATTGCGACCAAACTTATTAAGAACCTCTCGAAGATTCATGTGCAGGGACTCAAACACTAAACATAGATGATTCCTATATTTAAAGCTGGAGATAAATCTGAAACAGTGACATTTATCTTCAGGATCAACACCAACAAGTTTCTTCAATATTATCAGTTCTTCTTGACCTACTTTATACATAGTTTCATTGTTGCGGATAATCTTAATTGCAACCTCTTCTAGTTCTCCCTTCTCTGCCTTAAGATCCTTCGCCCAAACAACACTTGAGAACACACCTTTACCATGAGAAGATATAACTTCATAACGACCATCAAGTACCTCAATAATGCGGAAACCATAGTATCCTTCTGCATCATCCCAATTGTCATGAAGACCACTTGTATCAATAGGCAACCCATCACCTCTACCCAAATTTTGAATTCTTGCAGGTGATTCTCCAAATATGTCATCACAAAACATATCTGATGACCACTCATCACTCTTTGGGGAACCTTCTCCAAGACCACCCGCACATGATCTTCTTTCCATAGGGAGTGTCCCAGGTTGCAGTGGCTCTTTTCCAATAGATAATGTTGTGTCAGGTACAAAAGTATCACTCCCACCCTGTCCACTATCACCAATACCAGTCGTCTTCTCTAGTTGTCTGCTTGAAATTTGTGTTGGGATT
Source organism: Picea glauca (assembly GCA_000966675.3). Lineage (NCBI taxonomy): Eukaryota > Viridiplantae > Streptophyta > Pinopsida > Pinales > Pinaceae > Picea > Picea glauca. The sequence goes on along the minus strand of JZKD02S1673508.1, from coordinate 268,514 downwards.
GTACTTTTCTCCCTCATATTGTCTAAACCATATATCTCACCATCTTTTCTAGCATTGTTTAACTTCAATTGCATCATCCACATTCAATCTATGAGATTTCTATCGATGTTTAAACTCGTTAACAAGTTAACAAACTTGATCAACTTGGTCTCTAGTTTTAGTCATGGTGACTTTGATCATGTGGAAATACATCATCTTGCAACTTGTATAAGTTTGCATCAACATCAAGGCCTTGTTGCTTTGACAGTCAATTTTCAAGTCACATCCTGGGCAAATCCAATCCTTGTCTTTGAGGCACATCACAGGGCTTGTAATAACATAGTGCCTCATAACCATCACAATCAACATGCCAACATACATCATTGCTTATGTCATTTTACATGCCCAATGCACATTTATTATCTGTCAATGCCAACCATCAACTTTGTCATCATACTGCCTCATCAATGGCTTTGTCAACATAGACATGTCATCATAGGCAACATAATGTCAACATGTTCTTCTCTGTTTTAGATGTTTAGATTTAAATATATGTGACACTATCAATGTCATCAAAGTCACCATAATGTCAACACATCTGAAATGTATGCAACATTAGTATCCCTATTCCAGTCATGATTATGTAGTAGAGTCAATACTGTCAATGCCAATGCCATCAATGCCATTATCATCATCACAGAGCTATTGTCAATGCCAATGCCATCAATGCCAACGTGTATTGCATATTGCCAACATTACGTTGGGAAGTATCGAGCTTAGTCTTTGTTCTTTCTCGTGTTCGTTAATCCACGAGAATATGTTACCGAGTATACCTTTATATCTTTTTCATACTTGTAAAAGATATACAAAAAATGAACTCTTTGGAGTCTCCTTTAAGCTCTTTTCAGACTCCCTAAACATGAAAATATTTTTGAGTGATCTTGCTTCCTTTCACACTCGTTAAATGGTTTGAAAGGATGTCTTTCGAGTGGTAGTTTATCTCTTTTTCATCCGCACAAGACTAATTATGAAAAATGAATACTTTAGTCAAGCATGACTAGAAGAGTTCTCCCCTGTATTGTTTTATACTTTTTTTTAGGCATGGGAGACCAAATTTACGAAAACGTCATCCATGGAGTCTTCTTTAAGTTCTTTTCAGACTCTCTAAATGTGAAAAACCACCGAGTTTACCTTCTTTGGGCTCGTAAAACTATGCATTGAAGGATCTATGTGAGTCCAATCTCTAGGACTCATATAGGACCGAACCCCTTCTTTTTCCGGTTCGTTAAACATATGACGATGGACACATTTGAAGAATGAGCTATACTGAGCATTTGTTATCCTCCTCAAGCTTGTTAAAAAAGAAAGAGGTACTCATCTATCTAGATGGGGGAACAATTGAAGGAAGTGGGTCAAGTTTTTTGGAATCCGTTATGGCAACTATTGTCACCCTTGAACATGGCACTTGTTTGCGACTTGTCTTACAGCTGGGTAATATGCTTGCCTTTGAGTCATACTAATTCCATGTGTCGTCCTATTTTTTCGTTCCAGTCGAAAAGTGCTCTTATTTTCTGTAACATTTTTGTTCTTGGTACTCCTCGAGTCAATGCTGCCAAGTCAGATGTCATGCCTCATTATGTTCAAGGGAATTTTCACATCAAAACATCCATCTTCAATATTACCAGTTTCCATTTCCCATGTCAGTCCATACTTATTCGATTTACCATCTCACATCACTTTGTTGTGTCAGTTTTGTATTGACGATGGGGGATACACCAAGATCCTCCTTCGACTAGTATTTTCCTATCGGCTTCAAGACATTATCTGGGAATTAGACTTAGAAACCAGTTAGTACCTTGGAACCTGCATGCCTCAATGGCAGACCTCCTCATTTTTGACAATAGGTTTAAATCATTGACCTTTGATCGGATGACTCTACAAATGTTCGATCTTAGTTCATTTATTCACATTTGTTGGAATGTACTACGGTACCTTGGGAGTCATTGTCATCATTGGTGATTTCCCTCACACTTGTTAATGATTTACATCAATGACTAGTAATCAAGTGATTTCTACCATGTTCAAAATTAAATCATCTATTCACATGGCTAGATTTGTATTGCATCGAGATCAGGACGAAGACCCTGGGTTGGGAATTCAATCTCTTATGTACTTTGCCCAAGTTGCGATGGATATAATTTGAGCATGCAAAATATTTCAGTACAATCACTGTGCTGGAAATATCATTGATATATATATATATATATACTGTCACATAGATCCACATTGTATTGATCTGTGGCTATGTTTTGTCATCTCATAGCTCCACTGTGTATTTTTCTTGGCTGCAATCAATTCATGTCATGGAGTTATGGATCCACATTCTATCTCTGGTGGTCATATCCTTAGTCAGTATTGTCATGGATCCGCAGTGTATTGGTCGACGACCGTGCTTTGAGTCATCTCATATTCCGAGCATAGGTATGCCTGCCTAAGAAATGGAACATATATTGATACTGTTTGATGATTGTTTGTAGTTTCTGCCAGGTTCTCCCACTCCAACACCCTTGCATTGAAGAATTTGTAAAGTGTTTCGGCCATCAATTTATCTTCTGACCTCACACTTTAGGGGGAAATTTGTTAGACACCAAAATTGCACACCTAGGTATCTCACTCTAAGTGTCACAAAGCGTCGTATGCACCTCGGTAAGTGTCACATGCACTGTCACAAGTGTCGTATGCACCTTCCCAAGTGTCTCATTCATTTTTTGAGGTGTCGCCACCCATTGACACCATTAAAACAATTGTTTATGACCCCTAAGTCAGATGGGAGTAGGAAACCCATCATTTCTAGGTCAAAACACATTTTTTCCTTGAAAAATTCGACCCATTTTTGAAGGGTGGCGCCCCCCTAGCCATTTTGAGGGAGGACCCATGGCAACCCATCTTCCATACTAGGGGAGCACAACTACTAGGGTGGCACCCTATCTCTCACTGAGGGGGAGTACCATTCTTGTTGAGATAAAGGGGATATCTCCTCCACCTTATTCTATGGGCCAACTCCTTCAGAATGGGTTAGTTGTGTTCGACCCTCATGCTTGGGATTCACTTTAGGATCTGATCCAAACCTCAAGGAGCCATATCCTCAACCATATCCCTCATTTTCTCATGGTTGTTGTTCCTCTCAAGCCTATATATTGAGGGATTTCCAAGGTGAAAGAGGGGAAGCTTTTAGATATCAAACCTTTGATCTTGGTAGATTTGTGCAAGGGATGGACAAGGAGAACTTGGAGAAGTGATGCATCATAATCCATGGTCTATAATTATTCTATTTGGGTTCTCATTTGAATATACTTGGTCTATTTCCTTCAAGCTTGTGTATTCTTGCAGCTGCTTGTCTATTGTCGCTTCAATCGTCGTAGATTAATTTGTTTGATCTAGTCAACTAGAGTAGGAGTTAATGGTTTCTCTTTGCTGTCTATTGAAAGTATCAAGTTCCGCCAGGTATTTTGGAGATCAATCTTGGATTAGAAGCAACGAGGACAGAATTCGAAACAAGGTGCATCACACCCTTTTTCCCCCTCTCTTTTTGATTGGTTAAACTTAATTCAAAGGGATGTTAGTGTCCACTTGTAATGTTTCTATCTTGGTATAGGGGTCTATAATCCAAGGGAGATTTCACTTATCTGCAAGGGAAATATTCCGTAACAATTGTCCCCTTGATACCCTACCATACAACGATTCATTTTTGAGCTAGGATGAGGGAATTGAGGAGATTTAATCCCTCAACCTTGTTTGTTTAAAGGTCTCCACTAATTAACGATGGCCATAATTATTGCATGCCATTCTTGAAAGGAAAGTATAATTATAAATTTAACCTCCTAGTTTATATTGAACACTTAACATTGTATTTTGATTCAATTCTTACTTACATTCTAAACTAAATTGCAGACCTCATTATAGGATTATAGAAAGGAAACGATAGAGATATTCTTAAATAGTAATTATGATTTTGTTGTTTTTGAGATTGGATTCATCCACATACATAATAACTCTTAAGGAATTTTGACCCAAAATACAATTCATTCTCCGATCACAAGATTACCTTGAGGGCACAAATATTTACACTTCATTCACTCAATCTACTAACAAACAATCAACTGTTTTGTAACATTGTGACTCTTTATTAAACAAGATCTAGTTTGACACAATGTGATTAACTTTCTTGCCAACATATATGTAGATTTATAACTTCATTGGTTGCTTCTAGATAAAATGCAATGTTATAATATACAAAAATGCTTAAGGAGATAAGTAAGTTCATAGAACACGAGGAATGAAGATTACTCAAGTTTTGATTCACTCCAAAGACATTCTTTCCAAGCATATCCCACACATGTATTTTCGTCCCAACCAAGTTCCAAGGTGCTGATTTCCCCCGAAAACCCACCATGTTGTGTAGAACAACTTATAGGGGTGCAAAGAACATTGTTGCATATCATAACCAGTGATAGTCACTATTGTCACATTTCACTTCTTCCTTTCACTATTCTCATTGTTTAATACTAGGAGTCATAGGAAGAATTGTGATAGGGATATATAATAATTTTTTTTTTGGATATGATGGAGAAAACCCATACAACCACAAACACATGGGGATTTAGAACAATGATTTGACTTCTCCCAGTATAAACCTTCAACTTCATATGAAGCAGAAGAACAAACTCATATTCAGAAGCAAAAAAATTGGAAAATTAGCATAATTTGCATAGAGATTCAGTTTAGAGAAAACTATTGTTAGTATTCCAAAAAAATAAATCCATATTCCTCCTAACATCCAAAACCATTCCCTATTAAATATAAGGGTATATATAGATTTTATAGGTAAGAAGGAATCTTCCTACCCAAGTGCATGAGACGATGCCAACATGTGTCTCCGGTGATAGAGTTTGATTTGATGCAAAATCGACTCTCCTCTCTCACCTACCTAATTATTCTCTTGAAATCTAGATTATTGCTCTTGTACCATGACAACTAGATTTCTTTCTTAGATCATTCTCCTTTCCAATTGCATAACCCTTTTCTTCATAACTCTCCTACCAAATAAATCATATCTTTAGTCCCAAATTTAATCCAATTTGGATCCGTAAATAGATTGATGTAAAAGATTAAATAAAAATAGATATAGTATTTGGGTTTATAAGAAGGCCCCCTTGATGAGGTTGACGATTAAATATTGAAAAGGGGTAATTAAAAATGGGCTTTTCTCTATTGACTCAAAATATGATGTTATGATCCGAGTTACCCAAAAAAACATAATAACTTGAATACCACAATGCAAATAATAGTTACATAATAGTGAATGCAAATATTAATATGCCACTTCTAGGGGGAAACCTCCTATTTACAATAGAGCAATATGCAACACAAGATAAGATAATTATCCACGAGTCTCCCAATATTATATATATGATAATAAATATGGTTATGTGGTCTTATACTACCCCTTTTGACTGAAGTCCCTAACAATAAAGAGTGGACCTATTGATACTAAAGATGGAGCCTTGAGTGAGCTAAACTAATCCTAAAGAGGGAATTCTATGTAGAAGTATGATAGAAGAGGGAAGATAATGTAATACTATGAGAGTATTGAAAATAGTGATATGGATAAGGGTCAATTACATAACACAATACCCCTCTTTACAAAACTTTACCCTCATATTTATAGTTGAGGAAACCGTTTCCGAATGAAGTGATCACCTCTCAATATGGATTCCTCTAGATGCATATTCTTACACTTGATGAGGTAATTTGTGATGGGTTTTTTCTTAATATGATCAATGAAATGATTAATAAATACTTTAGGTTCTAGAGTGGGATTGTCCTCCTCATCCAATCTTGGAAGTTCATTTTGTATTGTAATTTTTTGATCCTCTTGTTGCTTCATCCTATGATGATTCAATTGATTGTGTTCCTTAAGTACTTGTAGCATATTTCAAGTTTGTTTTAAATGATACTAAACTTTATGGACTAGTTTGAATAGCCTTGCAAGTAAGATGTGATGTTGGGAGGGTTAATACTTGGATTTCTCATGATATCATGTCATGGGTCGTCCCCTAGGAACACTTGGAAAATTGTCATGTTTATCTAAGATAAGATGTAGGTATGATGTAAATATTCTTATATAATGTTGAGATTCCATAGATTAAATCTTGACAACAAGTCTACTAACACTTTTATTAACAATATTCTCCATTTTCTATAATCTAATCACTTGAGCATGCACAGACTTGAGGCCTTTTAGATGATATTCCCTCTCCTCCATGGAGAACCTCATAAACAATTCCTCATAGCCCATGGAAAACATGTTTGTAGTTTTTATCATTTGCACACCTATAACCACATCTACCCTTGCAATGGGAATGATGTACACATGAATGGATAAATAAAAATCTCCAATTTTAAGTTTGATGTTGTGGTATTTTCCACCACAAGTTTTATCTTCTTTATATATAATAATCATTTGCAAGTTTGTAACTAGGAAGGGAAACCGATTTCTTACTTTTGATCAATGAAGTTGTAGGTACTATTTGAGTGATGATGGTTGTTACCCTTTTCTTCTTTGTTTATCCTTTAATATTAAGGTTTCAAGGGGTGTTGATACTATCCAAGGTGTACATTGACACAACAATAAATTCTTTGGGCTTTTATGGGAGATTAACTCTTATTTATGATCTTGTTGACGCTCCTTGTCATCCTCCCCATTGTTTCCAATATGAACAATCTTATTTCAAGGCAATTATTCCCTTTAAACAATTTGTTGTTACACCAAAAGTAAAATCCCTTAGTTCCCCTTTCTGTCATATCCATTGGCATAATGTTTTTGAGATGGAGAGTTGTTTCAATATTCAAAACATATATCCTATGATAGATTTTGTTGTAGCTATATTATTAGCTTCAATATGGAGTAATAATTTTATGGCTTCAATCATATTACTTGGCCCTTGTATCTTAAGATAATGTTGGATTACATGTTTTAGGTCACCAATGCAATGGTCCAAAAGACTATGATCACCTAATCTCTCTACTCCTGTGATTTTTTTTAATAGTTCAAGATATATTCCATTACTAACCCCAACTTTTTCAACTTGGGCAATTGGTTGAAATATCCTCACTCCCAAACATTATCATATTAATCTAGGAGGCCCTCTACAAATTCAAGTGTATAGTTGATGCAGGGGAATTTGGTTGGACCTCTCAAGAAATCCATGGATGTGTAGGTTTCATTCATAGTAGAAGATCTTTGGAGAGGACACATTACATTCACTATTAGATCCCTAATCCATATCAATAGTTGGGATCACTATGGGGTCATAAGTTTCTATGCATGTTGGAAATCCACATGAGATTAAATGGGTTTGTGCATTGTCCACTCCTTTCATTGACGATTTTCCTTACACTTGCATTATTATTCCTAGGAGACGTACATGTTAATGAAGGGGGATCACATTCTATTGGAATATCCTCCATGTGACATAAGGCATACAAAGTCAATTCCATTAAGGTGATTAACTTTGGGTTGTTGGATTTTTAAAAATAAAATAAGGTGTGATATTGTTCATCCGAATTATTTTTGAGAATAAAATGAAAGAAGATATATTAAAATGAAATACACATAAAAATTTCCAGAAATAGAGAAATACAATAATACATGATTTCTATTAATGAAATAAATGTACAGAGACTATAAAAATACAGAGTGAAAGACTCGCTAGAATGGTGGCATCTTATCTCTGAGAAGAGATGTGACGACTACTCACATTTGAAAGAAGATGATTGTTACAATGAGGCTCCAAAGGCATTTTTAACATAAAGAAAATCCAAAACCATAACCCCAGAAGATGAAAATCCATAAGTTTTGCGGGCCCTGATGGGGGTAGTTGATACGTCAACTTCTTGGGGGTGTAACTTTTGCATACGATCTCCGTTTGGGGCGCTTGATACATCGTTGGAAAGGTCTACCTGAGAAGAAAACAATTTAATTGGCCCAAGCCAATTAATTTACAATTTTCTTGGGCCCAAAATTCCCAAAAAATGTCGTTTAGGGCCTCAAAATGACCCTGGAAGTTTGGGACCCAAAAAACTACCAAGGTGGAAAAATGTTTTTTGAGCTAATGGAAGAGGTGGGTGGCCACCAATATCCACTTGGATCAATCCTCCATCCTTAGGAAGCAATGGTATCCATTGTGTTGGGTTCCTGTGGGAGAGGGGGAAGCGTTTGCTGAATTTGAAACTTGGTGAGATGCTTGCCTTGATGGAGAAGTTGCGTTGCTTGGCTTGTGGAAGGCTGTCGCGAACCTGATGTTGGAGGGGTTGAACATTTTTAACCAATCATGCTGCCTGACATGACTGTGTGCAGAAGGAATCTTTGCACTTTGCTTCAATCTTGTCGACATGCTTCTGTTGGATAAAATGTGCTTGGACTGAGGCTGCAGTGGTTGCAGTGCCATTCTATTCACCTTTTGAACATATTGTGATGACGTTGAATTTTGCAGTATTAGAGATTACCTTGCGACACTATTTTGGTGGGACAATAGTTATAACTACCTTTGGTATCCTGTAGAGATGATCCCCCCAGAGTAACAATTACACTACAAGGTCGAGACTCATAAATAACATGGAGCTTCCACATATATGGTTGGACCAAAAGAAAATCACAGACATCCAGTGGGGAAACATCACATAATACCTCATCCTTGAAGGGTTGGATGCCGTATGACAATCATAACTGCTGGTTGACACAGAGATCTCATCCCTGGTGAAGCCACTCGATGTTGTATGGTTGCGGGTGTGGTCTTGTCGACAATCCCAACTTCTTGACGGCCTTCGCTGAGATGAGGTTCTTCTGGCTTCCACTATCAAAAATAAAATGTAGTGGGGTCCCCTTCACCCACATCTGTGAATGAAAAAAAAATTCCCCCTCTTCAAGTTCTGCTGGTTCTTCTAGTTGAATTATTACGGTTGTGACAGTAGCAGTGGGGTCTGCGTCAATGATCCGTCTTCTTCCATTATTTTCTGAATCAGATTCCGAATCAGGGTTCATCTCCTTTTCTTTGATCTTGGCCACCAATGATTGTTTTGAGAGACATTCATCAGTGTTGTGCCAGGGGATAAATCGCACCACTTTCCATTGTCCTTCTTCGTCTTTCTATTACCCTTATTTTCCTGTGGCTTGGACGAGTTTTCGGGAGGCTGTTTGTTGGGGCCATCTTTATCATACTTTGGTTGTTGCGGATTTGCAGATCCAAACTCCTGTTTGTTCTGGTGCCTAAATTTCTGCTCGATTTTGACAACATATCGATAGGCATCTCCCAGGGATGATATGTCTAGGAAATCCATTTTGGTTTGGATGTACCTATGCAAAGCCCTGCGATATTCCAGAACTAGATGCTTCTCGTAGTCTTTGATACACAGATTGGTGCGCAAGGTACGTAAATTATTTGTGAACTCCGACATTGTTTGGCCCCTCTCTTGTCGCAATGTGGTCCATCTCATGTATTGGTCGTCATAGTTACCAACATGGTAATATTGTTCCTTGATCGCATCTAAAAAAATCCCAAATGGGTTTGACCCCATATATTCCAGAATCCTCCATGGAACTTTTCTCCCAGTAATTTTCCCACCAATGTTTGACATGGGGGAGAGCTTTAAGGAGTGAGAAGGTGATATTTTACCTGTTGGAAAAATTGTGAACAAAGAAATAACTTTCTAGCAGATTTAACCATTTTTCTAGATTATCCTCATCTATCTGACCTTCAAATACAAGAATATCAAAATTAACTTGTACCTTGAAAGGAGAGGTGCTTCCAAAGTGGTCTCTTGATGAATACATGCCTACTGTTATCGATATGCATTGAAGGATGCGGGAAAAATTCTCCATCATTTCGTCCCTCTGTTGCATGAGAGATTGCTCAAGCAACAAATTAATAGAATCTTCTGCTCCATTGTTTTTATTTTATTCCACCATTGAAGGTTTCTTGGGTGTGCGAGAGCAATTTTCTTCAAGAGAGACAAGCTCGAGACTCAACTTGCTATACTTGGACCTCGTCGGTGACATGCACTGAAAAATGTCAAGAGTAGCCTGCTTTGATACCACTGATCCAGATTATTTTTGAGAATGAAATGAAAGCAGATATATTACAATGAAATACACATAAATATTGTGAGAAACATAGAAATACAATAATACATGATTTCTATTAATGAAAGAAATGTATAGAGACTGTAAAAATACAGAGTGAAAGATTCGCTAGAATGGTGGAAAATTATCTCTGAGAAGAGATGTCATGGCTACTGAAATTCACAATAATATGATTGTTACAATGAGGCTCCAAAGGCCTTTTTAACATAAACAAAATCCAAAACCTTAACCCCGAAAGATGAAAATCCAAAAGGTTTGCGGGCCCCGATGGGGGTATTTGATACGTCAACTTCCCGGGGGTGTAACTTTTGCATACGATCTCCATTTGGGGTGCTCGATACTTGGAAAGGTCTAGTCAAGAATAACACATTTCGATTGGCCCAGGCTAGTGCCTTTGGAAGTCGTCTAGGCCCAAAATTCCCAAAAAACGTTGTATAGGGCCTCAAAACGGCCCCGAAAATTTAGGACCCGAAAAACTGCCAAGGTGGAAAACTTTTTTTTGAGCCAATGGAATAGGTGGGTGGCCATCGATATCCACTTAGATCAAATCCATCCTTAGGAATAAATGGTATCCATTTCATTGAGTTCCTGGGTGAGAGGGGGAAGCGTTTGCTGAATATGAACCTTGGTGAGCTACTTTCCTTGCTGGAGAAGTTGCGTTGCTTGGATTGTGGAAGGCTGTCATGAACCTGATGTTGGAGGGGTTGGAAATTTTTAACTAGTCAGGATACCTAATATGACTGTGTGAAGAAGGAATCTTTTCACTTTTCTTAAATCTTATCAATCTGCTTCTTCTAGATAGAAGGTGCTTGGACTGAGGCTACAAGGGTTGCAGTGTCCTTCCATTAACCTTTTGAAAAGACTGTGAAGAGGATAAATTTTGTAGTATGAGATATTACCTTGTGTCACTATTTTGGTGGGACAATACTTAGAACTACCTCTGGTATCCTGTAGAGATGACCCCCCAAAGTAACAATGACACTACAAGCTCAAGAATCATAAATAACATGGCACTTCCACATATATGGTTGGCCCAAAAGAACATCAAAGACATCTAGCGGGGAAACATCACATAATACCTCATCCTTGAAGGGMTGGATGCTGTATGAGAATCGACACTGTTGGCTAACACAAAGATCTCGTTCCTGACAAAGCCACCCGATGTTGTATGGTTGCAGGTGTGGTGTTGTCGACAATCCCAACTACTTGASGACCTTTGCTAAGATGAGGTTTTTCTAGATTCTGCTATCAACAATAAAATGCAATGGGGCCCCCTTCACCCACATCTATGAATGAAAAATGTGCTCCCCCTCTTTAAGATCTTCTAGTTCTTCTGGTTGAATTGTTGTGGTCGCGATAGTAGCAGTGGCGTTTGCGTCGATGATCTGTCTTTCTCCATTATTTTCTGAATCAGATTCTGAATCAGGGTTTGAATCCTTTTCTTTGATCTCTGTCACCGATGATTTTTTTGAGAGACTTTCATCAGTGTTGTGCTAGAGGATTTTTTGGAAATCGCACCACTTTCTAGTGTCCTTATTCGTCTTTTCGTTACCCTTATTTTCCTGTGGCTTGGACATGTTTTTGGGAGGCTTTTTTTTAGGGACATCTTTATCATACTTTGGTTGTTGAAAATTTGTAGACCTGAACTCCCGTTTGTTATGGTGCCTAAATTTATGCTTGATTTGGACAACATATTGATAGTCATCTCCTAGTGATGAGATTTCCAGGAAATCCATTTCGGTTTGGATGTGCCTATGTAGAGCCCCGCGGTATTTCAGAACCAGATGCCGCTCGAAGTCTTTGATACCTAGCTTGGTGCGCAATGAATGGAAATGATTTGTGAACTCCAACACTGTTTATCCCTCTCTTGCCTTAGTGTGGTCCATCTCATGTATTGGTTGTCATAGTTACCAACATGGTAATATGGTTCCTCGACCGCATCTAAAAAAAATCCCAGGTGGGCTCGACCCCATATATTCCAGACTCCTCCGAAAATTTTTATTCTAGTAATTTTCCCACCAATGTTTGACATGGGGGATATCCTTAAGGAGTGCGAAGGTGATCGTTTCCCTATCAGAAAAATTGTGAAGAAAGAAATAAACTTCTAGTAGATTTAACCATTTTTCTAGGGCACCCGCATCTATTTGACCTTCAAATACGGGAATATAAAAATAAACTTGTACCTTGAAAGGAGAGGTGCTTCTAAAGTGGTCGCTTGATGAAGAAATGCCTACTGTTATCGGTAGGCATTGAAGGATGTGGGAAAAATTCTCCATCATTTCATCCCTCTGTCGCATGAGAGCTTTCTCAAGAATAGAATCTTCTGCTTCGTCGTTTTTATTTTCTTCTGCCATGGAAGGTTTCTTGGGCGTGTGAGAGTGATTGTACTAAAGAGAGACAAGCTCGAGACCCAACTTGCTATACTCAAACCTCGTCGGGGACATGCACTGAAAAACGATCAAGAGCAACCTGCTTTGATACCACTGATCCATATTATTTTTGAGAATGAAATGAAAGAAAATATATTACAATGAAATACACAAATATTTCCAGAAACAGAGAAATACAATAATACATGATTTCTATTAATGAAATAAATGTATAGAGATTGTAAAAATACATAGTGAAAGACTCACTAGAATGGTGGAAACTTATCTCTGAGAAGAGATGTGACAACTACTCACATTCGCAATAAGATGATTGTTACAATGAGGCTCCAAAGGCCTTTTTAACATAAATAAAATCCAAAACCCAAACCCTGGAAGATGAAAATCCAAAAGGTTTGCAGGCCCCGATGGGGGTAGTTGATACGTCAACCTCCTGGGGGCGTAACTTTTGCATAAGATCTCTATTTGGGGTGATTGATACACCATTGGAAAGGTCTAGTCGATAAGAACACATTTAGACTAGACCATGCCCATGACCTTGATAATTTATTGGGCCCAAAATGCCCAAAAAACATCGTTTAGGGCCTCAAAATGGCCCCAAAAGTTTGGGACCCAAAAACTGCCAAACAACTACCAAGGTGGAAAATTGTTTTTCGAGCTAGTGGAATAGGTGGGTGACCACCGATATCGACTTAGATAAATTGTTTTGTGAAGGATAAGTGACACTCTTCTAGAATCATTCCATCACTTACAAAATAGAAAGAAGTGAAAAAAAAATAGAGAGGGAGGAATAAGGAAAAATAGGAGATAGAGAAGAAGTGACAGGAAAATTGGAGATTACAAGGTCCCATAGAAATAACATACAAGAATAAACAAGCCCATGAAGGCCACCTGTAACCCTATCTAAGAATTAGACCAATAGACATACCTTTTTATGTTTCAGTAAAGTATATTAACCCATGAATTTAAAAAAATAGCAAGAGTCCATTGAGGCAAGAATGCAATTATTTGAAGACAATCTAATAGATTGCTGGTCTATTTTTGTTACTCCTTATTGTGTGCTTTTGTTTAATTTCATTTTTTGTGTCTCCTTCCATTTACATGATGTGTGTTTCAAGAATTGGAATTGCATCCATGTAGCTTGCATGTGCATGTGGGATTGCATTAGTCTAGTATAATACTCAGTTTTGATCCTTACACATAAGTGAAAATGATTCCATTAGAGGGAGATCTTGTTGGGTAGAATATTTGAGGGAAATAAAACATAGTTAAAATGGAGAACTAATGGGTAAAACTACAAGAGAAGGTGATCTGTAATCTGTCATGGATATTCCTTCGAAACAGTTCATCACAATAGACCTTGCAATATTCTAAAATATTTTATTATTTAATTTATTTCCTTAGATCCTATATTTGTTATTACTAGCTTAATGATCAAATTTATGGAAATAATTAAAATCTGAAAATGAAAGAACAAACAAATGAACACACCAATCACACAAATGAACACAAGATGTGACCTCGAAGGTCAATACAAGAGAAAGCCCAACTAGAAGGTGATTCCTATGCTTTGCTATCTTTTCTTTACTTATGAAATGCAAGTACAAAGAAAGGGGCACTCACAATGGAGTTGAATATAACACTGTGGTTTGAATGGCTTCTATATAATATTATTCCTCTGTTGGCTCTCAAATCCCACTCCTATGTGATTTTCTCAACTATGAAACAAGTACACTGCTAAAAGGATGGAACCCCACATCTTCGAAGAGGTCCAATATTTAACATAGATTGATATCCGTCTATGGTTAGGGTTTTTACATGCCTTGACCCTCAATTAGCATTAGGTTTTGGACCTTCTATAATCTCCTTGAAATTTCACATGTGACTAGCCCTGCATGTGTGAGTAATGGGGGTTGACATGGAATCCACTCGGTACCATGGTGATCAACAAGGTAGGTCAACTTGTGGGAGGCATAAATTCCACACACAAACTCCATTCGAGGTGATTTTCTCACTGTTGGAAAGATCTCGGTGTGTAGAAAAACATTGAGGGGATGGAAGTAATGCTTGCAATTTTTTGACACTGAAAATTGTTTGATGCCTCAAAATTCTTTGGAAGATTCTGGACCCCAAATCTCAAATTGGAACCTGCCACCAAAATGGGCCCACCAAGCCAATTCCTACATTTTTTTCACCCAGAAAAGTATCAAGATAGTTGAAAAATTGTATAAAGATCCATTCCAAATCATACACAAGGAGGTGAATCTAAGTATCCTTCATCACAAGGAATATAAGGAGATGAAAAAAATATGTTATATTAAGATCCAGGTAAAAAAGACCAAGGTGGATGATTTATTCAATTTTGGTTCACAAGCCAACCTCACATCAAATGAAATGGTCAAGAAGCTTGGATTAGAAGTGCATGAAAATCCTATCCCATATCCATTGAGATGGGTAAATAAACATGTTGAGCTCAAGGTCACTAAATAGTGTAAGATAAAATTTGCTATAAGTGCATATTTTATTGATGAAGTGGAGGTAGACGTAGTACCCCTTGATGTGTGTGGTGTAGTGTTTGGAAACCCCTACATGTATATGAAGGATGCAATTTTTATGAGGAGAGAAAACTAGTGCTGGTTGATTAAGGATGGGAATACTTTCATCTTGAATGCACACAAAGGTAAATCAAATATCTCCCTCGTAAGTGCTAACCAAGCCAAAAATTTGATCAGTTCTAGAGGAAAATTTGTATTGCTTTTCTTAAGAGAGAATCAACCATGGGTTGAATCGGTAAGAGTAAAGGAATCAATAGAGATATGTACCAAAGAGAAATTATATGACCCCAATGGGAGACATATATGGGGTTAAATGTACATGTAATGTGTAAATGTACATGTAATAGGGTTAGCCTAATAATAAAGGGGCCACATGTGCAATGTGTGAATAGGTATATATAGAGATCGTGTAGTGATTATTGAGGACATGTGATTAGGATGTATAAATGTGTTTGGGTATTTGGAAGAGGTTCACTTATTCTTTAATGAGTTATTGTGAAATCATCTTTATTATCTATCTTGGATTTATCCTCCACACTCACATTGGTGTACATGGTGTGTACTTCTAGTTTATTGTAATATTTTAAGTATTTGGTTAATAAAATTCGGTTTCAAAGCTTATGATCCTAGTTTTTTTCTTCTTCAATGAGTAAATGGATCCTGAGAAGAGATAGCAAAGTACTAGTGGTAAAATTTTCAGGCTCCAGATTGTTTTACTTTCTGAGATATAGCGTGTGGAAGTTAAGGTTTTTTTACTAGTCCTGAAATTAGCCTCAAATGAGTCATCTTGGAATTTTCACTATAACTTTGCTTTGGTGAATTTTCAGACTATGGAATTTTCATGAGTTTGAGGAAATATATCCAAGTAATTGTGGTAGAAATTTTGTCTTTTGAAACACTATAACTTCAGAAGTACATGCTATGAAAATTAGGGTTATTTGACTAGTCCTAAAACTAGTCCCAAACATGTATTCTTGGTATAAGTTCATGTTGGAATATTGGAAAGTACAAATTAAGTGCCACTAGTTCCTTTGGAAATAATACATATCATAGCATTTCAGGTAAAAATTTTAGAATCATATCTGAAATATTGGGCATGCGGCATTCCATAAAAAAATTCTATTTGGGAAGGTCCAAGAATCAACAAGTTTTGGGAAAGTTACCATAACTTTCACTTGGGACATCAAATTTTGGTCAAACCCGTGGCATTGCAAACAAGAAATATCAGAGCAATACAGACCAAAATTTCAAAATTAGAAGGGATGAAATTTCATAGATACATTAGGACAAAGGTTGACTAGAAAGACAATGTCAAAATTAGGGTTTTAAAAGGTATGCTAACTTAAAACTATCATAACTTTTAATTGGGATGTCTAATTGGGGTGATTCAAAAGCTATTGGAAAGAGAAAACATAGGATATTATATTGGGAAAAGGATAATAACTATATTGTACAATTATTTCTAATGTATTAATGGTATAAGTTGAGGGTTGTGGTTAGACCTTAATTAAGAACATAATCACCAACTTGACGAGAACTCTCAAAGGTTTGTTGTTTTAGAGGTTGCATTTAATGGTTTTCTTACCCTCATTTTGAAAAGTGGTGCTACTAGTAGCACCTTTGCTATTTTCAGGGTTAAAATTGTCACATTTTTACAACCATGGCATTAATAGCCTCATAATATCACTAACATAAACCTTAAAGCCAACCCCCGAATCGAAAAATGACATTGACAACAATACCATTTTTTAATTCTGAGGTTAAAATCACAACTAGTTTGAGACCATGGAATTAACAACTGATACCATTGAAACTAAAGTATTAAATCCAACCCCCGAATCAAAAAGTGGTTTTCCCATTAGTACCCCCTCTTCTTTTTGGGGCTAAAATTACAACTATTTTGAAATCATCGCAATGAAAATCAATATCCTTGCAACCAAAATCTTAGAATCAACCTTGCATAAAAAATAGGTGCTATCAGTAGCACCATTTTTTTTCGGACCTAAAATTACAATATTTTTGAAATTGTGGCCTAAGGGCTCAGAATGTTTTTTATATAAATTCATAAAAATAGAGAAAACAAACATTGAAAAAATAGGGAAAATAAATAAAAATAAGAGGAAATAAAAAAGAAAAATAAAGAAGAAAAGAATCTCAAATTGGGAAAAAAACCATATTTTATTTAAAACAAAATAAAAAAAATTCTTAAATTAAAAAATAGAAAAAATAATTTTAAATAAAAAGGAAAAATAAGTATTAACAATGATTAAAAAAAATTAAAAATTTTCATTTCAAATAATTTTTTTTTATTAAAAAAACTGAAATTTATATATTATAATGGAGGGTTATGCCGAAGCAAACAACAATCATACAAAACAAAAAAAATGGCACAAGGAATGTACATAGTTCTAGAGTTAAAAAGACAAAATTTGGAGCTCTTCTCAGATTAGTTTCCCACTCATACTGACTAATACCTTCTTTTACAAACTGGCCTAAGAGAAAGAGAATTTTGAAAAAAATTCATTGATAAGAAGATTCAAATTTCGGCACTGAATGTCAAATTATGATTTATCAATTCCATACCTTGTCTGAATATCTAAGAGATTCCTCAAGGAAACGAGAGCTTGATCTATTTACCCCATCTTAGTCGAGGGTTTTTGTAATGCAGAGCTATTTTCTTGAGATATTTCCTGATGTTGCCAAACGATCTTTTAATATCGCTCCAATTTGGCTCCATCCTCACCATGACAACCAATATCCAGAAAAACCCCACCACCTAGAGCTTGGCGAAGGGTCTCCTATTCCATTTTTAATAAAAACAAGAAAAAAATAAAATTCAATAAGGTTGAAGAGATCCATAAGGAGGAAGACACTGACATTACCAGACTCAAAAGAGAGAAACCTGAAAACCAGGGGAGACTTGGTTTGAAATCCCAACAAAGCTAACATCAAATGAGCATCACCACCTCCTAGAAACTGAAACAAATCCCTAAGAGTGAGCGACCCAACATGAGAAAAAATATGAATAATCCTCCCAACAACCAAAGAAAAAAAAGCCATAACTAAGGAGAACCGACATAAAAACTGAACTAGCACGAGGCGAAATGAATTACACCATTACTCCTAAAATGTGCGAAAGAAGGTACCAAACAAATGACTATCCACTCTAACCGCCACATGTCTTCACCATTAAAGAGGAAGGTATCGAACTATGGGATGGGAAGAACCCCCCCTAGTCCCAATAATTTATGTTACACGAACATCCAAATTTGACCCTAACTTAGCCCAATGGTCTACTAGAGCATTAAGGTCTCTTTTAACATGCAAAATTCTGAAGTTGTCAAAGTATTCAATGAGAGAAAGGATGTGAGAGATAATACCGTTGAAGACATTGTTGTCAAACTGAGCTTTTTTAATGATCGTTCTAACAACCATCATAGAGTCGCCAAGAACCACAATTTTGGTTAATTTTGATCTTTCACAATGTGCAAATCTTCCCATAAGGCATAAGATTCCGCGTCGTTGTTAGATACATTCCTAGTCCCCAAGTGTAGGAAGCTATGATATTTCCTTCGAGTTCAAGGAGACTCCCCCGCACCTGCCACCCCACATTTCCAACAAATTTTAAAAAATAAAATAAAATGAGATTAAAAAAATTGAAAAAAAATCTAAAACTAATAATAGAATAGAATAAAATAAAAATATTAAAAAAAAACTTTATTTATTTTATAACCAAATAGTTAAAAATATGAAATATTTAAAAAGAAATTGAAAAAAAATAAAAAAATTCAAAACTAATAATAGAATAGAATAAAATAAAAATATTAAAAAAAACTTGAAAAAATTGTAACCAAATAATTAAAAACATAAAATATTAAAATAAATAAATAAAATGAAGATCAAAAGTACCTCTTTGTTTTGACTAGAACAAAGAAGAGAATCAATATTTCTAAAATAAAAACTAATTCTGAGGAGTTGCATAGTGAAACTAGGCATTGGACAATCCCAAAAACACCATGGCAAGAAAGAATATGTCACCTTTGTGATACCAAGAGGGTTGAATATGAAAATCACTTTCTCCTAGAATGCCCTATATGTATACCCAAATTCCAAATATATGTCACAATACCAACCTTCCTAACCTTCTAAGTCATCAAAACTTTAGTGATCTTGAAACACTCTCCTTAATGCTTTTCAAACATGGAAATACCATTTTAAAGAAATCCAAGTAATCTCTTGCTTTTCTTAAAGTTCGATAGACCAATTTTGGTTTCAGTGGACGTTAACCAACATCATAATCATATAACAAAATAATAAAACAAAGACAATATTATTTTTTTTGGAAAAAAATAAAAAACAAATAAAAATTAACAAATATAGAACACAAAAGAAAGGAAAAGGGCCCAATGATAAAGGGGAGATATTTTAGGACTCGCCCCCCTCCCCACTTTACCCAAAATCGCCCCCCTCCCCACTTACCCACTCCACCTCCCAAGCCAACTAAGGCCCCGAGCCTTGGGAGGCAAGGTGGGTAAAGCGGGGGAGGGGGATTCCCAGAATCGCCCCCCTTTCTCTTTGGGCCCTTTTCCTTTATTTTTATGGCCTATATGTGTTAATTTTTGTTTTTATTTTTCTATTTTTTTTTAAAATATTGTCTTTACTATTTAATTTTGTTTTTTAAAATTTGTTTATATATATAATTGTTTTTTTAATATAAAGTGCATTTTTTATTCTTTTTAAGTGTTTTTTTTTTCTAAATTTATTTATTTATTAATTTTGAAATTTTTTAAAATTATTTTATTTTGTAATTTTTTTTTTTTAAATTTCATTTTTTTAAATTTGTTTGAAATGAAAAAAAAAATATTTTTGAATTTCTTTTTAATCATTATTCTTTAGTAGTGTTTATTTT
>JZKD02S1673508.1:236388-248433 GCA_000966675.3 Picea glauca | reverse complement strand
GTGTTACTGGGCGCACCATTTTTCGATTTGAAGGTGGATTTTAATATTTTGGTTGTAATGGTAACATTTTTTAAGTCCACGGTTTTAAAGTAAGTTGCAATTTTAACCTCTGAATAAAAACTTGGTGCTGCTATCAACACCACTTTTCGATTCAGGGGTTGATTTAAGGTTTTCATTGGCAACATTACAAGGCTATTGATGTCATGGTTGTAAAAGGTCGTAATTTTAAACCTGAAAAAGAGAAAATGTGCTACCAGTAACACCACTTTTCGATTTGGGGGTTGATTTTGGTGTTTTTCACATGAAAATATGGGTTTTTAGGGCTAGAGTTCTCATTTTGAGGTCATAGTTACAGTCAAGTTGGTAACTATGTTTAAGAATCAATGGAAATACCTAAATTTTGTGGAGACAAAGATAAAGACGAAATCAATCCCATGGAATGGTTGAAGATGATAAAGAAAATTGATTTGAGTCTTGTTTTGGAAACTAGTCATTTTTATGGTGAAGCTTGGGAATGGTGGATGCATATTGATAAATATACTAGATGAAACATGACATGGGAAGTATTTGACAAAAATATTCTCAAATAAATGGATCAAGGATACAACAATGGAGGAGATGCATAAAATTCAAGTGGAATTAAAGGAATCAAAAGAAAAGTCTCCAAATTGCAGAAGGATACTGAAGAACTAATCAAATATATTATTTAGAAATATGATGAGTTTGCCAAGATGCAATCCCTCAATGAATCACTCATTAAGGAGGTTAAGAACTTAAATCAATAAAACATTGGAAAATGATTCATCAAGGGAAGAATAGAAAAAGAAAGATGAAGAAATCAAAAGGTTACATAAGAATAATCAAGAACTTCTTACTTATCTTAAGAAGGTGAAAAATAAATTATAGGATTTTGAATCAAAGAATAAGGATGAATATATTACCACAAAAATTGAAGAGAATACTATGAAATAACTTGAAGAAGAAATTTGCAGGAAGGTTGAGAAATCCCTAAACAATGATGAGGTAAAATTAGAAATGCAATCTATAATTGAAGGAGGTAAGAATTTGATATATGGGGTCACATTGCAGCTTCAAAAGGAGAAAGAAGACAAGATTCAAGAAGGTCACTCATGAAGATACTTGAATAATTTGAAATCCATCTAGAGGATGTACATGTTAAGTATAATGGTATTGTATCCAAGGCTAGAGTAATCAAAGACCAATCAAAGAGGATATAGGATTCCATTGTATCTAAAAATAAGATAGATGAAATGGGTGTACAAAGTGAAGGAGAATCATCAAATGTGAAACCATATTGACACCCTCATTACTAGGAAATATTTCAAGGAATAAAAGAAGAATGATATCATCATTATCAAGGAAGAAGATGGAATAATCATCAATATTCATGGAACATGGAATCACAAAACCACTCTTCAACAAGCTATTATCAAATACAAAAAAGTACTACAAATTGGAGAACTTATAACAACAATACATGGAATCAATGTACTAAGAATTGATTTTGGATGGATGGATCATCATCAATGGAAAGAAAAAAACATAAACGTAAGAAAATCACATTATCTAGTTTCATCACATGTAAATCCTTTAACTGCAAATATTTGAGGAAAAATATTTTTGAAGGAGGGTACTAAGATATGACCCCAATGGGGGGAATATGTGGGGTTAAATGTACATGTAATGCGTAAATGTTTTTTTTGTAAGCTATATGAACTACAATATATTAATACTGGAAAAAATACATGTGTCCCACTGCTAGTCTGCCACTTGGGAAACCAGACCAACAACATAACATTTGTTTCTTGAGGCTATTTTCCTCGAGTTTGTCAAAAAGTATTTTGTCTTGGATAGCTAGATAACAACCCAAAAAATAGGATACCTATCAACAACTATTTGGTACTCTAACAAGTGTTGTTCTGTCTGTATACAACGTCTATGATAAATACATAAAAACTAAATACCAGAGAAGAGGAAAATTAAATTGGAGGAGAGGGGACATTTTCCTATGGAACCCAAGGAATACCTTTTCTTGGTTCATTGAAATTTAATCCCACTATCTTTTCTTCCAGGAGGGAGACTTTTTGGTTCACCGCTTTAATCTATAGCATGAGATATTCCAATTGTAATGAAATTTCATTATTCTTGTTTTCCTATCTGCCATGACTTTTCCCATGAGAGAATTAACATGCCAATACAGGTCAATAGTGTGATAATATTCAGTTTCCCACGATCTCGAGGAGCCTGTGTCAGGTATAAAAAAATAGGCTCAATGCCAATATCTCTTTCTGGAGTTGTAACTCTCTCCAACTGGACATCCCCCAATATGATTTCCAGTTATGTACGGATTTAAGGAGGAGTGTGGATGTTGAAATTCTCCGCCACTGCCATTTCCTCTTGTTGAGCCAAAGGAAGAGGTGATCTTCTTTATTGGATCCATCCTCTGCACCCTGCACCCCATCGAACAATCCTAACTCCTAGAATATTTAAGTCAACATCGGAGTGAGGAGGGTTTCCCAATTCTGGAGAGAGATGACCACACAGAGAGACAAATATCCTATGCAAACTTAGAGATCCACAAAGCCAAATGACATGCCTCCCTAATTTAAATTCTTGGCCATCACAAATGAGCCATTTAACTAAAACTTGTGCTATATTACCCTTGCCATTTCCATACCATAAATTTCCACACGTCCTACGAAATGCATCTTCACCTGTCTCCAGGAAGGATTGACCTTCAAGTGCTACATCCATCGCTATATGAGGTCAGCCTCGAGTATGAACGAGCTTGTCCCTTTGCTGCATTGAATTATCACATGTGTGTTTCTCTCACATCATTTGGATAACATTAAACCTCAATAGATCGGTGGGATGAACCTTGATAATGACATGTTTACTCATATTAACTTCACGCATGGGGGGGGGAGCATTTGCCATCGCTCTAGGTGTTGGATTGGAGGGCGTGTTACCTTCACCTATGGGCTCCTCTGACTAGGTGGATGGCATGACTCCTGCTAGTATCACCCCATTCGGGGGTGTAATGTGTAAATGTATATGCAATAGGGTCGAACTAATAATAAAGGGGCCACATGTGCAATTTGTGAATAGGTATATATAGAGTTCATGTAGTGATTATTGAGGACATGCGATTGGGATGTATAAATGTATTTTGATATTTGGAGGAGTTTCTCCTATTCTTTAAGGAGTCATTGTGTAACTCATCTCTATTATCTATCTTGGAGTTGTGCTCCATTCTCACATTGGTGTACATGGTGTGTAATTCTAGTTTATTGTGATATTTTAATATTTTGGTTTATAACATGCATAAAACATCAGTTGGAGGAGTTTTTGTAGGACTATAGAAGAGTGTTTTGATATCCTAAAGGGTTAGCACCTAAGAGAGAATTGGAGCACAAGATACAATTGTTTCCTGACTCCCAATTACCAAATATTGGGCTATATAGACATTCTGTTTTGGAAGTAGATGAAGTGAAGAAACAATTACAACAATTGTTGGAGCAGAAAGTAATTTGACCAAGAACCTCACCTCGTGGGTTAGATATCATTATAGTACCCAAGAAGGATGGGAATTAGTGAATGTGTATAAACTATAAAGATTTGAAAAATATCACACTCAAGAATTGACACCCTCTGCTTAGGACCGATGATTTATTAGATTAGTTGCAACATGCCAAGTACTTCACCAAGTTGTATCTCAATTCGAGATACCACCAGGTATGTGTTAAAGAAGAAGACACTTGGAAGACCATCTTCAAGACAAGGAAAGTTCTATATGAATGGTTGGTCATGCCTTTTGGTTTATGTAATGCACTATATAAATTTATGCAATTGATGAATGATATAATTCATCCTTATTTAGATTCATTTGTAATAGTGTATTTGGATGACATAATGGTTTATAACTCTACTTGGGAAGATCACATCTCACAACTCGTGTTGGTGTTAGAGAATTTGAAAAAGAATCAATTGTTGGATAATGTAAGATACTAGAAAGAAATATGTAGAGTAGAAATACAATTATTATCACAATAGTTAGCAGAAAGAGCGAAATAGTAAGCACAATGATACAATTGATCCAAAAATTTATGCCTTTATTATCTTGAGAGAAAAGTTCACTTTCCTCTTCAAGGGGGAAAGCTCCAACATAATAGAGCTCGAGTAAAAATGAATTCACAAGACAACCTTTTCCATGCTTTCTACCCCTATTTATACTATTTCTATCTTCTAGAGAACATTCTAGAGGATGAACTTTATAGATGCAGAACCTTCTAGTAAGTATTCTTACATTAGACATGTTCACATTAATACATAGGACTTATTTAGTAATGGCGACCTTTATTACATAGAAAAAAATATTTTTCTATCTACTTGAGGGGTTACGGAGGTTAAGACTCTAACATGTCCTCCCACTTAAATAACAACCTTGTCCTAAAGGCTTGAGATGTCGATCAAATCCCATGTGGCATCCTTGGGTTGTGTATCCTTCAAATGTACTAAAACTTCTTGAGTTGTACGCCGACGAAGATGACACTCAAATTGGGATAGGATTGCTTGTGACCCAAACCAAATGAATCCTTCTTCATCCAATTTTGGGAGACTAGTTTGAAGTTAGCACTCAGTTCCAATCACTTTGTTTAAGAAAGACACATGAAAAAATGGATGGAGCTTAGGGTGATTGGGAAGGGATAACTTATAATCCATGGGCCCTACACACTTGAGGATTTTATAAGGGCCACAAAACTTTGGAGAAAGTTTCTGGAAATGATCTTCTTTGAGGGAAGTTTTCTTATAAGGTTGTAGATGAAGAAACACCCAATCCCCTTCAGAAAACTGGTGTTCAGAATGACATCGATAAATTTGTTCGTTCATGTGATTATGAGCCAAAATGAAATTTACTTTGAGGATATGTAGAATCTTAGCTCAGATTGTAAGGGTCTTGACCCCCTTCAGAAAACCGATGTTCGAAATGACACTGATGAACTTGTTACTTCATGTGATCACGAGCCAGGACAAAATTCACTTTGAGCGTATGTAGAATGTAAACTCAGATTGTAAGGGTTCTTTCGATCTCCTGGACCTTGGAGACACCAGGAAAATAACATGAGGGGTTAGGGAGGTTAGGACACTAACATGCCCTCCCACTTAAATAACAATCTTGTGCTCAAGGCTTGAGATGTTGATCGACTTCCATGTGGCATCCTTGGGTTGTGTATCCTTCCATTGTACTAAAACTTCCTAAATTGTGCACTGACGAAGATGATGCTCACGTTTGGATAGGATTGTTTGTGGCTCCAACCAAATGGATCCTTCTTCATTCAATTTTGGGAGACTATTTTGAAACTAGCACTTGGTTCCAATCACTTTCTTTAAGAAATACACCTGAAAAACTAGATGGAGCTTAGGATGATTGGAAAGGGATAAATTGTAATCCATGGGCCCTACACGCTTGAGGATTGTATAAGGTCCATAAAACTTTGGAGAAAGTTTCTGATAGTGATCTGCTTTGAGGGAATTTTTCTTATAAGGTTGTCGACGAAGAAACAATTGATCCCCTTCAGAAAATTGGCGTTCGAAATGACACCGATTATCTTGTTGCTTCATGTGATTATGAGCCAAGAATAAATTCACTTTGAGGGTACATAGAATGTCAGCTAAGATTGTAAGGGTTTATTCAACCTCCTGGACCTTGGAGACACCAGGAAAATAAGATAATAACGAGGGTGGATTTTGACCATAAACCACCTCAAATGGATTCATGCGAGTAGCACCATGGTAAGATGTATTGTACCACCATTATACTAGTGGTAACCACTGAGCCCATTGATATTGTCATTCATACGTGAAGCACCACAAATATGATTCCATGCAATTTTTGAAATATTTGGTTTGACCATCAATCTGGGGATGATAGGAAATGTTGAGATGCAATTGGGTGCCCTGGAGCCTGAAAAATTATTTCCAGAAGTTGCTTGTGAAAGTTGGATCACAATCGGATACTATAGAGTGAGGAATTCCATGGAGTTTGAAGGTATTGTTCATAAAAACTTGAGCCATTTTGGAGGATTTGAGTGGGTGTTAGAGGGCACATAAATGAGCATATTTGGAAAGATGGTCGACCACAATCACGATGATTGATTTGTTTCCCAATTCAGGGAATCCAACAATGAAGTCCATAGAGATATCTATCCATATAGAAGGTGGAATAGGGAGAGATTGTACTGTTCCTAGATTTTTGATTTTTTCTCCCTTGTTGCGTTGGAAAGTATCACATTTCACCACAAAAGTGTGGATGACCCACTTCATACCTTCCCAGAAAAATGAACGTTTGATCCTTTCATATGTTTTGTGCAAGCCATAATTCTCTATTTTTGGCGAAGCATGAAGTTCAAAGAGCACAATGGATTTAAAGTGGGATTGTTTTCTCAAATAAAGATGACCTTTATAGTGAAGCTCCTCATTTTTCCAAGAGTATCTCGGAGATACATGAGGGTCTTGTTTCAATTGTTGGATCAGAATAGAAATTTTGGGATCTTGGAACCATTCCCAGTGAACAACATTTAACAATCAACTACAATGAAGGAGAGTGAAAAGAGGGACCATTCTTATTCACATTTCTTGGAAAGAGCATCAACAAGCACATTCTTTTTTCCCTTCTTGTAAATTATCTCACAATCATAGAAGAACATTTTGGTCAACCACTTCTATTTCTCAAGGGATGAAATTATTTGTTCCAAAAATTATTTGAGGCTATATTATCAATTTTAATTTGGAAGTGTTTCCCAAGCATGTAAGGATGCTAGAGATCCACTGTATGCAAAATAGACAAAATTTCCTTTTCATAGGTGGATTTTCCCAAGTGTCTCTCAGGAAGTTCTTTGCTAGTGAAGGCCAAAGGTCTGCCATCTTGCATGAGAACTGCCCCAATTCATTTCTCAGAAGCACCACATTCCAAAACAAAAGTCTTTATGAAGTCAGGAAATTCCAGAATGAGAGTCATACACATATCCTCTTTCAAATCTTGGAAGTATTGATCAACAATCGTATTGCAACTGGAAGCATTCTTTTTAAGGAGAGCAGTGAGTGGGGCTGCAATTTTTCCATATTTTAAAACAAAATTTTTATAATATCTGGTTAAACCTAGGAAAACTTGCAAACTTTTAAGAGTTTTAGGGCGGGGACAATCCTTCATAGCTTCTATTTTCTTAGGATCCACACAAACACCATCCTTACCAACAATACAACCCGAGTACTCTACTTCAGAAGCTCCAAAGGGACATTTAGATTGTTTGAGAAACAATTGATGCTGATACATTAAATGCAAGACTTAATCCACATGGGAAATATGGGCTTACCAAGTTTTACTATAAATGAGGATATCATCAAAGAAGACCAGTACAAACTAATAGACGAAAAGGAAGAAGACACGATTCATGAGGCTTTGGAAAGTGGAGGGTGCATTACACAGGCCAAAGGGAATGACCAAAAACTCATAATGACCTTCATGAGTATGAAAGACAATTTTGGGAATACCAACCTCCTTCATATGTATTTAGTGGTAGCCTGAACATAGATCAAGTTTGGTAAATAATTGAGCACCTGTCGGTTCATCCAAAAGATCATCAATGGCGGGAATGGGAAATTTATCTTGGATGGTAATTTTTTTGAGGGCTCAAAAATCAGGGAACATGCACCACATACCTTCTTTCTTGAGTGCCATGATTATTGGAGAAGAATAAGGGCTTGTACTAGGACGAATGACACTCACAACTAAAAATTCTTGAACAATTTTATCAATTTCATTTTTTTTGGAAAATGGGTGATGATAAGGGAGAACATTGGGAGGAAGACTACCAGGGACAAGTGGAATGGAATGATCATGGGGGCCAGGGGAAGGTGGGATTCCTTGGGGGTTGTAAAATATAGAGTGGTGTTTGGAGAGGATAAACTGCATGTCAGGATGGACAATGGGGGAGGGAGTCTCAACTGCTTGAATGACATGGAATTGGGAAATAATGCAAGGATGACCGTTTTTGAGGAGTTTCTCCATTCGGTGAGAACTGATAATATCAAGGGAACCTACCGTGATGCCTTAGAAATAGTAATTATGTCCATCCTATTGGAAACTCATGTATAATTGCTTGAAGTCCATGGTGATGGGGCCTAGTGTGCATAACCATTCAACACCAAGAAAAATGTCGCAACTGTCCATGTCAATAGAAAACATGTGGGATTTTAGGTTATAATGATCAATTTGCAAGCACACTTTTTCACAATGAATCCCACATTTCATGGAATCATCATTAGCAATCATGATTTGGAAGTTATTGACTACACAAATGTAGAAAATGGTCTTTGGAGAAATTCGTTGATGAATAAAATTATGGGTTTTGATGCTGTTGATGAGGATAATTACTTTTTGATTCTTGGTATAGCCAATTAATAAGGGTTTGGGAAGTAAAGATACTAATGAGAGCATTCAGAGAGATGAGTGGTTAAACGTTTGGTGGATCAAAGGGTGGGATATGATCATCGGCATGGGAAAATTCTTTGTAAGGGGAAACATCACCATCCTCTTTAGAAAGGTCCAAAAAATGGCCATAAAAATGTTTTTCTCCTTACATTTGTGGCCTGAAAAATATTTTTTATTAGAGTTTTAGAAAATTCCCTTAAGTTGGCATTCATCCATTTTTTCCAGGGTTAATTTATGGATCTTAAGAGGAGGGGAAGGAGGGGTTGGATTGGTGGGTCAAGAACACGAAAAACAGATAGATTTTTTTATTTGAGAAGAGACTACTTGTTGTGCTTCTTTGGCTTGATGAGCAACTTCAAGATAGGTCTAGGGGTGAGCCATTACAACATGAGCTTGGATTTAATCCTTAAGGCCACTAATAAAGAGTTCACAAAAGAAGGTATCAGACATGACGTTAGTGCATAAATCCAATTGCTAAAAATAAATTACGTAGTCTTCCATTATACCATACTGTTAAGCTTGGTCAACATCCCAAATAATGTGTGTCTATTTCAAAGCATTCATAAAGGTTTGCAACAAGTTGGGTCCAAGAAATATACCCTAGGTGTGAATTTTTACACCATTGCCAACGTCCGGGATCCAAATAAAGGACAACAATACAAAGTTTGATAAAGTCATCAATGATGCCATGCAATGAGAAATAATGTTCCATTTGAGTGACCCAACCTATGGGGTCTGAGCCATCAAAATTATTCACCTCAAATTTGGGAAGATGCAGGTCACCAGTAAGGGGGTTAGAATGAAAGGTCATGGAATGGGATGAGTGAATTGCCTCTTGTTGTGAAGGTTTTTTAGAGGAGATAGGATCTTGGGATTGATGAACCGATGTTGTCAAGTCTTTCACATCTTCAAAAAGGGTGTCCAATTGGGTGAGCCAGGAATTTATCGTAGCAATATTGGAATTAAGCTAAGTGATATATTTCTTGGTTTGGTTGTGAGATTTCTCTAGGGAAGTGAGGATGTTGTCAAGGTCTTGGTTGAGGGTGGCCATCATGGAGAGAGGCTAAAAGAATTGGGTTGGTGGGTCCACGTAGAAAGGGTTTATGAGAGAGTGGTATCAATGCAATCAACACAAAAAGAGGAATCTAATGAGATGGGTCCCAAATAAAGGTTCCTAAGAGGGTGGGTGGGTCCACACAAGAAAAATTCTTATGAGAGAGTGGTATCACATTGATCAACTTGACAAGAGGAATTCAATAAGGGTGCTGATGGGACCACTATAATATTTTTATTTACTTATGCAGAGTTATACTCCCATCCAAATAATACTGTAGTGACATAATGCCCAAATTATTAATTGTTAAAATTGTGTAGGATTTTTTGTGGTCTGAATGCACGAAGTAGGTTTGCATACACTAGATGCGCAAAATTTCCACAATGTTTTTGTTTTGTTTTGTTTTGACATCAAGGGATAGGGTTTTGAGGCTTCCTACAGACAAGGGATTACCCTGTGCTATAATTCTCTTATATATCGATGAGATCCAACAATAGTACTCAAATAGGCCTTATTTACTAATGACGATTTTTATTACATAGCAAAACATATTATTCTATCTACTTGAGGGGTTAGGGAGGTTAGGACCCTAACATATAATATTAATAAATTTGAGTTTGCTTAGCAACCATTGGTGTATTTTGGGCGCGTGATTGGTGGAGGGGAACTCAATATAGATCCCAAAAATATGGAGGCCATCCTAAAGTGGTTAGTTCCTACTAATTTCATTGAATTTAGGAGCTTTTTTGGGGTAACATAGTACATACGAAAGTTCATAGAATCCTTTTTAGAGGTAGTTGTGCCATTCCATGCCATAAAAATCAATGGAAAATTTTTCCTATGGGGAAATAATTAAAAGAAAACTTTCAATGAGATGAATCAAAATATCATTCAAGCACCAGTTCTTGCATTTCCTAACTTGCATAAGTCTTTCAAGTGGATATGCTATGGGAACAGTCTTAATGCAAGGGGCTAGGTTAGTATGCTATCATTCTGAAATGTTTCATGGGGGATCTTGAACTACCCTACCTATGATAAGGAACTCTATGCCCTATTTCAAGATATGAAACTATATGATGGGAAATAAAACCATTATCCACACTGATCACTAATCATTGTAGTATTTGTAGTCCTAGAGTAAGATTTAGCAAACTAGACACTACAAGTGGATGGGGTTTTTGCAATAGTTTCATCTAGTCATAAAATATAAGAAGGGAAACACTAATAATATGGTATACATGCTTTCAATGCTAGCCACATCCAAGATTATAGATTTTGAAACTCTTATGCACATGGAGCCTTTTACCATGCATACACAGATGCATACATAGAATATTGTTGGATTACTGAGAGGGGGGNGGGGTAAATCAATAATAGAGCAATTTAATCCTTTTTCACCATAAAATGCAAGTATTATATCAATGTAGCATTATCATCCAATAGTTGCAGAATAAATAAACAATGAACAAATGAGCAATCAAACACATACACAATACACCGATGTTTTACGTGGAAACCCAAAGCAGGAGAAAAAAAAGAAATGCTTTTTATTATATGTATTCAAGAATTACATTCATTGGAAGCACCAAATTCCTTTGTTTTCCAGCTGCAAATGGAAGGAGGCTCCAACCCCCTAGTTTCTCAGGCTATAACCAGAGGGAATCTCCAACTCCCCAATTCTCTAGCTACAACCAGATAGAGGCTACAACCCCTTGTGTTCTACGACTACAACCAGAGGGAATCTCCAACTCCCCAATTCTCTAGCTACAACCAGACAGAATCTACAACCCCCTGTGTTCTACAACTACAACCGGAAGGTGACTACAACCACATGTCCTTGCCCCGTCCAACCACTCTGACATATAAGTAGAATTATGAAACCACTGTCACACTATCACTATGAGATATACTGCTGTAAACCTGTACCAATCAACCTGCACCAAACAACCTGTACCAATAACCTGAACCATGCATCAACCTGTAATCAACCTGTACCATAAACAAGTGCATCAACCATGCACCAACCTGTACCAAACAACCTGTAATCAACCTGTACCATAAACAAGTGCATCAACCATGCACCAAACTGTACCTCAACCTGTACCATGAACAAGTGCATCAACCATGCACCAAACCTGTATGAATAACCTGTGACAACAACTTGTCCAAACAACCTATCACAACAACCTGTCTCATCAATCTTATCAACCAAATCATATTTACTCACCAAGATCAATCACCAAGACAATTCTCAAATATGTGCATCAACCAAGCATAACACAACAACTCATAATCATCACCAAGATCAATATGTGCTTCTAATAATATACCAATACAAGTATGCTACATCATCCATAAACCTTGTGTCAATAATACTACTAACAAGTGCCTCCAACCATGTACCAAGTATGTACCAATCATGTATCAACTATGACTCATCAAGATGTACCAACATCATCAACTATACACCTCATGTATG
>JZKD02S1673508.1:211631-226974 GCA_000966675.3 Picea glauca | reverse complement strand
AAATACTTGCACCCAGAAAAAAAAGGAGAAGAAAGTGGACCACACAAATCACTGTGAACAAGCTGCAAAGGACCCGAGGTGTGCCAAGAGGCACGTTTGTCAAAACTGTCCCAATGATGTTTGCCGAGAACACAACTGACACAAACACCATCTCTGCATGAAACAAGAGGAAGACCAGTCACCATCTGTTGATTACATAGTTGCTGCAATGAGCGCTAGTTTAGATGACCAAACCACTCATGCCAAAGTTTGCTCAAGTCATCGCTATGAACAACAAAAACTGATGAAAAATATGATGACCCAAAGTTGTCAAACTTGTACAACCTAGAAATATCATCAGCAATTCCAGTTGTAAGAACATGCTTAGGATCTTTTAGATCCTTGATTACAACTTGGTGAGGTGAAAACTCGATGATTTTACCTTCACCCGAATAAGTGATTCGATATACTGATAGAAGGTTACAAGAAAGACTTGGAACACATAATACATCATTGAAATGACCATTATCTACTTGAACTGTTCCAGATCCTACAACACTAAGAGATCTATCATCATCAACAAATATTTTCTTGGTGTTACATTCATTTAGAGCAGAAAATATGGCTTTATCCTTAGCCATATGATAAGATTCTCCTGAATCAATAAGCCACTCATCAGAAGAAGAAGTAGTAGTAGAAGTTGAATTGAAGGAGAAACCATAAGTAGAAAGTGCATGTCCGTGAGAAGAAGTAGAATCAATACTGATGTTGTGCTTCTTCATCGCTGCTTCTAAAGCTGCCATCTTCTTGAAACATTTGGACTCATCATGACCATCTTTATCACAAAAGTTGCAATGTCTGTTAGTATTCTTACTTTTATATCTTTCTCCTTTGTCACCAGTAGGAGCTGAAGCTATCTGAGCAGATTTGGGACCCTTATGTTGTTTGTTGTTGTAGCAAGGATGTTGCTTCTTGGGATACTTGGGTTTATCTTTCTTCTGGGCAACTAAGGCTTTATTGGAGGGACCTGCAGTGTTGATCACTCCAAATTGTACAAGCTTATCTTCCTCTCGAATCAAAGAAGCACAAAAGGAATAAAGACTGGGTTTTTCATAAGCTTCTTCGCCTAGAGCTTCTCTCATGGCATAAAAGGTAGACACAAACACATAATATGCACTACCTAGCTTAGAAAGAATAAGATAGATGCAACACTCTTCCTCCATCTTTATCTTACATTCTTCACATAAAATTATGAGTGTTTTAAACCTAGATAGATAGTATCCAAGGCAAGAAAAATCATTTGGACTCAAGGTCAGTATTTGATTTTCTAACTGTTGTGCTCGAATAATATTGAGTTTACCAAACACAGATTCAATCATGTCCCAAACTTCTTTGGGGTTATCAATATCTTGAATGTGGTACCTTAAATTAGGAGAGATGGAAATTTTGATTAGTCCACGTGCTTCGTCATTCCTATTATCCCACTTGGATTTCTTATCAACATCAGTGGGTGCTTTTTCCTTTCCCAAGGTAATCCGGTACAAGCCTTTACTTCTTAATAAATATTCCATATGAGATTTCCATTGGAAGTAGTTGTTGTTGGTAAGCAAGATAGTACTTGTAGAAGCCATATTAAATATTCAGATAATGTAGATTTAAAAACTGAAAATGATGATCTTGATGGAAAGATCTCAAAAAGTTGTGCGGTTTAAAAAAAAAACGACACTGAAAACAGACTTCCGATGTTAGAGTTATGCCCTTTTAAAAAAAGGCACAATCGGTAACCAAATGACCACGTGATTGTGTAAGTTGCTTTATGGAGTGACCCACTTTTATAAAGAGAAGTGGGGATCACTTTTACAATGAAGTTACTTTATAACAGAAAAGTTGCATGCAAAATAAATAACTCTAAATAAAATATTAAAGCTACTTATAGTGATTCACTTTTATACTTGAACTGAAATACACTTTACAATTTTAGCATGAACTTTTTCAAAAAAGGTAACAAAAGAGAGACTTGAACTCAAGACCTCTTACTTAATAAGACAACTTTTAACCAAATGATCTAGCAAAACATATTGTAATGTTCAAAAGGAGGATTGTTGTTGTTATTGTTGAAGACGGCCTTGGAGAGCGTGCTAAAAAAAAACTCTTTTCACACAAGAAAAAAATTTCACTTCTCGATGACAACAAGGGTTAGATCTCGGTTAGCTTACCCGAAAGATGTACCTTTCCTATCTGTTTTTGATTTTTCTAGATCACACAGGGCACGGGGAAAAGAGAAGACGCAGATCTAAAAGAGTAGAAACCCGAAAATAAATAAAACAAAACCGAAATAAAACCAAAATACTACTCTGCAAAAATTTAAAAAAATGCGTAGTCAAACTTTATACCTCCGGATCTGACAGTAATGGCCGTATCTTGGGAAAACATAAACCTTTTCGAGTGAAACAAAAAGTGTTCCTGACTAAAATGAGTGCTATGGACGCAATGGAACATTCCTCTCAGCCCAAAAATGTATGGACATGACATAAAGTGGAGATGAGACAACTCGGCTTCACGATCTTGATCTTCAACAGGAGTGGGTCTTCAAACAAGCTCTGATACCATGTTCGACAACATAGGTATTCCAATAGAGGACAAACACCTTCAGTAACCACTCACATAACCAGATCAAAGATCAACACACCGATGTTTTCACGTGGTAAAACCCCTATGGGAAAACATCCACGACCCCAGCCAACGCGACCACTTGGAGCAGTTTATTAATGCAAAGAAAAAGATTACAGAGAGATTTTACAATAGAGTTTCTCACAATTGATCATCGGAAAATGACCCTCCATTCTCTTTAAATAGAGATCATGGACCAATCAGGTGTTAAGCCACAAATCAATGGTTGTTAAGATTGAGGAGAGTATGAACCGTCAGATCACTCTATGTCGGGAACATATCGCGACCATCGGATTTCCTAACTACAAATGCATACTAATGCATACTAAAAAAACACACTAAGAAACAAACTTTTACCAAACGACATATTAGACCAAGTAGATCTTAACTAACTCCTAAGTGTCTAAATATCCTAACATATGAAATATTAGAGGAAGAGGAGGAAGTAGCAGAGAATTCTTAAAGTGCATAGCACAAGGGCATTGAGATGATGAGTGCTCATAGAATTTGATCACCAACAAAATACAATAAAACTGAACTCAGATTAATCAAGGAGATGAGAGTGCATGTGGATATGTCATTGGAGATAAAATTGATGAGGTTCAAGAACTTCATTGAGAGAACCTCATGTTTCAAAGAGTGCTATTGATTTGTAAATGAAAGACTTATGGCCCACACATCTCACCAACAAAAATTCTTATTGTAGAATAAAATTACTTTGTTTGTTACAATCATTGTTAGACTGAAAATACAATTCATAATGGTTTATTCTTAAATATAAAGAAATTTCTTTGTTATGCACTTGAATCTTGGTTCGACTGCATGCTAATGATGCCAATACAACAACACAAATCAATAAAATTTGATTGAAAACAATGTTTAATGAGGGAAATTTGGACCAAAAGAACAAGGAATTAATGTATCATTATCTGTGAGGGTTATATCCCAATCAACCAGTCAAGTGTTATATATTAAAACCAAGAGTGTAATTTTGAATTCCATCTTTTAATCATCCGTTCATAATATAATTCCGACAAAAAAACCACTCTAAATCACTAATTTTTGATTTGTGGCGATTAAAGGACTGAAACTAGACTTGGGTTATCTCGTTATAATTGTTTATGAATAAAATGAAAAACCATACACCATGAACAAACTGTAAAACTAAATATTGTTGTGTATTTTTTCCAGCCAATATATATGTGAATCAATTAAACCGGGTAAATTAACAAATCACTATGTATGGTATTTTTCCTAATGAATGAAACATGGGTGATGTATTCAAGACAATATTATAATTACAAATATTCAAGTCAATATTATAATTACAGACTCATATCGTTGTTGTTCGATTTCTAAAAATTACCATACATGAATAAACACCAAATATAAGCAAAATTGCAGTAGGTGAATGACCAATAGGCAATGATAGTGTTGGTAAGTTGCTATTGATTTGGTCAAAAAAGAACAGTGAGTTAATTAGTTATGTGTGATTATCA
This sequence comes from Picea glauca, assembly GCA_000966675.3. Lineage (NCBI taxonomy): Eukaryota > Viridiplantae > Streptophyta > Pinopsida > Pinales > Pinaceae > Picea > Picea glauca. The sequence continues at coordinate 222,826 of JZKD02S1673508.1, read as the reverse complement.
ATGGAAACACCATGTATAGAATTAGAATTAGAGATTGGTCTATACCGAGCATTCATACAAAACCTATGAAAAATAATACACACACGAATTAACCATGTTGGACAATGATATAACCTAGAGAACCTAAAGGAGAAAATCCAACATTGAATGGTTATGCTCAATCTTTATTAATTGACAATTACAAATATTTTAGAAAGTCTCTGACTCACGAGGCCAACAATAATTCCCTCAACAATAATATGATCAACATTTATATACTAGTCCCAATTGAGGAACCCCTTCTAGTTTTCCATGCAATAGTTTATAGGTAACATTGGGTTCTATTGGGGTAGTTGGAAGGCGAGGAATCCACACCCCTACCCATTTTCTAGTGCCCTCTCATTTGTATTTTGGTGGTAATTTTCCACTTCTAGGTTCTTTTCTTTTATCACCTTCCTTTAATTTTTGGCTCTTACATTAACAGTTTGGAGTTCCTTGTGTTAAAATGGGTGGTTGGTTGAGTCAATGCGTGGCCATCATTCTAATAACCACAACCACACAATTTATCCACTTGCATAGCTACAAACTCTTCTTCTATATCCTCTTCCCTTGTAGTGATATTACGAACTTTGTTTCTATAGCCTCTTTAATAGCTTTCATATCCTCTTCGACCATTTGGTAGCTTACAATGTATTGCTCTCTTTTGTCGATTTATTTCTTAGATCCAAGTCATATGTCATTTGCATTTATTTAGGATACATTTTGGATCACTCCTCCCCATTTGGAGGCTTTTGGTCTCAAAGAATTGATCTGTGGAGGAGATGGAAGTACACGGCCTCCAATCATCTCTTCAATCCCACTTCTTCAACTTGTCCCTCTTCTTGTCGAAGATACTACCATGATATGCTCTTATTTGTAGCCTACTTGTGGTGTTTTGTTACTAAAGAGTACCAAAATTACCGACTTAAGGATTGTGTAACTTAAGTAGCTGATAAAAGGAAGAATCTAGAAATCCATGCACAAATACATTATTCTCTACTCTATCTCATGCAAAACAAAGGATGCAATAAACCAAAGCACAAGATGCAAAAAATAATTTTAATGACCTTATTTCTAATGGAAACAAGTAGACTTACAAATCAACACCTCAAGAGAGTTGTAGAAGTAATGTGGGCTCCAAATCCACCTTGAGGGAGGGTACTTTGCCTCCTTGTGTGCTCCACTCTAATATTTTAGTGGTAGAAACATGATTCCTATGCGATAAAAAAAAATTAGGATTTAGGGTGCTTTGTTCTTTTTGGAGGAATTTTGGCAGCATAATGTTGCAATTAGTGAGTGATGAAATGGGTGACCTCAATAGCTTTATTTATAGAAGAAATAATGGAGCTCTCTTTAGATCTAGCTTCAATGTGAATTATTCCATTGTATTAATGAAGTAGTGGGATAAGTGTAACTAATTAAGACTAGACCAAACTGTATATTTGGAAATAAAGACTTGATAAGGTCCACTTTTGGCCACTATGGCCACTATGCCATTTTTGGAAGGTACATATCATTAATGAGACATAAAATAATATTTTTTTCTATTTTAGGGCCAAAGAGTCGATTTTAAAGGATTTAGTGTGCTTTGTGATGGAAAATAAGCTAAATACCACACTTTGACATTTTGGTCAAATTTTAGGTTTGATTTAGATCTACATGACAAAATTGAGGTCACATGATGATGAAGATGATAGAAATGAGGGACAAATCTACCAAAGTGATGTATGGGGATGAAACTACTCATGGAAAATTAGGTGAGAAAAATTACCTTGATAATAGTTGCCCCCTAATATATGAGGTCAAGAGAACATTGTATGGCCAAAATAGATTGTGAGTTTCTTTCTGTTAAACCGTAGGAAAATAACCACATAAGCAAGGAGTGAAAGTGGTAAAAGAGGGAGGAAAACCTGCAAGGTTCTATGTATACCCATTTATAAAGTAGTTCCCAAAGATACCTAATCCAAGTAAATAAATGTGGCCAACATCACATCTGATTTGAACACATAGGGAGGAAAAATAAAATTCTAGTGGATGGCGAATCACAACAACTGAAGCATGCTAAAAACTAATTGGGGCCCAATATTTCAAAATAGCTAAATATAAGGAAGATAATCATAGGTGGCTCACTATAAGTTGAATAAAGTGAAATAGATCAAGATAAATGCAGCTAAAGTTGGGTCACTATCACCAATGCAACCGTACATAGTAAGTAGTAATTTAATTGATGGCTCCCAAATGGACTCAAAACTAGATAAATTGAGTCATAAATATCTAGGGACTTCGATCAAGTTGAGATACTCTAACCAACTAAAGTGAAAGATCCTCAATGACATGATAATTATTTGGAGTCGAGAACGTGAGAACCAAATAAGTTAAGGGGTGATGTTGACTTCCCTTGTTTATTCTAAGATAACTCATCAACGAGGAAAATTGAGCTAATGTACACAATGTCTCTAAACCAAATCCCTAGAATATAAGTGTTGAAGTTTATATGGGAAGATCCACTGGAAGCAAATTATAAGGGAACCTTTGCACCCCGACACAAGTTTTAATACAATTATGAATGGGACTGACTAGGACTAAGATAACAATGGATGAGTTAGATAAAGAGTGATTTACTAAATAATTCCTTTTTTAAAAGGATAATGGCCAGGTTAACTTGGAAATAAGTGGATAATTCCAAGGATAATAAGAAACAATGGTGACAAAGGTCAATGAATACAACTTGGAAAATGGATGTACATGATGAACAAGAAAATGAAACTAAAATGAGGGAGACTCAATGAGGTTTATAATTGGGATCGATACAGAATCGGGATTGAAATAGGAAGACTCCAAGGGTGACTCATCACAGGATGCTGCGAACAAAGACGAATGGAGATGATACCAAAAAAGATAATATATGTTACAAGTGTGCTAAGGATCAATTTTATGGTTCCCCAAAGAAAAAATGAATTGGGATAGTGGTACAAGTAAGGAGATAAGTTCCCTAAGGGTGACCAAATGAATTAACTTGAAGAGAATGATGGAAAATGAAAGCAACTAGGGGGTGGGAATTGACGGTAATATCCTTGTGGGTAGATGAATGGAGGAAAAACATCACAAATGATCTTTACAATATGTATGAAGCCACCGACTTATGATATAGTGTAAAGAGTAGTAAATGATGCCATTAAATAAATATTGATTGGGTGTCTAGGGTAAGAGGTCAATAATCACGGGGAGAATGAGCATGAGGTTGAAACTATGAGATAAATTCTATATGGACTCATATTCCTAAAAAAATAATTAGAATGGGTGCTTGAATGCATAGGGATACTAATCAATGATGACCCATGTAGGTAAGGTTATACCATTAGGCAAGACTAAAGGAAAATGTGGATGGGATAGGCCACTTGCTCAAAGGATGTGTGTGTGTGTGTGTTCATAAATGCATAATATGGGTTCACAAACAATGCTAATGCAACATACTTGGAGAGGGTAGGTTACCTATATGCCATTTTGAATAAGTATACCTGAATGAGTAGCAGTGTGCTAGATGATAACAATGTCGGAACATAGATGACACACTGAGTAAAGACCTGCACACATGGAGATAATAACATAGTGTAAATGTGATTTTGAGAATAAAAACCAATTGTACAAATGACATGCAAAATTAAGGTATAGGGATTAAGTTACATGCATTTAGTATCATGGGGAATAAGGGAGTTTTTGATGGAGAACCTAACCACAAAAGTTATTAATACCATTGGGAAGAGTGCAGAACAAGGAATATGACAATGAATATGAAATTCCAAATAGATATCGTATGAGGCCATACAAAATGAAAATAAATAAATAAATATTTATAAATAGGACAAGATCCCCAAATTCAAAATTGATTGTCACAATTTTGACTTCGAGTTACCCATGGAGCCTAAAATGTTTGGAGGTGATATCTTGGGATTCTTATCATTCTTTCTCAATTTTTTGAGTTGCAAGTTAGAGATCTCAATCCCCTATTTTTTTTTTTTTTTTCATTTCATAGGTTAGGATTTTGTGTGCTCGACGAAAGCCTTAGAAACTCTTTGGCCAAACAAAAAATTATTGGGGGGTTTCTTGCATGCTGTGCATGATAGATGCATCCAATGTGCAGTTGAAAACAAATTTTGTGGCTCACTCACAAAGTGTGCCTTTGTTAGGGAAAATAGGTGGGTACTAAACACACTACTATCAAGGAGATAGTTGTGTGCCAAATGAACAACTTTTCAAAGAGCAACTGTGCATCTATGACGTGAAAATAGCTTGGAAAGTGCACATTGGTTGAAAACTTGAAAATTCATCTTTAATAATTGAAGATTTAGTGGGATGAATATGCCATTGCTTATATCATACTAGGGATGAGTCAGGATAGGTATATGTATGGTGTTCAACAATGGGATGATCGAGTATCAACATTTCAGAATAAGACTGGACAAAATTGTTATGAAACTCTTGGAAAATAACTTTATAAGCTACCACCTCTTAGGGAGACTAGGAAGTGCCAAGAATAATGTGTTTAGTAACACAAATATTAATAGAAATAATCACTTTAATGGTGGGGGAAATATCGTCCATGTTTCCTTTCTCAAAGGAACCTAGAGTTGGAATTGGGTTTTTGAACCAATCAACATGTCTAGGAATAAGGAAATCCTTAGATTCGATGGATAATTGATTGGAGTGTTTTTTAGAGGTGAAAGAATCCTAAGGGAGAAACTAAGCATGGTGGTGCATATCATCCTATGGGTAATGAATAAAATTCAAAGTTTTTATAATTTCTTCTTCAGACTGAAAAAGAAGATTACTAGAATTTAAGGTCTTGGGTACCATTGTCGAAGTGATTGAAAAGGACATCGTTTTGGTGTTGGAACCTATCACAATTTTGAAGGTGCATGAAGGGTGAGTGACATAGGCAACACCTACTATAAGGATATAACTAGAGTGGATGAAAAATCCATAGTGTAAGAAGTAAAGGGTATCGATATAATCCAATTGAGACTTTTTAGAAATGCTAGACAAACATAAAGAATGATCAACATACAATAAACCCATCAAAGAGGAAATATAGAAAAGAGATGCCAGAACCCCACTTCGATTAGTATAGGGTATAACCTATTCCAAAGGAATATCTTGCAAAACAACAAAATTCTGGTAAAGTTTCAAAAGTGTTGTTATGAACTTGGAGAGGTTAGGACAATTGTGTGAATAATGACCATAAAATCTACACAAATCACATGGATGGTTGGTGTGCAATAATTTATTTCATGGTTTTATGGTGTTAGGTAGAGTGATCTAAACCAAAGGGATGTATTTATCTAAACTCTTTGCATGAGAGTGGAGACAAGTCCATAATGTTGGGATTTCTGTGCGCCGATGGGTGGCATGGTCAAGGATGTCACAAATATCACTAAGAGAAGGGGCATTCTTAGGTGTGGTGGTTTGAGTGGTCACTACCGACTTCAAAGGTGGGTGCCCCAAGATTTCTTTTTTTTTATCCCAACACTCTTCTTGTCTTCAATAGTCTGCATAAAGGGAACAAACTCTTGACCTAACACAGGTGGAGGCACATTGGAAATACTTGCTGGTTGAAAATGAGTTATATCCAATTAAGACGTGGGAGGGGGGTTAGGTGGTGTAAGGTACCATATGGGAATACATAAAGAAAACCCTAGAAGGTTTTATGTCACCATCATAGGGGTTCCAACTACACCTGGGGGAGGAAACATAAAATGAATATGTTCTATATGTGATTTTTCCCATGGATTACCTACCATTGGAGGAGGGGTAGGATTATTATAGGGATGAGAAGAAGATCTTCTAGACATGATGATACACATCTTTGATGTTCCTTCATATGGAACGATTGGTGGTTGTTGTAGTCTTAGGAATTAGGGAAGACATTCAAGAGAGACACATTAAGCACAACAAGACACATACATAATCCCAAGAAATAAGGAGATAAATGTGGGGAAGGATATCCAACTGATTTCATATTCCTTCTTCAAGAGTATTTATACATTGTATGGATGGTTGGAGGAGTTGCACCCCAACTAATCATTAGTTAAGTTCTCTTATATATTTATCCTTTACTACATATTTCTTCATATGTTTACTTAATATATAATGTCTGATGTATGATGAATATTATAAGGGCGTAAGAGGCCTACCAACATCTCCCCCACACTCAAATCCTTGCTTGTCCCAAACAAGTGTGCGTGTTATTCTTTAGCCTCAATTCAATATTTCTTATGCCATCATCTTTTCTTTTAAGCTCTCATGTGTGAGATGTCTTTTTCTTAAATGTCTTTAACTGCTTCCAACACACTCATCATCAATGCTCAATATTTTACTTAGCTGCTCTGTTGCTCATCAAACTAGTTTCTATGCTGCTTTGCAATCATGAATATGCTTCTTTCTAGTCTCTAAAAATATATGGAGTTACATATTACATGAAGAAGTACTTGACTACAACTTGACTCAATGATTCGCTGGAAAAAATAATAAACTTTTGCTTGTTAAGTGGATATTGAAAGTTGGTGAGAAACCACTCTTGTCGCTAAAGGTCGACTTACAGCTAAAGGTCGACTTACATTACATGAGTGGAGAGGATCGCCTACCTTTAAGACTCAGGTTTAATCCCCTCCTTTCTTCTTTGACTCATATTTTCAATAAATCCGCTAAAGGTCGACTTACATTACATGAGTGGAGGGGATCGCCTACCTTTAAGACTCAGGTTTAATCCCCTCCTTTCTTCTTTGACTCATATTTTCAATAAATCTTGAAACTAAACAACATAATATTTTTTCTTTTTAGACCAACTAAATTGCAAATCGACTATGAGTTGAGTCGACTTGACTAAACTCAGACTCGATTCGACTCCACACGAACTGGGCTATAGACTCGACTATGGGCTTCATGTAATTCTACATCAAAAATCTATATACCTTTGAGACTTCTTTGTAACATGAATATGCTTTTCTTTAGTTAAGATGCGAATTTATCAAATTTAGATCACACTTCTTTAGGTTTCCAAGTCTATGTGATCGTATAACTTTATTGACAGATTCGACGACATATACTTGATTGCACACAATGTATTTTCTGATCGTCATGACGGATCTTTGCTTCAACAACCATGAATAATAGTTTGAGCAATTCTTTCTTTGCAACATCGATAGGATCATATCAGCAAGTCTTCCTCATTGTTCTTGCTTTTTAGAAGTTTTTTATTCGATTGGGCTGGGTAGAAGTCGAGCTAGTTGTTTTTTTTCGTCGGCTTCCAAGTGCTAAGATGGTCGAGTCGACCTGCCATTGTTTTGTTCCCAAGTCGATTTCAAATGTAAGTAGAAGAGAATAATTTATTCAGTGATGCTCTTACTGATATTCCTTATACCAATAAAAGTTTTCAAGAACCGTGCCAACATAGCTCCATTTTTAATATGGCACCATGTGATAACTGGCAGTCTTCCCTACTCATGAATTCATGCTGCAAATGCTGTAAAGACCACCGTCCGACACATGCCTTCGACAAATGTTGTAAATAGTGTCTATCGAGTCCATGCAGGTCATCCTCTTTCATGTCGACTCGATAGATACGAAGTTCCTTTACCCTCTGGGTGCTCCCTTTGCTCGACTAGGTTAGTCAACCCGGTCGACCGACACTTCTGCACTGATATTTTGATGTGTCCAGGTGAATTGTTGGGGTATTTATCTCCAATGAACCTTCATCTTTACACAGGTCGATTTTCTCCATGGCCGGTTCATCTTTTATTCAATGCTGCCGAGATTACGGTTTCGATTTCACCATAAATAACTTGAGTGCAGTCATGCTATACTATTGGCGAGGGATTCTACCAAGAATCAACCCCGAATTTGACTTCGACCAAGAACTCATCTAGGAATTCAACGAGTACTTTGACCTGATCATACGTTGGACTGATCCTCACGCTGTACTAGGTCTGGTAGACTTCATTCTACAGTCGATATGGTCGATTGGACTTATTTTATATTTGATTCTCGACGATGAGGTTGACTATCCTTGTATTGCACGTTTCTTTTTGCAGGTCGATTGAGCATAACATTCTTTAATTGTTGGCGTACTCATTCAGATTACTTGGATTTCTCTTCGGATCAAACTCGGAGGGATTTCTAGTCACACAACCACTTCGAATCTGGTAAGTGAATTATTCGACCAACATCGCCATCTTTTTTTTTAGTGTGCACAACTGTGTATCCTTGAGTGGTCAACGATGGGCATTTTGCTTATTTTTTTCCCATGTACTTCACATGCCATTAGGGTTTTGACCAGAACATACATAGTTCTGGTTTCTGGTTGATTGCCCCACTCAACCATGGCATCGACCTTGACCAGCGCTCGAAAACCCTTGATCTCAACTAGGGAATGGTCATCTTTCAACAATTCTCCATCTTTTTTTTGGTTCTGACCACCCCCAACAACCTTGTGTGAGCAGGAATCAACGATCACGAGCAACATCCATATTCGTCAATGGGTTTTCTTGAGCATCGTCAATGTATTTTCTTGAGCATCTTCAATAGCCTATCAACTTCCACGATCAATCAAAAAAATGTTTCAGGCTTCAAATTTTATTGCTTAAGGGACAATGGAATCAAAATGTTGTACTCAGGAATTAGGGAAGAAATTCAAAGAAAAACACATTACTCACATCAAGACACACATAATCTCAAGATTGAAGGAGATAAATGTGGGGAAGGATATCCAACCGATTTCTTATTCCCTTTTCAACAGTATTTATACATTGTATGGATGGTTGGAGCTGTTGCACGGCTCCAACTAGTCACTGGTTAAGTTATCTTACATATTTATCCTTTACTCCATATTTCTTTATATGTTTACATAATATATAATGTCTAATGTATGATGACTATTAGAAGGGCCAAAGAGGCCTATCAATAATGGTGGTCTAAAGAAGTGACCAAGCAATTAGGGATGTTTGAAAACTCTTGGACAACTTTAGTAAAAAAAGGTATGGAAAGACTCCCTTCAAGGTTTGGAAAAACATTGTCAGTATTAGATGTTGACTTAAGATTGTGAAGATGGAGTGTCAGACCTTTCATTGATGGGGAAACATCATGAGGTGAAATACCATAGTTGCAATATCCATCATGGCACATATAGCTACACCCTAATAAAATGTTGTAATCAAGTTCGGCCTCTACAACTTAAATGTCAATAAATATGATATTGTGAGCCACTTCCATGGGAACATTTTGTAAAATTCCTTGTAGTTGGGAAGGTCAACCATCATATGCATGAAGGGTCATAAGTGAGGGGGGTATCAACTTTGGAGAGCCTAAATTTTTCCAAATGTGAGTGGACATAACATAAGTTGATGATCCTAGATCGATAATGCAATGTGGAATGATTAGGTTTTTGATGGTTATTGGTACTTGAAATGAAAAAAATGAAGGAAGACGAGGCTTTATCCGATCTAAATCAAATGTGATTAATCAAGTTTCAGATGGATCAACTGCACCCAAAGGTGAAAGTAAGGATTTTAATCCTAAGGGAAATTTTGGAAAACGTTGAAGGTGGACATGGAAGTAGGAGATTATGATAAGTCTTCCACAACACTATAGTTATGGGCAACCATTGCATTGGGATTATGAGCAATGAAACACAAAGGTACCTTTAGTACCTTAAGGGTAGGATCAACATTTCATCATGGTATTTGCAAAGGTCCATTGCTTGGGTGGGTTAGAATCCTTATTAGAAGGCATACATTAAAATAACATACCATATTGATGTCACCATGTCTGAAGATTAAATTTTCCAGAGTTCATATAATTTCTTTATAAAGAGAAATCTCTAGGAGTAGATGTATAAGGTTGAATTGTTTGATATGTCATTGGTTATGTTGTGACTAATCCTTGTGGAGGGAGGGGGTTTTTCAACACCATGGGTTGGGAAGGGAGAGTAGATTTCGATTGAGTACTATATTGACATTAAGAGGTATTGGTGGACTCAAGTTTAGCTAATTCTTCCCATAGATAGTGGGCCTTTGGTAAAAGAGGAAAATGATGAGTGTAATATCCATACACACCACAAAACAAACAAGGATGGTTGATTCAAATTATTTCCTTGCTTGGGAGGATTATTGGGAACATGATGGGATTTGAGGGATTAGGGTTTCCCTCCAAATTAACATGTTGATTAGAGGATTACCCCTAGTCCATTCATTTTAGTTATTTTCTTTATTATTCCCATTGTTTTTCTTCTTATTATTGTTAGGCTACACATTTTTTGGGATGGGATAATTTTGTTGGGCATCGACTTTCCCTTGGGGGGGAAGATTAGGTGGAACTTAGTTTGGTTGGGGATAATGATTTTGATTTTATGGCATTGGATTTTTTGGAGGGGGACTAAGAAAAGGATAATAAATATTATGGGCTAGTGGAGCCACATTGGAAGTAGAAGTGATATTACAAGTTGTGCCACTACATGAAGATCCATGTACATGAGGTTTTGTAGGAGGAACACAATATGAAGCACTGGCTCTCACATGTGAGGATGAGTTTGAGTATTTGTAGGGGTAATAGGGAATATGAGGTTGCCCATATGAATATAGAATGAATGTATGGTGTTCACCATTGTAATGATTTCCATACATACTATTACTAATAACAATAATCATGTGAGCATATGGAGTAGAAGTACATGTAACTAAACCTATTACCCCATCTGTAGCATGGGATGCCCCAAATGGATCGCATTGGGTGAAATTAAAATGAGGAGAATCAAGAAGGATAGAGTATAAGTAGCCTGAATAAGTATATGTAAGGTCAAATTATTGAGCCTTCATGATGGATTCCTCCTCAATTTGGGGCATAGCTGATGCAACATCCTTAGCTATGATTGGGAGAAGGAATTTCAAAAATGAATCTAGGAAGTTGTAATCATCTAATTTTCTTTTAAATAGTATCCTTTAATGCCATTCATGGATATGGTCCATAATATGGGAGGGCTTGTTCTAACAACACAAAAAAAGGACCTCAAATACTGCAAGATACCAGATATATAAAATATGCAGAATAGGAACGAAATGCTAGAAATAACAGAATAACAGTAAAATATCCAGCATAATCTTCACAATACACAGAAATGATATACGAAA
>JZKD02S1673508.1:180933-209300 GCA_000966675.3 Picea glauca | reverse complement strand
AGGTCTTCTTACATCCGCCTAATTCTCTTTTATTGAAAGGTCTTATTAATATTGACCTTTATTACATCCGAATACATTAATCTACCCATGTGCGGGTTAGGACCTTAACAAATACATCATCATATCTAATAGGAAAATGAAAAAAGGTTAGGAACAATGTTGCTAGGGATGCAATACTGCATTTGTTCAATATACCATTTTGCAAAAACTCTAGTGAGCATGCATTGAAACAAGTGTAATCATATAGAATCATCAATGATACAATTTGAGTAACATCATATGTGGAATGACATTATGTGGTTACATGGATTTTCTTTATCCCACCCTTTGAATTTTGGGATATTTGAAGGAAGTTTGGTTGGCATAGCAGGCCAAGTTGGTTCATGTTGGATAGGATCATTGGTAATCTTTTTTTTTTTTGTAAGTAAGAGATTTTATATATAAAGAGCCTTCAAAATCCATACCAGAGTTACAAAAGCTTGAAAACAGCCGTGTTGTAGTTACCGAACTGCCCTAAAAAGGGGAAACCAGTTCAGCCAGCCGACTAAGTCTAGCAATTTTACAGTCTAACAGTGTTAGAAAAACAAATCTAAATTGACTGGGCTACAGCTAAGAAAAGTAAAATAGAGAAAAGAACAGAACCCCAGTAGGGTTAGACACTTGGCAAATAACCTGGCCAGGTGGCTTGGTATGCCTCGTCCCAGGGTTCCTCTTCGACAAGCGTCCCTTTCCCTTCCATTTGCATGTCAGCATCCAAGTTGCCCCCTTCCAAGTTGGCATATGGTAGACTGTCTTCGGATGGATTGTCTGCATGGATGCCCATGGCTGCCGCAACCTCCATGTCCACATGCATGGCCTGCCGAAAGTTGCCACCTTCTGGTTGTTGCACCTGTTCATTCTTGCCGAAGGGCTCTGCATGGGGAATCTCTACTGCTCCCGTGGCTTCTGGAGTGGAGTGGAAGGTCCCCTGGAAGGTGGAAAGGATCTGTAGGAGAGCCGAGGTATTCCTATCCAGTAGTTGCAGTCGGAAATGTAGGTCCTCCAATCCTTGCCGGAGCTCAAAAACCATCCCATAGAGGATGGCTAGGTTGTCCTGCAGTTGCAAGTCTGGGATTGATAATCTTAGTCATATTTGGGAGATTGAGATTGGCCATAAATGAAAGGTTAGGTGTTATTTCCTGCCATGTTGATGATTGGAACCACCGATGGGGTAGATGCACTAGAACTGGACGAGGTTGAACTTGACTTAGAAGAGATCAAATCGGGTGAAATTGAAGGTGAATTATGGGGGGTGGGAGGTTGGTTATGTTCAATTCTCACTCATCGAGCAAGAGAAATAACATGTCTAGGGATACCAAGAAAGGTTGAAATCTCTTGAGCCTACAAAAATCCTAAGGAATATTGGAAACACAATATTGACTAAATGCTAAAATTTCCTCAACAAAGTAATATCCCCTAAATATTAATGAATGGAAAATGGTAAATAAATTTAATTCAACAAAATTCGAGATTGCAATTATGTGAAAAGTAGGTGCACTATGTTCATGTTGTAACTTGAGATGGTTCCTCGCTACTTAGATTTCATGCTAAGAGATATTTAAACCAACTTTAGGCCACAAGCTGGATCTTGGACTAGAGAGGGATCTCTCATATGATTTGATAACACTAGCTTCCCATTGTCACTAAGAAACAATTCTAAGAATTAATCACATGTGCCATATTTGGGTAATGAACAACATAAATAGGGTAGATAGGGTTGTGGATAATGAGGTCAAAAGACTGGAATAAAAGTCTGTAAATTTCAAAGAGAGAAAACCTAATCCATTAGGCATGGAGTCTCATCCAACAAAGTATTAAACATGATAATGAAAAGGTGGAAGAAATAAGAAAGACAATAAATCTCAGACCATAATAGAGAGCAAAGGAAATCTCTATCAATCATGAGGTGAATAAGGATGGTTTTACTAGGCATTAGACAATGAATCCAACAAATATAAAATCAAGTGGAAGGGATGGTCATAGACTGTGAATTCAAAAATTAAACACATGCTAGGTAACCTGTAAAGGAACTGAATATATCTTGGTTATGATAGATGTTGTATGGAATAGAAATGAATACTTCATCCCTGTCTCAAAAGGCTTAATAATAAAGACACAAGTCCAACATATGGAAATATGTAATATTTGATGATTCCTTTTATAATTGTACCAATGGTTGTTTTACCAAATTGATACACTCATGACACAAGATAATATGACTGTAATTTACAAGTTTAATAAGAAGAACAAAGATGATAATATGAGAAAGATTAACACAGAAAATGAAAGAAAACACAAGGCTCTGCTGAGAATGATCCATGAATCCTTGAATTAATCCATCATTCCATAGAAAATTACAATTTCCATATGGGCTTCATAAAAAATGAACACAGTCATACTACCAAAATTTTTCCCTAACATACTGGTCTCTCATGAAGTCCTTTGTTGTTGCTTATATCATTTTTTGGTTGCGTGAATAAATCCCTTCATTCCTGGGATTGACTGCTCAATCACTGTCCTAAAATCAACTTTCAAATATGGAACTAATTGATTTGTTTTACTAAAAATAATCTTGAAGGTGAGAATTTAAAGAAGACTCAACACCTTCATTGACATGTTGTTCTTTGAACCCCGAATTAACTCTGTAGAAAATGTAAAACTCAACAGTCGTCAGATCAACCTTGGTGAGAAATCTTGACCATTGATCTGTGACCTGATTAATCCCACATTCACTAGGTTATTTGTTTTGAATGGCTTTATAAAGCAAGGTCCATTCCCATCTAGTTTGAATACGAGTGGATGGGTTACGAAACTGTGTGTGTAGCATAAATTTTAAAACGTGGGGCCCAAATTTACTAGGTTGACTTTGATTTCTGCGCAAAATATAACAAACTAATGATTATCCCGATCCCAGATGGTCTGGTGATCTTGGTGCCCAATGGATCGACAAACCAGATGTCAGGGACTTTCCATATGGATTGCTCACATGATTAGACTCCCAAGGGCATGGTGGGTCGATGAGCCCGATGCCTCGGTATATCAATGAAGAATGCAATGAAATAACTACTGACGTCATTGGGTCCCATGAAAACATGGTGATTTCTCATTGGTCTAGGTTGGTGGTGATGTGGCAGGGAGCAGACCACGTGTCATTGAGCTAGGTGTATCTGGTGGGCCTTCTTTGTCCACATGGTAGCCACTAATTGGCTTTGATGGGTGCTCTACTAGCACATTGACGTGGCAAGGACACATGGTAGTTGAGATTAGTGTTGTGCATTGTTTAGAGGATTGATCTTCGGGAGGCCCGATGGTATGATTCCACGATGAAGCCAATGGATCGACACACCAAATGTTGGAGCACTACTGGAAAAGGTCAACACTTCACGAAACTCCCAAGATCCCGATATGCCGATATACCTTGAGACCCGAGAATGGATCTAGTTCGTTGATATTTCCCCAAGAAACAATAATAGTTGTTGATATGATGTGGGAAAGAGTCAAGGTTTACTAAGACTTGGGAAATGCCATGCTGATGTCATCCTGGACATGTGGCATCTTTCTACTGGCCCACGATGGCATTGACGTGACAGATGGGATGATATGTATCACCCAATTTCGAGATGCTAACTCCTTATCTGGTGGGTTCTACATGTCCACATGGCAGCTTCGAATTGTCCATAACAGAGGATATTCTGGCATGCCACATTGTCATTTTGTTTTTTTGTACATCCACATATATGTTGAGCTAACCACCGAATCGAGAACATATGGAGAGATGTTTAGTTGAATCCGAGGGGCCCGGTGGGCCGATGACTTGGTGCCGAATCTGGATCGTTAATATTTTCACCCACTATCATTCTCGAGGACACTTGTCAACTAGTCATTTATTGTGGGGGGGGTTTGATGTAGTTAAAATAACCACATATCTGGGGGATAAAATTCATATATGTGTGACATGTTGATGGATCTTAAACCTTGGTCGAGTATCGTTGCCCCCCCTTTTCGTTAACAATCAAGCACACAGAAGGGGCCGTGATTGAATATAGATTGTTGATCTTTGAATTAGAACATTCCAAGTAGATACTCACCGTTGGATCTCCGCTCATCCTATTTGATGTCAAATTGACTCTTGGATGGAATGAGTATTTTGTCACACGACGAGAACTTGGTGCTATGTCGACAAGGCTAGCAAATCACAACTCATTTATGGTTTATAAATAAATGAAATATGGTTAAAGCTTAACTTTGGTATAATGACGAGATTTATTCATAAAACTAGGGGTTTTAATTTTAATGTTGCCCCAACATTATGATATAGAAAATAAAAGGACAATAGGTTAAGTAAACTTACTCAAAGCAAGGCTTCAAAACACAAGACTAAGAACAAGTTTAAAATGGCAAAGACTTGCTAAAAATTCAAATTTTGAGATGATAAGGAATAAGCAAATCTTCAATTTTTTTTTTCAAAAATTTGAAATATTTTGGCAATGTTGATTTATATTACAACATAAGCTCCATCTGGGGATGGTGTCTCCCTTCAGGGAACTGAAGAACATGCAGAACATGTACCTTATACCATATCTTGAAACCTATCTGTCCATCTCTGTAATAAACCTTGTAAAAGAACTCATCTCTACTCTCTGATATGAAAACCCTACTTATTCTCATATGAAGCAAACTGTCTATACAAACAACAAACCAAAACACTCTTCATACCACAAACTTGAAATAAAAACACTCTGGAAACTGAGAACTGAAAATAAACCGCTCTACTACAAAACATAGACCAAAAAGTAGATGCTCCTCTAGCGATCTTATTTAATCACACTTCCTACTCTAACCAAATCACCTTCTTTTCTCAGGTATAAGAAAATTGCTAATGTAACCATACAAGTGTCTGACTTGAATGATCCATTCCTTTACCATTTATCAAAAAAAGGAAAAATTTGAAAAAAAGCAACTCAAAGTGCAATTTGAATCCATACTCAGTGTGTAGGATAAATTCAAAACTATTCAAAGATTCCATATAGAAAACAACACGATAATAAAATTTAACAGAGACAATACTCTGACAATCAACAAATTCCTCTTTTTCCTGTGCATGATAGAACTTCCTTTGTGTAATTTCTGATTTTTTTGCTCCATTGACAATATTAGTCTCTTCATTATGAAATTTTGATGAAGGAAAATAAAAACGTAACATATTACCTTCAAATGTTAGCTCATAAACACCTTATTCCTTGTCTTCCTCTAACTCCATTCCATAACTTTCATATATAGGTTCAGTACTGCAAAATTTCATGTGTGTTGATGTAGAAATCTGATCTGCATCATCTTGGTATTCATCATATCTAGGATTATTGTTTAAAATTCTTAAAAATTCAAATTCAGAAACCTTTGTTTCATGATATTCATCAAAGGATGGTTGTATATGGACAACCTGATCATCATAAAATCTTGAAATATCAATTTCATCATAGCAAAATGATGCAGGAGCATCTCAAGCGAGCCAACGCGGAGATAAAAGACAGCTGGAAAAGCACTCAGTGCAAATTTTGAAAATGTTATGTAAATGACAATGAGATCATTAAACAAAGAGGACACTTGTAAAATGTAAACAGACCTTGAGCGATATGCTCTCGTCCTTAATAGGTAGAAGGCATTTATAGTAGTTAATGCAAGTAGATAGAATTTAATGCATGGATTAGACAGTTTAGAATGAAAGAGGGAAACAGGATATAGACACCCTCATTGTGTATTGTAACATAAGGGGATGTCAATTGAGAGCATAAAGCATAGAAGAGAAGAAGCAAAGAGCTGTGTAGAAGAATTCCATGTACAAAAGTTCTGGATTAATACAAAGAGGGCTTTGATCTAGACTCATGGTGTTCAAATATTCTCCGTGTATGCATTATTGAATGTTATGCTCATGAATGTTTTACTCTTTCTGTCATGCATTTTCTTTCTATGCTATGTATGAATGATTTCAGGATCATGTTTGAAGTCTGAGAAAGAAAGAGTTAGGAAATGAGTTTCAATTGTTTTTTTGTCTGAGCGAGAGTTCCTGCAAGGAGTGCAGTTGAATTTTCCACAAGAAGTGCGTTGACAAAGGGTTCAGAGGTTTGTCTCTGAAAGCTCAGATATGATAGATTTTGTCCTCATTTCCTCAAAAGTTCAGTTAGGCACAAGAGCCGTGCAAAGTGTGCGCAGGCCGAGTGAAGCTTCAGGGGTTTGTGACCTGGATGACTTGTTGAGAGACTGCTGCTGCAGGTAGTGTGCAGAGTCGAAAGGAGTTCAACACTTGAAAGTGTTTGAAGGTCTGTCACGAGGAGTACCAGCAGGAGTTTTTCTGGAAGACTCGAAGTCGTGGAAAACCTCAGAAGGGTTCGAACCTTTGAAGTTGTCAAAGGGAAGCAAGAGGCTAAGTGCCTTGAAGAATTGAAAGGAGGTGCAGCGACGTCGTGCTGCAGGAGGAAAAATTCCACGTAGAGAAATATTTTGTTTAAATTTTGCATAAGTTCTCAAGGGAAGAGACAGACGGTTGAAATTCTCCGTAGAGAAATTGCGAAGTCCCACCAACCATCCGATCTGATAGAGAAGCAAGGGGGTTATGACCGTTTCCAAAGGTTCAAGCTCAGGATATCGTTAGCCATCGGACCTCACTTAGATACCCGTCAGTCGTGGGATCTGATAGGAGTTGCACGGGGGTTAAACCCTCACAAGTAGAGAGAAAGTCACGAAAGGTGTCGGAATATCGGGACTTCAGAATTCGGGATATCAGAAGTCTCGAGGACAGGAGATCGGGTCACTACATAATGAAAACCCCGAATTTGATCTGAGCCGTCCAATCATTAGAACACGTGGCAGAGATCAAGAACTCGTCGATATTTCATCTACCGGGGTTTCGAGTTGACAGAGAAATTGTGACATTGGGGAATCACAAGTCGCGAAATCCTGAACTGAATCAGGACTGTCCGTCTGTTGGGACACGTGGCAGTGATCAAGAGTCTGTAGGCATTTCGCATGTCGGGATTTTGGGGATCAAGAGGACATGATGCAGAACATTTCTGCATTCAATTTTGTGAAATCGTGAAATGATTGAGGACCATCCATCATAGGAGGATGCGTGGTGAAAATTCAAGAGTTCGAGAAAAATCCCGATAGGAAAGTCCATCGGCATATCGGGGTTCAACATTTCACAAATCTTGAAGATAGGAGACCCGCACATTTTGGGAACGGAAGTTCCAACATCGCGAAAAACCGAAAGCCATAATTGATATCGGGATTCGGGAATTCAGAGTTTGTGTTGACATGAGGTTTTGGGCATCGAGAGTCTCGAACTGCCGATACGCAAAAATCACGCTGATCGTTGGATCGAGCAGGGAATCAAAACCATCGATTTCTTTTGGTGACCGAACATCGGAGTTTTGATAATGTGGGAATCAAGATTTCAGAGGTCGAGGGGATGAGTTTCATGACATTTTGACTCCCAAAATCGCGATAAGGAGAAAGGAGAAATAGAGAGAGGAAAGGCCAAGTGTCATAATTTCGGGTTTTGGGGGTCTGAGAGACAAGACACTTGACCACATGACTCACGAAAATGCAAAGTCCGATCTTCCGAAATATAAGGGGGGGAACTTCTCAAGGTTGTTTGTGGGTGCAGATTTCCCAAAAGGGAAATAGAAGGGCCAGTCGAGCACTTTGGGCCAGAAGAGAGGAAAAGATCATGTGCGGATCCTAATCTGCGGATCTAGGAGAAGGGGGTCTCCGTCAAGTTTGGTATCAGAGCACATAAAGGTTTCTTTGCTGTCCATAGAAGGGAAAAGGAGAATTCACCATGCCGCTGAGAAGAAAGGACAGACAAACACCCAATCTGGAAGAGGAAAGGGAGATGTCCAGAGGAAGGGGCAGGCAGATGCAGAATCCAGAGGTGGAAAGAGATCTGCATGACATATGCGCCAGAATCGTGGACATGGAAATAAAACAGAGGCGCACAACTGATGTTGGAAATATCAGTGAGTCTGAAAGAGAACATGAAGCTGGACATGACGAAGAAGAAGTCACAGCAGAAGATGTAGAAAATGAACGCTTTCTTAGAGTTGTTGCAAGAATGAGTGCAAGAGATGGACATTCCAGTTTATGAGGGAAATTTGGATGTAGAGGAGCTTCTAGATTGGATTAGAGCTCTGGACACATACTTTGACTATGAAGATGTTGAAGAGGACAAGAAGGTCAAACATGTTGTCACGAGATTAAAGGGACATGCATCATTGTGGTGGGATGAGCTACAAGCTGACAGACGCTACCAAGGAAAGCAGAAGATCAAGAGTTGGGACAGGATGATCACAAAGATGAAGGTGAAATTCATCCACAGAGATTATCAAATTACTCTGTTTCGAAGGATGGAGAACTTGAGATAGAAGCTGATGACAGTGAAGGAGTACACTGCAGAGTTCTACAGGCTGAACATTAGAGCAGGTCATCGTGAAAGTAATGATGAAAAGGTTGCCAGGTATATGAATGGCCTAAGATACAAAATTCAGGATGAGATGAGTATGTTGACCATATGAATGGTGGAAGATGCTTATCAAATGGCTCTAAAGGCGGAAGAGAAGTTGAGCCGAAAACAAGGTCAAAGAGGCCGAGGAAGAAGTCAAGCCAGGGGAAAATTAGTTGTCCAAGATAGAAATCAGAAGCCTAAAGAAGAATGGAAGAGACCTCAACCTTTGACTGAGAGAGGTGGAAGTTCACAGAGAGGGCAACATACCGAACAGAGAGGTCAGTATGCAGATGGAAACATTTTTCCTCGTACCAGGGGTAGAGGAAGAGGAAGAGGTGGAGTGATAAAGTGCTTCACATGTGGAAAGAATGGACACAAATCTTATGAATGTCTAGATAAGAAGAAAGAAGGTGGTGAGACTCACATTGATGAAGCACAGAGGCAGAATGTTGAGGCAGAAGATGCTGAAGGTGGAAGATCACTGATGATGCGAAAAGTTCTCTTAACACCAGAGAAGGAGGTGGAAAATCCAGTACAAAGGAACAATATTTTTCGGACTGCTTGCAAAACCAAGGATAGGGTATGCAAGGTCATTGTGAACAGTGGTAGCACAGATAATCTCATTTCTACATAGATGGTAGAGAAGCTGGGGCTGGAGACGATTGAACATCCAAGTCCATATAGAGTTTCATGGCTACAAAAAGGACATCAGGTAAATGTCACAAAATAATGTTTAGTTGAATTTAAGATAGGAGGATATAATGATAAGATACTTTGTGATGTTATTCCCATGGATGTTTGTCATCTATTGCTGGGTAGACCGTGGCAATATGACATAAATGTGATTCATGATGGGAGAAAGAACACATACACCCTAGAGAAGAATGGGATAACTCACATGTTGCTTCCAATCAAAGATAAGGAGGTGAAACCTGAAGTAAGCAACGTTGTACTTCTCATGAATGGGAAGGAACTTCTTACAGAGGTTAAGAAGAAGGAGGAACCACAATTCATTGTGGTTAGGAAGCCAAAGATTGTTTTAACCGGCACAAGGGTAGATGATTTACCAGAAGAGTTTCATGAACTGCTGGAAGAGTTCACTGACATAGTAGTGGACGAACTACCTCGTTCATTTCCACTGATTAGAAGTGTGAGTCATCATATTGATCTCATACCTGGAGCTAGTTTTCCAAACAAAGAAGCGTACAGATTAACGCCATAGAAGAATGAAGAAGTCAAAATACAAGTCCATGATTTGCTAGACAAAGGGTTGGTTAGAGAAAGCTTGAGTCCATGTGCTGTTCCGACAGTGCTCAGTCCAAAGAAAGACGGAGGCTAGAGGATGTGTACTGACTCGAGGGCGATTAATAAGATAACCATCAGGTACAGATTTCCATTTCCAAGGATGGATGATCTGATGGATTGCTTGAGTGGGGATTTTTTTTTTTCGAAGATTGATTTAAAGAGTGGATATCACCAGATTCGCATGAGAGAAGTTGATGAATGGAAGACAACCTTCAAGACTAACGAAGGGTTGTATGAATGGCTTGTTATGCTGTTTGTCTTAACAAACGCGCCAATTACTTTCATGAGACTGATGAATGAAGTCCTAAAGGATTTCATCCGAAAATTTGTCATTGTGTACCTTGATGAAACACTGATTTTCAGTAAAACAGAAGTTGAACATCTGGAACATTTGGCTACAGTAATGCAGAGGCTACATCAGGAGAAGCTGCTGATAAACATGAAAAAATCCTCATTCACGAAGACAGAGCTCATTTATTTGGGTTTTGTTATTTCTGCAAATAAATTGAGGATGGATCCAGATAAGGTGGAGGTAATCAAGAATTGGCCATCACCGAAGAATATCTTTGAGGTGAGAATTTTTCACGGATTGGATAGTTTCTATCGAAAGTTCATTAGGAATTTCAGTGGAATTAGTGCGCCGATGATGGACATGGTGAAGAAGAGACACAAATCTTTTCACTGGACATAAGAGGTTGAGAAGAGTTTTAATTTGTTGAAAAGGAAAATCATGGAACAACCAATTCTGGTGTTGCCTGATTTTCAAAAGACATTTCAAGTGAAATGCGATGCAAGTGGATTTGCAATAGGGGCAGTCTTGAGTCAAGAAGACATGCCAATAGCATACTTCAGGGAGAAGATGAATGAAGCCAAGATAAAAGACTCCACGTATGACAAGGAGTTCTATGCTATTATACAGGCATTGAAGAAATGGAGACATTACTTGATCCCGAAGGAGTTTGTCTTATACAATGATAATCATGCATTGCAGTTTGTGACTCAACAAGAAAAGTTGAATCAAAGACATGTTAAATGGGTTGAATATATGCAAAATTTCACTTTTGTAATTAAACATATTTCTGGAACTTCTAACAAGGTTGTTGATGCTTTGAGCAAGAAGTGTTTGCTATTACAGGAGTTCAGAGTCAAAACGCTAGGTTTTGATGATCTTAGGGACATGTACATAGTTGATCCAGATTTTAAAGAGGCGTACGAAGCAGCTGAGAATCCAATTCTCAGAGATAGAAGCCAATGGGCAGAATACATGATCCAGGAAGGATTACTGTTTAAAGGTAATCAACTTTGTATTCCAAAATGCTCCATGAGGGAGAATTTACTGAAGGAAAAACACAGTGGAGGATTGGCCAGACATTTTGGTCATGAAAAGACGTTCACAAAGTTGAATGAGTCATATTTTTGGCCAGGAATGCAAGCAGACGTCAAAAGATTTGTGGACAGATGCAAAATCTGCCAGCATTCGAAAGGAAAGAGGCAGAATGCATGGTTTTATCAACCATTGCCCATACCTGATAAGCCGTGGGATGCAGTCAATATGGAATTCATATTGGGGTTTCCAAGAACAAACAGAGGGTTTGACTCGATATTTGTGGTGGCGGATAGGTTTTCCAAGATGGCACACTTCATTCCATGTCAGAAAATCAGTGATGCAACTCACATTGCGAATCTGTTTTTCAAAGAAGTTATTCAAATTCATGGCTTGCCAAGAAGCATAGTTTCGGATCGAGACACTAAGTTCGTAGGACATTTTTGGAGGACCTTATGGAAGAAGTTGGGAAATAACTTGTCATTTAGTTTGACTTATCATCCTCAGACGAATGGACAAACATAAGTGGTGATTAGAAGTCTAGGAGACTTGCTGAGAAGATTGATAACATATTACCACAAGTGGAGTTTTCTTATAACGACTCAGTTAATAGAAGCATGGGGCATAGTCCATTTCAGATTGTCTATGGCATGCAGCCGAGAGGAATTTCGGAGCTGAGAGATTCAGGACAGACTGCGACTATGAGCACTAGTGCAGAAAATTTCGCAGGGGCGATGAAGGAACTTCACAGCCGGGTGAAGGAACGATTGCAGAGTTCGAGCCAGGAGTATAAGCGGAGAGAAAATTAGCATAGAAGATAGCTTCAATTTTAATTTGGCGATTTGATCCTCACACATTTGAGAAAGGAAAGGTTCTCGAGAGGAACATGTAATAAACTGAAAATGAAGAAAATTGGGCCATGCAAGGTCTTGAAGAAATTTGGGGCAAATGCTTATGAGATTGAATTACTCTATGGGATCTAAATTTCTCCGATATTCAATATCTCAGATTTGTACCCATACAAAGCTGAGGAAGCAGGAACAAGTGATGAACAACCAGAGGTCCAGTGGAAAAAACAAATGCCTGTTGCAGAGAAGCCGCATATGGAGTGCGTACTGGACAAAAGGGTCAGCAAGAAGACCAGGTGAAAGGAATACTTTGAATACTTGGTCAAGTGGAAGGGCCATCCAGTTGAAGATGCCAACTTGGAAAATGAAGCAGAGATCCAGAAGCATGGATAGACTGTGCGTGAGCTCATGGACAAGAGCCCATGAAAATTTTCAAGCGAGGGAGTATGATGCAGGAGCATCTCAAGCGAGCCAACGCGGAGATAAAAAACAACTGGAAAATCACCCAGCGCAAATTTTGAAAATGTTATGTAAATGACAATGAGATCATTAAATGAAGAGGACACTTGTAAAATGTAAATAGAACTTGAGCGATCCGCTCTCGTCCTTAATAGGTAGAAGGCATTTATAGTAGTTAATGCAAGTAGATAGAATTTAATGTATAGATTAGATAGTTTAGAATGAAAGAGGGAAACAGGATATAGACACGCTCATTGTGTATTGTAACATAAGGGGATTTCAATTGAGAGAATATAGCATAGAAGAGAAGAAGAAGAGAGTTGTGTAGAAGAATTTCATGTACACAAGTTATGGATTAATACAAAGAGGGCTTTGATCCAGACTCATGGTGTTTAAATATTCTCTGTGTATGCATTATTGAATGTTATGCTCATGAATTTTTTACTCTTTCTGTCATGCATTTTCTTTCTATGCTGTGTATGAATGATTTCAGGATTATGTTTGAAGTCTGAGAAAGAAAGATTTAGGAAATGAGTTTCAATTGTTTTTCTGTCTAAGTGAGAGTTCCTGCAAGGAGTGTAGTTGAATTGTCTGCAAGGAGTGTGTTGACAAAGGGTTCAGAGGTTTGTCTCTGAAATCTTAGATAGGATAGCTTTTGTCCTCATTTCCTCAAAAGTGTAGTTAGGCATAGGAGCCGTGCAAAGTGTGCATGGGCTGAGTGAATCTTTAGGGGTTTGTGACCTGGATGACTTGTTGAGAGACTGCTGCTGCAGGGAGTGTGCAGAGTCGAAAGGAGTTCAACACTTGAAAGTGTTTGAAGGTCTTCCGCAAGGAGTACCAACAAGAGTTTTTCTGAAAGACTTGAAGTCGTAGAACACCTCATAAGGGTTCGAACCTTCGAAGTCGTCGAAGGGAAGAAAGAGGCTAAGTGCCTTGAAGAATTGAAAGGAGGCGCAACGACGTCGTGCTGTAGGAGGACAAATTCCACGTAGAGAAATATTTTGTTTAAATTTCGTAGAAGTTCTCAAGGGAAGAGACGGGCGGTCGAAATTCTCCGTAGAGAATTTGCGAAGTCCCACCAGCCGTATGATCTGACAGAGAAGCAAGGGGGTTATGACTGTTTCCAAAGGTTCAAGCTCAGGAGATCATGAGCCGTCGGACCTCACTTAGATACCCGTCAGTCATGGGATCTGACAGGAGTTGCACGGGGGTTGAACCCTTGCAAGCAGAGAAAAAGTCCTGAAAGGTGTCGGGATATCAGGACTTCAAAATTTGGGATATCGGAAGTCTCGAGGAAAGGAGATTGGGTCACTTCATAGTGAAAACCCTGAATTTGATCTGAGCCATCCATTAATTAGAACACGTGGAAGAGATCAAGAACTCGTCGGTATTTCGACTACCAGGGTTTCGAGTTGACAGAGAAATTGTGACATCGGGGAATCGCAAGTCGTGAAATCCCGAATTGAATCAGGACCGTCCGTCTGTTGGGACACGTGGCGATGATCAAGAGTCCGTCGACATTTCACATGTCGGGATTTTGGGGATCAAGAGGACATGATGTGGAACATTTTGGCATTCGAGTTTGCAAAATCGCAAAATGATTGAGGACCATCCATCATAGGAGGACGCGTGGTGAAAATCTAAGAGTTTGGGAAAAATCCCGATAGGAAAGTCCATCGGCATATTGGGGTTCGACATTTCTCAAATCCTGAAGATAGGAGACCCGCACATTTCGGGAACGGAAGTTCCAAAATCGCAAAAAACCGAAAGATGGAATTGATATTAGGATTCGAGAATTTTGATTTTGTGTTGACATGAGGTTTTGGATATCGAGAGTCTCGAACTCCCGATACGCGAAAATCGCGCTGACCGTTGGATCGAGTGGGGAATCACAACCAACGATTTCTTTTGGTGACCAAACATCAAAGTTTTGGTAATGTGGGAATCGAGATTTCGGAGGTCGAGGGGATGAGTTGCATGACATTGCGACTCCCGAAATCGCGATAAGGAGAAAGGCGAAATAGATAGAGGAAAGGCCAAGTGTCATAATTTCGGGTTTCGGGGGTCTGAGAGACAAGACACTCGGCCACAGGACTCGCGAAAACACGAAGTACAATCTTCCGAAATATAAGGGGGGGAATTTCTCAATTTTGTTTGTGGGTGCAGATTTCCCAAAAGGGAAACAGAAGGGCCAATCGAGCACTTTGGGCCAAAAGAGAGGAAAATATCCTGCGCGGATCCTGATCTGCGGATCTAGGAGAAGGGGGTTTGCGTCACAAAAACTATTATAAACATCTGAGATAATGTCTAATCCTTCTATAACCTTTCTATCATAAGCTTGAAATAATTCTAGCTTCAATGAACAACCAAAGACACATTCTTTAAATTGTTGATGCTCTTCCTTAAGCACACATATATCATTTTGTTCAATAAGATCTTGACCTTTATCCTCTAATATAGGAAACAAAATTGTACCTTATTGAAAAATTTTAGGTGAATCTTCATTATTAATATGTTGAGATACCTCTGAAATATCCGCTTCACTGTCACAACTATAAGTAGTTTGTTTTTCCAGATCTTGATCATTTTCTTGATCATTAAAGCCTTTATCATCATAATTATTTTGAGGTACATGTTCTTTCAATTCTTCATTACAACAATGCTCGTAGAGAAGTTCAACATGATAAAATATTTTGCAATGAGAATGAAACACAATATTTTAGTGAAGAAATACTTCCAGGAGGTAAAGACTTATACCATTGTCAAGCATGTCCACCCAAAGAGATCATGAACATTTTCATGAGCACATATTCATGATAAATACCCAACCAATTAACGCACTCATGAAAATCTATTAAATGTTGTGATGGAAAATCATCATCATCTTCTCTAAATCTAGGAAGGTAGTTTTCCTAGTCTTCTGTACTAGGCACACCATTATTAAAACCAGGTACATTTGAAAAGTCAAATGGAGCATACCTCACAATGACATTAGCAAAAATTTAAATTGACATTGAAACACATTAGATTTTCCAATGAAATCACAATGGTGTCACCAGGTGAATAACCATATATCCTGTGTCTGATCGTCGTTCACCTTCAAGAACCATATTTGATATTCATAAAACCCCGTGAAAAATATTGTACCTTTGTTCCCAAAAACGAAACCAAAAAGAATGTTGTAACTTGATATGGTTTCAAATTTCTTAGAATCCATGCCAAGACATATTTGAACCAACTTCATATCCAATACAAACCTTGGATTAGAGGGGGATCCCTTAGAGGTAAATAATAAAACTGGCTACGCATTGTCACCAAGTAGAAAGTCTCAATAATTCAACTCAACATGCCATATTTGAAAGGTAAAGAAAAGGATAAACTAAGTAGACAAGGTTGAGAATAAAAATGACAACAGATGGGAATAAATGATATGTAAATCCCTCAGATCAAAGGTCCAATCCATTGGGAATGGAGTCTCATTCAACATAGCACAATACTTAATAACATAAGGTGGAAGAAAATTAGAAAACATAAATGTCAGAGAATATAGAGGGAAAAAGCAGTCTCTATAAACCTGAGATGAAGAAAATGGATTTGTTGGGCATTTAAATGAATCCAACAAAATAAAAGAGTTCCTAGGATAAGCATAACAATGAATTCAATAACAAAAGACTCACAAAATAACCTGCAACCAATATCTTATGAACAATAGTGGTGGTTGAACCAAATAAATGTTTTTAACATGTACAGATATCACTGTAAATTGTAGATTAAATAATAAGAACAT
The DNA here is from genome assembly GCA_000966675.3 of Picea glauca. NCBI lineage: Eukaryota > Viridiplantae > Streptophyta > Pinopsida > Pinales > Pinaceae > Picea > Picea glauca. Next base: position 193,038 of record JZKD02S1673508.1, on the reverse strand, counting down.
AGATGTACATTTAAAGAAGATTAAAAAAAATAATGAGAAAGAAAAAAGGCTTTGTTGAGAATGAACCATGAATCCTTGAATTAATCCATCATGCCAAAGAAATTTACAATTTCCATATGTTCTTCATAAAAAATGAACACAGTCACACTGCTAAAAAGTTTCCCCAATGTATTGCTTCTCTCTTGAAGTCCTTTGCTGTTGCTTATATCCTTTTTGGTTGCTTGAATGAATCCATTCATTCCTGTGATTGACTGCTCAATTGTTGCCCTGAAATCTTCTTTCCAATTTGGAATTGATTGATTTGTTTTACTAAAATAATCTTGAAAGTGAGAATTTAACGAGGACTTGACACCTTGATTGACATGTTGTTATTTGAACCCCAAATTTACTCCACAGAAAATTTAAAACTCAATAATCATCAAATCAACCAACTTGGTGAGAAATATCGACCATTGATCTATGACCTGATTAATCCCATATTCATTGGGGGATTCATTTTGAATGGATTTATAAAGAAAGTTCCATTCCCATCTAGTTTGATTGAGTGGATGAGGTACACAACTGCGTGTGTAGCATAACATTTAAAACACGGGGCCCAACTTTACCAGGTTGACTTTAATTTCCGCACAAAAAATAACAAACTGATGATCATCCCGGTCCCCGATGGTCCGATTCCTCAGTGAATCCGATGGATCAATGACGAGCAATATTCAGCCTGCTGCAGACTATTTAAGAATCTGCAGATTGGATGCCCGTGCAATCAAGCTCGTGCACTCCCATACGCATCCATGCTCCTCCCATCATCATCCATGCTCCCATCTAGCCCCGCATCCATGGTTCCATCTGCTCCTTTTTCAACTCCCGCCGATCCTCCGGTGGTTCACTCAACCAGACCATGTAACACAAAACAACGTTAACACTTGACAAGACGTGATGTCAATCTTGGAGTACGGTGACACATGATGTTTACTCCCTCCCTGCCCATTTTCAAATTTGTAAAAACCTACCCTGTTCACCTCACTCCACACCTGCACTCAAATCCCCTGTTTTAATCATCGAAGCATGGAACCCATTTTCAAATTTGAAAAAACATGTCCCGTTCACCTCACTTTTCCCTTGCACTCAAATCCCTTGCTTTAGTCATCGAAGCATGGTGATGGAAGCTTGGAAGCTTTTGGAGAGGAGGGGATAATGTCTCCAAACCCAACTCAACAAACATTTTTTAAAGAAATAAGAAATTTTGTATCATTTAATCAACTCTTTCGATGCCAAAAACCTGTGCATCATCTATTCCGTGGAGGTCAATGTGTGTAAAACCGTTTTGCATCTTCCCTTTTGACCTTTTTTGAAGATTTCTGGCTGACTGCGAAATGTGGGAGAATCATATGCTTAATGTATTTTTCACCTAAATCATTGTTGATATTCTTAATGTAATTGTATTTGATTGATTGGTTGTTTAGTGGGAACGATACCTTGAAGCTTGTATGCAAGGAGCAGAATGGATAGCAGCTGGACAAGTTCCTACACTTGACGAGTACATAAGGAATGGCATATCCAACTATGGGATGTGTATATTAAATTTGTATTTGCATCTCTTAATGGGGCCACTTCTACCTGAAGACATTCTAGACCAAATACACTCTCCATCCAAGTTCCACAAGCTTGTAGAATTGACGACCATGTTGGTAGACGACTCAAAGGATTTTGAGGTATATTATTTTAATGTAGGAGTGGGCGTCTTGAGCCTCGACCAGGTGGACGTGAAGAATCCTATGACGATGTCCAACTGCCACAGGATGGACAGAGCATGGGCGAGATAATGCTGAGAGACAACAATACCATGAAGGGGTATCTCCACGACCCCGAGAGCACCCCAAAGAGATCCATATGGGCGACCGTAACACAAAGTTGGTATGTAATACTACTATGCTATCATGTTCATACAGTCACTAATTTCCTCATTCCTTTGATTCTGTTATGGCGTTTTGTATCATTAAGATTTGGTAACTTTGCATTTGTGTGCAGATAAAGTTGGAGTCATTTCTTATTATTTTGTGTGTTACAAAGCTCTTCTACATCTTACTCATTCACGGTGGATTCTTCGGAGGAAATTATTGTTCTTACCAGGACACCTATGTCGCCACATCTATGACTACAACCAAACCTCAGAAAGGAAGCACAATAATGACCTCTTCAATTTGATATGATTAATGGCTTTGTGGTTTGTGACTATCAAATTAATGCATAGGAGGAATGATAAACAATTTTTTTTTTTTTATGAATCAGATACTATAGGTTTAACAAGATGGATTTCTATTTATTCCTTACATGCAATATACATAAGTTATCCATTCCTTACATGCAACATTCATGACGATTCAGTTTGTGTACGACTTGGAGCTTTGTATTATGTAAATCTATGTTTCTTTTAAATCACATTCTTATTATCGAAATATATTTCTTTTCAACTAAAATCTTTCTTGCGTTCATGGTTTTTCTTGATTAATTTGTTCTCACTCGACTCTCCATGGATAAATAATGGGTTCAATTTTCATGAATCATTCCTTAGATACATGTCATATAAGATTAAAAGGGAAATCAAAATTAGTCCACCTCTTTCGTTATGCAACTATAATATCCAAATAATAGAAGCATCGTAGTCTTCAAATATGTTCCGTGAAGGATTTACCATTTTTCACAAGATTCCATTGTGGTGCGGTGGTTGCATTTTTCTGATAAACCTCCTCGTTGAATGGTTTTGAATTTGTAATAATTTTGGACCACTACTGTGATTGAGGAATCCTTACAATGGATGACTACATAGCCCTGCAAACTTTGTTGCAATCCCCATCCAAAGAAATTAAATAATTTCTTTCAAAATTCAAAATAAAAATTATTAAAAAAAATTACTTGAAGATTAATCTTATGAAAAAAAAAAACTTCAAAATTAATTTATTAATTTAAAAAAAAAATTATTTGAAAATTAATCTATTAATAAAATTTAAAATAAAAAATTAATTATTAATTACAAACTCTTGACTAAGTAAGGATCAATCCATATCCTTGCACTAAAAGGAATATTTTCATTGAAATTATTTATTTTTTAATTATTAAAACTATTTTTACTATTTTGTCATTTATTTTTAAAATAATAATTAATTTTTTTCAATCTTAAAAAATGAAGTGAATTCTTTAATTTTCATAATAATTTATTACAATAAGTAATTATTGTAAAAGAATATAAACAAAAATATATGTAATTGAGCTTGGGCTGTAATAAAAACAAAAATATAAATATATGAAAGTATAAGAAAAAAATGTTATTTCAAATGGTTATTTTTTCAATATTTATTTTGAAAATAGTGTTTTAGGAATTATTTAATCACTATCTTGGTTGTTTATTAAAATAATCTTTCCCCCGGATGGGGTGCTATTGAGGTACACCTGGCGCGACGTGGAGGTGAGGCATGATCAACGAGGCACGACTAGCGAGGCACGGAGCCATGTGACGGGCTCGTGCCATCGCCCGCCACCCTAAACCAACATTAAATGGCCATTACCATGGCACAGTCGACAATTAATCTGCTCTTTCCTCCCCTCAAGCTTCATTTCATGGCCACGATCTGTATGCTCGTCGTCTGTCTCTGCGTAGGTTTCATTTGGCTCTCCCCTTTGCAGCCTTTGTCGAAACTCACTGGGATTGGCATGCACACCATTGCCCTGGTTCGGCTTCAGGATTCCGTCCATTCCCTGGTACACCTAGCGCCCTCTTCCTGCCACTCGACGAGAATTATGTCATGCCCTCGAGGGCGCCCGCGCAGAGGCTCCCCTTGGAAACCTCGCTGGCCCTCTGTTTCACCCCCTGCATCACCTTTCTCCTTCTCCTCCCCTTCTATTCACCCCGAGCCAATTCCTCCTTCACCACCCGCTATCACTATCTCGCATTTTGATAGCCTCGCTATCGTCCCTAAGCTGTCATCTTCTTCCTCTCGCCTTCCTCCTAATCCTCCAGTGTTCGGGCCTCCTCCTCCACCACATCCGAACTCTGCTGGGAAAACTATGGGAGAACCTCCTCCGTGCGAGAATCAACCACCGAACTCTTTCCTTGACACTCATCTATGAGACATCCTGGCAATTATTTTCAGCCTGGTCTTTGAACTCTGGCAGGGGGTGGAGGATCTTCAATTCTGTCTGCTGGCTGTGGACGAGAAGGTAGAAGTCCTTCTCCAGCTCCTTACCTCTCTTCAAGCGGCTCTCCCCGCGCACCTCGCAGGTGCGGCTTCGGCGGAGGAACCCGATGGTGCAACCAATGAGGGGAACGCCCAGGCGCAGTGTTCGGCTGGGAATGAGCAGAACCAAGTCATGCATGAGGATATGGCAAAGGAGATGCTCACAACATGTTGTGTGTTGCAGGATACCTCGCTAGTTGTTGACAGGACCGGGGGAAGCGTGGACGTGGGGAAGCAGTGGGACGATGGAGTGACATATGTTGAGGAGGAGCCGTGGTCCGAGGCTGTCCACGTCACTTGGCCAGGTCATTTGCCAAATGTATGAGGTCATGAGGGCACTTCTAGTTTCTCTAGTCTTTCTACTTTTTAGTTGTTGTCCAGTTAGTCTCAAACAATATATTTAGACTATTCTACCACTTATGTTTGACTTCTATGTTGGCTAGACTGGTTTCCCCTCTGTTGGAACAGTCCAGTAACTACAACACAAATATTCTCTGTACTCTGTATCTCCTTTTGGTCTAGGAAGACCCTTTATATATAATACTACTAACTTACAAAAAAAAAAAAAAAAATCTTTTAAAATTTTTGTGGAGAGTAAGAAATTGATTTTATATCTATATCATAAAAACCATTTTCAATAAAAACAACTTCTCATGATTCCAACCATTTAAATTTCTAACCAAAACTTTATCAATTTTACAATTTACTATCTAAACTTTATTCATTTCCACTTTGTTCATCTCTGCCTCATCTTAATGAGCAAACTTTATAATGTATTCTTACATACTATAAAAACTTTATCAATTTTAAAATTTAATATCTAAACTTTATTAATTTCCACTTTGTTCATCTCTACCTCATCTTAATATCTTAATGAGAAAACTTTATAATGTATTCTTACATACTATAAAAAAAAAAAAAAGGTCATGAATTTATAGTTAAGGTTCCAAGTTAAGTGAGATATTATACTAAGATATATTTCTAAAAACACATGATGGTTGATATTAGTAGATATGCTTGTATAATAATTTAAAAAAAATTAATCACCTAAATTTATTTTCAATTAGGTTAGATTTGAAATTGCTACATTTAAGATTAAATGATAGATGTTTGGTTAAAAGAGAAAAGTTAAACTTTTTTCAAATCATTATAACATACATTTTAACTTATTTTAACACTTATAGTCCATGATTAAACTATGTATATCTATTCATTTTAAAAATTAATAAAACTTGAACACATTTATTATATGTTAAAGTTAAAAGTTGTGAAAAATTTACTAAAACTTATAGTGGATAATTTTTTTTTTAAATTAAGTGTAACAATTTTTTCAAGATAATGATCAATATCATGCAGATCATCTTCTTGGAAATCACTATGGGCTGCGTGCTAGGGTTTGAGCTTTGAGTCGCGCCTCCGCCTCCTCGTGCTAGCGTTCAGACCACCATGGCTCCCTCTGAGGGAGGGGATCCACCTCCTGGATCCTCGACCTCAGATCTGCAATCATTTCATGCCCTAATTCCTTCCTATGCAAAGACGCACAAGGAAAATCCCTCACGTTTTGTCAAAAAATCGGCAGAAATTCCCAAGGTTGTTGTGCATGCTCCTTCGACATGACCTCTAGCTCTCAGAATGGCAGACAAAGGAATGATATGGTAGTTCATAGGAATTTGGCCCTCCCCAAAATATATGCACCTTTGGTTGGAATCGATTTGGCGCAAGCTGATCCAGGGACAAATGTCAACGACCTTCTGGGGTAAGGGTTTTTTTGCTTTCTTATTTGAAAAAAGAGAAGATAGGGACCAGATTTTCTGAAGTGACCCATATTTCATGGGTTCTCATGGAATGTATCTCAATAAATGGACACTTGATTTTAGTCCAGAAAATGATATCCCCTCAACAATCCCTGTGTGGGTAAGATTGCCTTTCCTCCCACTACACTGCTGGAATGACGAAACCATAAGAAGTATTGACAACTCTTTAGGAAAATATATCGATCGTGCTGAACCACAAGAGGGACTTAAATCCTTTTCCAGACTCTTTGTGGAGGTAGACCTAGAAAAAGGACTCCCAGAAGCAATACAACTAAACTTAGATAACTGGTCTTACATTCAAGAAGTAGATTACGAGCAAACCCCATTCAAATATAAATCATGTCATGAATATGGACATTTCACTAAAACCTACCCTCAAGCCAAGGAAACTTAGGATCGGGACCCAAAGCAAGATCAGTGGCAGCATCCAAAGCGAAAAAAATCTAATGGGAAAAATCACTTGAATCCTACACAAGGACATAGAGAAAAATATCCACATTCAAGATAAAGATCATCAGGATCTCCACACAAAGGGGAATCAAGTCATAAATGATATGATGGGATTCCAATAGAATTTAATACAGATAATCTTAGGGAAATCCAACAATAAAATGGTAAAAAGAGACAAGAAGATACAAGGGAGGAGGTTAGAAAAGGTAAAGAAAAAGAAACCCTGATCATAAGTGGGGATTCCACAGAAAAATCTTCCCCAAGTCATTCCTCGGAGCTTCCATAATTTTCATAAGATGAGAAGTAAGACACATTTGACAGTGATACTGATCTTGAGATCACTCAGCCAACCACAACAAAAAAACCAGGAATAAAATCTCAAAGAAACAAAAGAGAATCGATTGCAGATAGAGAAAAAGAACTAGGCACCCAAAAAACAATAGAGGAAGCATTAAAAAAAGAAGGAAAACCTGGGAAAAACAAGGCCACCCAACACAAGATAGAAGCATCTTATCCCTCTAAAGGAGGGCACCAAAATCCACTAATAAATGATGAAAGTTGTCTCATGGAATTGCAGAGGACTAGGGAGCAGGGATAGAAAAGAAGAAGTCAGAAAATTGTTAAAACTAGAAAATCTCGCAATCCTCCTAATCCAGGAGACAAAAATGAGGGACCTGGAAACCCTCCAATATCTACAAAAAATATGGAAAAAATGTGAAGGAAAAGAAATCAGTTCTAGAGGTGCCTCAGGAGGAATAGGTACATTCTGGAACACAAAAGATTTCAATTTAGAAGACCAGGTGCAGTCTCAGTTCTGGATGATGGTTTCCCTAACCAGGAAATCTACAGGTATGGTTTACTCCATCATAAATGTCTATATGCCAAAACATTATCTGGAAAAAATTGAATGCTGGCGATCCCTCCAGGATTTGTCCACTAAAAAACCCCCTCAAAACTTGATCATTTTTGGGGAATTCAATACAACAAGAGATTTAAAGGAAAAACGAGGGGGTACTATCATGAGAGATCAATTCAGAGAAAGGATGGATGATCTTATCTCAGGTTTGGATCTCTTCGATGTCCCTTCTGTTAAAGGGATGTACACTTGGAACAATAGAAGATAAGGTCCAAGACACATAACGACTAGATTGGATCAATTCTTAATAAGAAACTCCTTTTTGGCCCTTCCAGACAAAGCTTGCTCCTTGAATCTCCCCTGGGCAGGTTCAGACCATCTCCCTATCTCATTAACCTTCAAATCACAAAACAATTGGGGCCCCATTCCCTTCAGATTCAACCCCCTATGGATGGAGCGGTCGGAGTTCCTTCCCTCCATTTCCGAAATATGGAATCAATGGATTACAGGATCTCCAAACTATATTTGGGAGTAGAAGATGAAGTTTGTGAAGGGTCTCCTCAAATATTGGGCAAAAACCTCCTCGAACCCATTCCAAAACAATGTTAGCGACAAAAAGATTCATCTCGAAAAAATACAAGAGGAAATGGAGACAAAAGAGGTACAACAAAGACACATTACGATTGAGCAAAAAATTCACAAGGAATACATGCAAGCGCTAACTGAAGAAGAAATCACCTGGAGATTAAAATCCAGAAGTATTTGGTTGAAAGAAGGGGATCAAAATACTTCCTTCTTTCACAGATAGGCAAAATCCAGAATTTGGGCTAATCAAATTTCTGAAATCAAAACTCCAGAAGGGGAAATTATAAAGGACTTTGATCAAATCAAGCAACAAATTACAAATAATTTCCACAAGCTATATTCCACGGAAGAGCAGAAGATGAAATAGTTGATTCTCTTCTCAGGAACATTCCAGGAAAGCTAACGAAGGACGATAATATTCATCTTAATAGACAAATTGAAGAAGCCAAAATTCTAAAAGCCACCAACCAATTCAACGAAGACAAAACTCTGGGACCAGACGGGTTCACCTTGCACTTCTATAAAAAATGATGGCACATAATCAAGCATGACTTCATCAGAATGATAAGATTCATCCACAAATAAAAAAAAATGGGAGGAGCCACCAAATACTCTTTCTTAGCGCTTATCCTGAAAGAAAATGGCGCCTCTACACTGGATCAATTTAGACCCATTTATTTATGTAATATTTCTTATAAAATCATAGCCAAAATCATAGCTAACAGGTTGAATCCTCTCCTCAGATCTTTAATCCTTCCAAATTAAGGAGGCTTTGTGGCAGGTCGACAGATTTGGGACAATTTTATTCTGTTTCAAGAAGGAATTCACTCCAAAAACTCTCGAGGAGAACCAGGTATGGAAATAAAATTAGATATGGAAAATGCTTTTGATAGAGTAGAGCATGATTTTATTTATAAGGTTATGAAGAAATTTGGGTTTAGTCAAGACTTCATTTCCTGGATGAGAGCTTGCATTGCTTCCCCTTGGATCGCTCCTCTTTTAAATGGAACAACAACCCTCTTCTTTAAGGCCTCTAGAGGCTTAAGACACAGTTTCCCACTCTCCCCCCTCCGATATGTTTTCATGGCAGAGACTCTTAACTGAACTCTAGAGTGGGAAAGCAACAATGGATCAATCCCAGGAATCAAAATAACCGAGGGGGTAAAAATAATCAACCACTCAAAATTTGTTGATGACAAAATTTTCTTGAGTAGAGCTTCAAAAATCATGGCCAGAAGACTAAATCAAGTTCTAGACATTTTTCTCATAGTTACGGGTGGGCTCCTCAATAAGACAAAGTGCCAAATTTACGTTTAGAATGTCTCTGCTGCTATCAGAGCATGAATCACTCAAATACTGGGATTCAACATCTCACTGGACTAGAAAACCTTCAAATATCTAGGACTACCTATGTGCCTAAAATCGTTACCTGGTGAGTTCTGGCAACTTTCTCTTCAAAAATTCAAGAAAAAAGAGTCTTGGGGCTCAAGGTGGATCAATCCAGCGGGAAGGGCAATCCTGATTAAATTAGTCTTATATACTCTTCCCCTCTTTCAATTTTCTTCCCTCCTGGCCCCAAAGAGAATACTAAAAGACTTGGCCCATCTCATCTGCAAATTCTTGTGGCAAGGGGGAAAATCCAATTACAAAAAATTCCACCTTGTAAATTGGGACACAATCACCCTCCCCCAAAAAAGTGTGGGAATAGGAATCAAAGACCCGGAAGTGGCCAACTTAGCAATGGGAGCCAAGCTTCTTTGGAGGGTATTCACAGGAAAAAAGGAATGGTGGAAAATGACTATAACAAAAAAATATAGACTGGGAAGAAGAAAAAGATGCATGGATAACACTCCTGATCCTCAACCTGGATAAAAAATATGGAAACTAATAAGGGCAGCTATTCCCTTCTTCAAGGAGCACCTTTATTGGATCCTGGGAAATGGTAAAATGATCATACTATGTCAAGAACTGATACTAGGAGTGGATCTCAACTCCTGTGAGGCCTAAACCGACAACCTAAAAAGATGGTTGATAGATGAACATAAAATCACCCTCTATGAAATTTCATCTTGGAATGAGAATGGAAGTTGGAAGGAGTGGAACTTGGGAGGTGTCCCTGATCACTTGAACAACCAAACTCAAATCCTATTCTCATTCCTCAAAGGGGCAACTCCTATTCTCAGAGTCATCCCAGATAGCCGCGGGTGGGGTACAAATGGATACTAAGTAAAATATACCGACACATATACCTAGTATATATATTGACATATACTAGGTATCTGTGTTGGTATATATATACTATATATACTGGTATATATACTCAATATATATATCGATATATATACTCAGTTTATATATCGATATATATACAAGTATATATACTGACATATATACCTAGTATATATACAAGTATATATACCAACATATATACCTAGTATATATACCAGTATATATACTGAGTATATATACCGACACATATACCTAGTATATGTGTCGGTATCTATACTCAGTATATATGTCGGTATATATACTCAGTATATGTGTCGGTATCTATACTAATACTTTATACTAATGCAAAAGTATGCTCATAGGAACTGAGCCTGCCAAGTATAAAGGATAATGGATTATAAAGGTATATAAAGGAACCGAGCCTGCCATATATATATTGAGTATATAACGATATATATATTAAGTATATATATCGACACATATACCTAGTATATATATGGACATATACTAGGTATATGTGTCGATATATATACTGAGTATATATACCGGTATATATATTGAGTATATATACTAACACATATACCTAGTATATATATACTGGTATATATTATCGACATATATACCTAGTATATATATTGGTATAAATACCGGTATATATTATCGACATATATACCTAGTATATATACTGGTATATATACTGAGTATATATACCGCTATATATATAGTGGTATATATTACCGACATATATACCTAGTATATATACTGGTATATATACTGAGTATATATACTGGTATAAATATGTCGATAATACATACTGGTATATATAATGAGTATATATNATAATACATACTGGTATATATATATATATATATATATATATATTGAGTATATATACAGGTATATATACCAATATATATACCGACACATATAACTAGTATATATACTAGTATATATACTAAGTATATATACCAATATATATACTAAGTATATATACTGAGTATATATATACCGACACATATACTTAGTATATGTCAATATATATACTAGGTATATGCATCAATATATATACCAGTATATATACTCAGTATATATATCAATATATATACTGGTATATATATTGATCCTTTATATATACTAATCCTTTAAATACTAATGCAGAAGTATGCTCATAGGAACCGAGCCTGCCAAGGTCACAGAGGTAGTGATGGAATCCATTAAAGGGATAGGATTCTATGTGTTTGAAGAATAATTCACATACATAAGGCTTTACTTCTTCTTCCTTGATTCATGTGTGATCGAGTTTTGGTGCATGCACTATGTAGACAATGCAAGACATGGTCCCTATTCTTTGACAATAAAAGAAAGAGGAAATTCATCACTATGCAACTCAAAATTTCTGGGATTATCGTCAAGAGCTCATTGAAATGGTTGGATTCTTCGAATCCTTGTTAAGAAAGAAGTGGAGGTAATTGGAGACTTTGAACTAGAAGGAATGTTTGTGGCTCACATGCTATCCATCAGTTACCCCACAATATTTAGTAGGGTGCAAGAAATTTTGCAAGGGGGAGATGAAAACAAATAATCTCTTGTCGAAGGAAAGGTGACAACCATCTGAAGCAAAGTTTCACCCAGGAGAAAGAAACGACCAATTCAAGAAGATTCACATACTGAGGTGAGTTCAAATGTGGGTACTTATGTATGTGAATTCCCCTAGAAACCAAAAATCCTTATGTATGTGAATTGTTCTTCAAACACACAGAATCCTTTCCCTTTAAGGGATTCCATCCCTGCCTCTATGAATATAGTACGAGTATATATACCGGTATATATATTGAGCATATATACTGGTATATATATATCGAGTATATATACCGACACACATACCTAATATATATATATATATATATATATATATATATATATATATATATATATATATATA
>JZKD02S1673508.1:162447-176463 GCA_000966675.3 Picea glauca | reverse complement strand
AAATGAATTCTGCCCACAATTTCCTCAAGAAATATAAGGGCACCTCCCTGTTATTGCAGGGAGGTTTATCAAAGACCATGGACCATGACGCAACCCTGCTCTCAGCAGCAGCCAGTCGCCTCCACCAGGACCTTCTCTTGCTTAGGCCTGAAGAGTCAAAGATCTTCCAACTCCCTCGGGAGTCCTTTACCCACAGAACACTTCTCCGCGATCTTCCCTTCACGTATAGGGAGATCGGATCTCGCGATATCGTGAGACTCGTAACACTGCTCTCGTGCAATAAAACACCGAAACCCCGATCCTTGATGGTCAACGGTCGATACTTCGGGATGTCGCCACTCGCGATGCCGAGCCCTTGAAATTCGGAACCCCGAGTACCGAGGTGCCGATGCCACGTGCTATACTCCACACAGTCTCCGTGGGACCCATTGAAACTTGGGACTTCGTTGTCTCCCCGAGCTCCCTTTGACTTCGAAACATCGAAGTGATGAGTCCCGACTCCTCGGGATCTCGTGCCACCTGTCCCTCCGATGATCGACGACTCTGATTAAATCGGAGGACCGCAACTTGCGATTTCGACGTGCATGTAACTCTTGCACTCGCCAACCCCGATTTTCCAATATGCAATGGCCAACAGACTCCTCTGTGTGCCTGCGAGTTAATTCCCTTGCAGCTCCTCCATGATCTGACGGTCTGCGGGGTTTCGAAGATCTACTCAACAAATTCAAGTCGTCGATTCTCTTCCTCCTGAAGAGTTCTCCGCTTACCACCTCCGCTCTGTATCAACTTCACTGGGTCCTGCTTCCACCGAGAAACAAAGGCGCTATCCCTCTTGAGCTTCTGCCACTCTGACTCCTTCAGAGCTCCCTCGAACACGCTCCTTGTGCTCGACCTCGACCTTCGCCAACCCTCAACGGTACTGAAGGTTTCCAGGTTCTATACACTCGCAGTCACAGCAAACTGACTTTTCCTTTTATTACTTGCTGCTGGAAGTTCAGTTCGACCTGCACTCACCTGCACGACTCGAATAATCCACAACAACTCCGAGTTGAACAAGAATGAGAGTTTAACTGTAGAGCCTCCTCAACGCACTCTATGCAGAAGAATTTCGACTGTACTCTATGCAGGAATCTCCTGGTTCAAACAGAGAAACAATTGAAACTCATTCACTCATTCTCTCAGGTTTCGAACCTGATATGCAATCACATAAGCAACATATAGAAGATAAGCATAAAGAGAAGCAAGTATGCAACAACATAACATCAACAACACACACAATTCAAACACAGCCATGGAATTGAATCAAGAGCTTCCTTCTATTAATTCAATCTGTACATGGGGTTTCTTCACAAACTCTCTGCTCTGATCTCTCTTTCTCTCTATGCTAATGCTGAATAATCCTGAATGCGAATTGTTACAATGATACAAAGGAGGGTGCCTATATTCGTTTTCCCTCCTGGAAATGAAACTGTCTAATCTATAGCTAACCCTATCTACCAGCATTAAAACTATTTAATGTCTTCTTATCTATATTACAATACAAGTGCGCTTCATATGAATGCGTTCATTTGAACGACGACGCAACAATCTTCATCGTGATTCAAAAAAATGTATGCTATGGTGTTGTCCAACTGTCCTTCTCTTCCCTCCATGCTAGCTCATGTCATGGCATCGTAGATGCTCCTGCATCATACTCCTCGGATCGAAAGATTTCATGGGCTCCTGTCCATGAGCTCCTGCACAGTCTGACCATGCCTCTGAATCACTGCCTCTGTTTCCCAGCTGACATCCTCTACTGGGTGATTTTTCCACTTCACCAGGTACTCAAAATATTGCTTTATTCTGGTCTTCCTTCCAATTCTTTTATCCAGTATGCACTCCATCTCAGGCTTCTTTGCAACTGGCAACTGCTTCTGCCACTGGACCACTGGTTCCTCGGTTCCAGTGTCTACTGTATCAGTTCTGTATGGGTATAAGTCCGAAATATTGAAAATCAGAGATATCCCGATGCCCTCTGGCAACTCAAGCTCATATGCATTCTCCCCGATCTTCTTCAGGACTCTGCAAGGTCCGATTTTCTTCATCTTGAGCTTGTTATACGTTCCCCTTGGAAACCTTTCCTTTCTCAGGTGCACTAGAACCATGTCTCCAACTTCAAACTGAAGTTGTCTTTTCCTCTGATCGGATCTGCACTTATACTCCTGGTTCGATTTCTGCAGTCGCTGCTTCACCTCTGCGTGAAGTTCTTGCATCACCTCAGCGAACTCTTCAGCTCTTGCGTTGCTCGTTTCATCCTGTTCTGACTCCCTGAGCTCAGATACTCCTCTCGGCTGTGTCCCATACAAAATTTGAAATGGGCTCTTACCTGTACTCTGATTCACATAATCGTTGTACGCAAACTCTGCCCGTGGTAGGATCTGATCCCAACTGGTGTGATGCTCGGTCACCAGGCTCCTCAACAGATCCCCCAAGATTTTGTTGATTACTTCGGTCTGCCCATATGTATATGGATGGTAAGCAGAACTGAATGCCAAGTCAGTCCCTAGCTTCTTCCATAGCGTCCTCCAAAAATGACCTACGAATTTGGTATCCTGATACGAGACTATGCTCCTCGGCAATCCATGCAATCGCACGATCTCTTTGAAAAACAGGTTTGCGATGTGTGTCGCATCGCTGGTTTTATGAAACAGGATGAAATGTGCCATCTTCGAAAACCTGTCCATCACCACAAAAATGGAATCAACCCCTCACTGTGTTCTTGGCAACCCCAACACAAAATCCATACTGATGGCTTCCCATGGCCTCTCGGGTATGGGCAACGGCTGATAGAACCCTGTGTTCTGCTTTCGGCCTTTTGCATGTTGACATATCCTGCACCTATCAACAAACCGCTTTACATCAGCATGCATGCTTGGCCAAAAATATGATTCGCTCAGCTTGGTGAATGTTTTGTCGTGCCCAAAATGGCCTGCTAAGCCCCCGCTGTGCTTTTCCTTCACCAAATTCTCTCTCATAGAGCAATCTTGAATGCACAATTGATTGCCCTTGAATAGAAATCCATCATGTATCAAGAAATCTATCCATGATCTCCTATCCCTGAGCACCGGATTCTCGGCTGCTTCATAAGCTTCCCCGAAATCAGCATCTCCTGCATACATATCTCTCAGGTTCTCAAAACCTAAAGTCTTGACCCTGAATTCCTGCAACAACAAGCGTTTCCTACTCAAGGCGTCAGCTACCTTGTTAGCAACTCCCGAAATGTGCTTGATCATGAATGTGAAATTCTGCATGTACTCTACCCACTTCGCATGCTTCTGATTCAGCTTCTCTTGCTGGCTCATGAATTGCAGTGCATGATTATCACTGTACAACACAAATTCCTTGGGTATCAGGTAGTGCCTCCACTTTTTCAATGCTTGGATAATGGCATAGAACTCTTTATCGTATGTGGAGTACTTTAGCTTCGCATCATCCAACTTTTCACTAAAATATGCTATAGGTCTGTCATCCTGACTCAAGACCCCTCCAACAGCATATCCACTGGCATCACACTTCACTTGGAAGGTTTTCTGAAAATCTGACAGCACCAGAATTGGCTGCTCTGTAATCTTTCGCTTCAACAGATTGAATCTCCTCTCAGCCTCGGCGGTCCACTGAAAAACCTTATGCCGCTTCTTCACGGTATCCATCATTGCTGCGCTAATTCCACTGAAATTTCGGATGAACTTTCGGTAGAAACTAGCGAGTCCATGAAAACTCCTTACCTCAAAAATATTTCTCGGCGATGGCCAATTCCTGATCACTTCAACCTTCTCAGGATCCATCTTCAACTCATTCGTCGTTATTACAAAACCCAAATAAATGAGTTCTGTCTGCATGAAGGAACACTTCTTCAAATTTATCAGCAGCTTCTCCTGCTGTAGCCTCCTCATCACAATGGCTAAATGCCTCGAGTGTTCAGCCCTAGTCTTGCTGAATATCAGTATGTCATCCAGGTATACGACCACAAATTTGCCAATGAATTCCCGCAGGACTTCAGTCATCAGCCTCATGAATGTGCTTGGCGCGTTTGTCAAACCAAACGGCATGACCAACCATTCGTACAAACCCTCGTTTGTTTTGAATGTTGTCTTCCATTCGTCTCCCTCTCTCGTCCGGATCTGATGATATCCGCTCTTGAGATCTATCTTAAAAAAATAATTTGCCCCACTCAGGCAATCCATCAAGTCATCCATTCTCGGCAGTGGAAACCTATACCTGATGGTGATCTTATTTATCGCCCTGGAGTCTGTACACATTCTCCAGCCTCCATCCTTCTTCGGACTCAACACTGTTGGAACAACACATGGACTTAGACTCTCCCTCACCAATCCTTTGTCCAGCAAGTCTTGCACTTGCCTTTTGATCTCCTCGTTCTCCTGAGGTGTCAACCTATATGCTGCCTTGTTCGGCAAACTTGCTCCGGGTATGAGGTCAATGTGATGACTCACACTCCGCACCGGTGGCAATGAACGCGACAGTTCATCCATGATGATATCAACAAACTCCCCCAGCAGTTTATGAATCTCCTCTGGTAAGTCGTCCACTCTTGTGCTTGTCAGGACGATTCTCGGCTTCCTAACAACAAATAATTGTGGATCCTCATCCTTCTCCAGCTCTGTGAGAAGTTCTTTCCCACTCATGAGAAGTATCGTGCTGCTCACTTCCGGCTTCATTTCTTTATCTTTTATCGGCAATAGTTTATGGATTCTCCCATCCTTCTCCAAGGTGTAGGTGTTCATTCTCCCATCATGAACAACATTACGATCATACTGCCATGGTCTTCCCAACAGTATGTGACATACGTCCATGGGAATGACATCACACAGGATCTCATCATGATAATTTCCAATTTTAAATTTAACTAAGCATTGTTTAGTGACACTTACCCGGTGTCCTTTCTGTAACCACGAGAATTTATATGGACTCGGGTGCTTAGTTGTCCTCAACTCCAGTTTCTCCACCATCTTGGTCGAAACGAGATTGTCAGTGCTCCCACTGTCAACTATGACCTTGCACTTTCGGTCCCTGGCTGTGCAAGCTGTCTTGAATAGTCTGCTCCGCTGCACTGAACTGTCCACCTCTTTCTCAGGTGCCAAAAGAATTTTGTGCGTCCCAAGCGATCTTCCGCTGTCCGCATATTCGCTTTCAACATCACGCCTCTATGCCTCTGTGATGTGAGCTTTTCCTCCGTCCATCTTCCTCTCTGGACAGTCAACGACTTTGTGTCCATCTTTACCACACGTGAAACATGTGATAACTCCTCCACGACCTCTTCCTCTACCTCGGGTATGAGGAATTTCGTTGGTGTCAGCATATCCGCCACCCTGCTCAGTATGCCGCCTCCTCGGCTCAGAAGTTTGCTGCTTCTGCTGTGAGGTTCCACCCCTCTCAGTTTTCCCCTGAGGTCTCTTCCAATCCTCGTTGGGTTTCTGAGTTTTCTCCTGGGAAACTGTCTTGCCCCTGGGCTAGCTTCGACCCCGCCTGCGCTATCCCTGCTTGCGGCTAAGATTCTCTTCAGCCTTCAGAGCCATCTGGTACGCATCCTCAACTGTGCGGATGGTCAGCATGCTCAATTCATCTTGAATGTCATACCTAAGACCATTCAGGTATCTCGCCACCTTCTCGTCATCACTCTCCCAATGACCCGCTCTGATGTTGAGTCTGTAGAACTCCTCGGTGTACTCTCTCACCGCCACCAGCTTCTGTCTCAGGTTCTGCATGCGCATGAACAGAGTGATCTGGTAGTCTCTCGGGATAAACTTCGCCTTCATCTTGGCGATCATCCGATCCCAGCTTTTGATCTTCTGTTTTCCCTTGGAACGTCTGTCCGCCTGCAGCTCGCCCCACCATAAGGCTGCATGTCCTTTCATCTTGGTAACATCATGCCTTATTTTCTTGTCCTCTTCAATATCTTCATAGTCAAAGTAGGTATCCAATGCTCGGATCCAATCCAACAATTCCTCAGTATTTAGACTTCCCTCATAGACGGGAAGGTCCATCTTCGTCTTCGAGCTCATCCTCTAAATGGCTCGGATCAACCTCTCTGTCAAGGCATCTTCCGCCGTGACCTCCTCGACATCGTGTCCAGCTTCCTCCTCGATCTCGGGATCACTGAATTCTGCTGGACCAACACCACGTCTTTGGGTGGTCTCCATTTCTTCAAGTCTAGCTCGGAGATCTCTCATCTCTCGTTCTATTTCAGCATTCCCTGCTGGCCTACCCCTTCTTCGGGCATCCCTTTCCTCACGATCAGGAGATTGCCTCTCTCTTATGGGTGACATGATGAAATCTGCTTCTCCCTGTTACCTGAACAAAGAGATCTCCACTTCCCGCTCTGATACCACTCTGACGCAAGTCGTGAGTATCAGAGTGCTTTCCTTTCCTCTTTCTCTCCTCCTGCCTGAAATATACAGATAAGACTTTCAGCTCTGATACCACTCTGACGCAACCCCGCTCTCAGCAGCAACTGGTCGCCTCCACCAGGACCTTCTCTTGCTTAGGCCCGAAGAGTCAAAGCTCTTCCAACTCCCTCGGGAGTCCTTTACCCACAGAACACTTCTCCGCGATCTTCCCTTCGTGTATCGGGAGATCGGATCTCGCGATATCGCGAGACTCATAACACTGCTCTCATGCAATCAAACACCGAAACCCCAATCCCCGATGGTCAACAGTCGATACTTCGGGATATCGCCACTCGCGATGCCGAGCCCTTGAAATTCGGAACCCCGAGTACCGAGGTGCCGATGCCATGTGCTATACTCCACACAGTCTCCGTGGGACCCGTTGCAACTTGGGACTTCGCTGTCTCCCCGAGCTCCCTTCGACTTCAAAACTCCAAAGTGTCGAGTCCCGACTCCTCGGGATCTCGTACCACCTGTCCCTCCGATGATCGACGGCTCCGATTAAATCGGAGGATCGCAACTCGCGATTTCGACGTGCATGTAACTCTTGCACTCGCCAACCCCAATTTTCCGATATGCAATGGCCAACAGACTCCTCCGTGCTCCTGCAAGTTAATTCCCTCGCAGCTCCTCCGCGATCTGACAGTCTGCGGGGTTTCAAAGATCTACTCGACAAATTCAATTCGTCGATTCTCTTCCTCCTGAAGAGTTCTCCGCTTTACCACGTCCGCTCTGTATGAACTTCATTGGGTCCTGCTTCCACCGAGAAGCAAAGGCGCTATCCCTCTTGAGCTTCTGCCACTCTGACTCCTTCAGAGCTCCCTCGAACACGCTCCCTGTGCTCGACCTCGACCTTCGCCAACCCTCAATAGTACTGAAGGTTTCCAGGTTCTATACACTCGCAGTCATAGCAACCCGACTTTTTCCTTTTATTACTTGCTGCTGGAAGTTCAGTTCGACCTGCACTCACCTGCATGGCTCGAATAATCCACAACAACTCCGAGTTGAACAAGAATGAGAGTTTAACTGTAGAGCCTCCTCAACGCACTCTATGCAGAGGAATTTCGACTGCACTCTATGCAGGAATCTCCTGGCTCAAACAGAGAAACAATTGAAACTCATTCACTCATTCTCTTAGGTTTCGAACCTGATATGCAATCACATAAGCAACATATAGAAGATAAGCATAAAGAGAAGCAAGTATGCAACAACATAACATCAACAACACACACAATTCAAACACAGCCATGGAATTGAATGAAGATCTTCCTTCTATTAATTCAATCTGTAAATGGGGTTTCTTCACAAACTCTTTGCTCTGATCTCTCTTGCTCTCTATGCTAATGCTGAATAATCTTGAATGCGAATTGTTACAATGATACAAAAGAGGGTGCCTATATTCGTTTTCCCTCCTGGAAATGAAACTGTCTAATCTACAGCTAACCCTATCTACCAGCATTAAAACTATTTAATGTCTTCTTATCTATATTACAATACAAGTGCGCTTCATATGAATGCGTTCATTTGAGCGACGACGCAACAATCTTCATCGTGATTCAAAAAAATGTATGCTATGGTGCTATCCAGCTGTCCTTCTCTTCCCTCCATGCTGGCTCACGTCATGGCGTCGTAGATGCTCCTGCATCAGACCACCTATCCATCTAGTTAGCATTAAATTGCCGGTGGATGCATTAGTCCATACAAATGTGTTTCTTGTTGACATATGGTTGTTCTCTAGTTCAAGGATCAATAAAAAGATACATCAGATCTTGTTTTGAATATACAAGTATCTAACTTGGTTTTTATTGAGTCTAATCCTATAAAACTCGAACATCCTAGGCCTATATTCAGAAATAGAAAACGTGAGGTGTGGTTTGTTCAAATGGGCACAAATCGTGCCTGCGGTCCCTTAATAAAGGGAACAACGAGAATGTTTGTGTGTTCTTGTCATCGTGCCTATGTGGCACGCTGAGTGGAGGTTTGGGATTTTATAAAAATCTAACATCAAGAACACGTGTGCGTTCCTGCTGACTATGTTGCCACTGTTTCATCCACCAACTTTGTGCACTCACCCACAAGTGATAGTATAATTTCAAAATAACCAGTTTTATCTACATAGTTGGTTTAATCTACACCATGTTTTTTTAAAGTCTTCTTTATGTATCATGAGGATGATTTTTTTATGGAATCTCTTTATACCATTGAGTAGAACAATTATTATTACTACTATAATTTATAATGAACTACTTTTATCTATATGGTTTATTTTATCTACACTACTCAATGCAACATATTCAATTATTGTATATCACATCCAAAACAAATAAAAAAATCTATAATAAAAATCACAAAAATGAAATATAAGACCAACATATCTAAGTATTTCCATGTATTCAGACCATGCTTTAAATTAATACATAGGAATGGTAATAACCATTAGTGTCTACATAATATAAGCCTCAAACATTAAATTTAAGTGTTTCCATGTATAAGCCTCAAACATTAAAATGAAATATAAGACCAACATATCTAAGTATTTCCATGTATTCAAACCATGCTTTAAATTAATACATAGGAATGGTAATAACCATTGGTGTCTACATAATATAAACCTCAAACATTAAATTTAAGTGTTTCCATGTATTCAGACCATGCTTTAAATTAATACATAGGAATGGTAATAACCATTGGTGTTTACATAATATAAGCCTCAAACATCAAATTTAGGAGACTTATATGTTAGGCTATAGAATACTCAATCCTCCATTACAAAAAATCCTTGATTTCCATGAGGAATATATTTAAGGAATTGAATTAACCATTAGTTGATGGAGGGTACAGTGTGTTTATGTTTGGGATGACTCTATATGTTGTTCTTTTCACTTAAATTATATATATATATATATGTGTGTGTGTGTGTGTGTGTGTGTGTGTGAGAAAGAGAAGGCATATATTAATAATAAATATGTGGAAAAATCACAATATTGTTTATGTTAATTTCAAGGAATGTACACAACATCATTAAATTAAAATCAATTTTATTGATATATATTATTTATAGAAGAAATTAAAGACAGGTTTTAAGTTTGATTACAAACTTGATTGTTGAACCAAGTAGAGACCAAAGTGTTGTTATTGGTGAAATTTATGTGAATAACCATATGGTTTTTCACCTCCCTCTTCCTTCTCATCACTAAGGAGGAAGAAGTCTAACAAGCCCAAAGACAAAACCCCAAGACTAGATGGTGTTCTAGTGTTTTTCCAAGACATATGACGATGAATTGAGGATGGTCTAATCATCACTTTTAAGAGAAGGTAGTTTGTAATGGTGAACTATTAAAAAGTTCCAACATTGTGTCATTGTAGTTTTCAATATTGCTTTGCATGTAACAAAATCATAAATACGTGAATGATTCTATAATTTAGTTCTAATTGTGTAAATTAACTCTACTAATTATGTTTGTTGAAATGCTTAAGTTAGTTCTACTAGTTATGACTTACAAAAGGTTTGTTGTAAAATAATGAAAATCCATCTACATGTTGTGAAGCTTGTTACTGATAGCAATCTACACATTGTGAATCTTTTACTATGAAAGGAGCACAAATTTCCTTTTCTAAAGATAAAATGCAACAAACATTTAAATAGAAATGGAATTATTGATTTTAGATATTTGTAGACCTTTTCAATGGAAAAACAAACTTATAGAGTACTTCAATATCGTCAAGGAAAAAGTTCTATGTTATAAAAATACTGGAAAACTTAGTAGCAACCATGGACATGGTACAAAAGCTACAAAGGGTAAAGTGAATTATGACAATTTACTAAGTAGAATCAAAAGGTTATATGCTTTGTGACATCAAACATTGATGATAAGCCAAAATTCCATCGATTAGTCACTATCATGAAAGTAAATGAGACTGCATGACATGGAACCTTAGGAGATAGAGGTTGCATACTAATTGTCCACTTTTTTAATCTAAAATCAAAAGAATCTATGAAATCTTTAAAACACCCGAGTGTCTAAGATGCAGAGAACAATGTGGAGTAGAATGCTTCAACAACGGAATATAATTCCACACATCCATTTGTCTGAGTGTGTGGCAACCTATGCCCTAAGGAAATCAACAAGAAATTGGAAAATTTAAGCAAGAAATGACACTCAGATTGAAGTGAAGCAATATCTCTAAAGAGTTAATCTAGTTATTAGATAAGTGGGAGTGTGTACATGGTGTGTTCTTAATCTTAATCGAATGTTATTTTTAGTAGATGATTGTAGAATGTAAAGTTTTGAGTTAGTTGGAGTGGTTAAGTGCTACGGAATTAATTTAGTTATCGCATGAGTGGGAATGTGTATAGCTTGAGTGGGCCTAATGGTTAAGAACATGTGTTTCCTCTTAAGAGGTCACAAGTTCAAATCCATAGGGGGGTAGGGCATACCAATCAAATCACTAAGCGTGGCTTAAGTGCCACTGAGTTAATCTAATTATTAGATGAGTTGAAGTGTGTACATGGTGTCTTTTTAATCTTAATAAGAAGTTATTTTTAGTAGATTATTGTAGAATATAAAGTTATTTTAAGTTAGTTAAATGCTGTAAATAAGGAGGTTATGAGGTAAGGTTTGCCAGTTACTTATGTAGATATTATTGAATCTCATTCTATGTCTCCACCCCATAAAATTGCCAAAGAATACAATAGACCAATTTACCTTTTGTAATGAAATATAAATCTATCTTTATTAAACCTTGAATATTAAACCTTGAATCTCACTCGATGTTTATGTCTCCACCAAGTAAAGTTGCCAAAGAATGCTAACAGACCAATTTACCTTTTGTAATGAAATATAAATCTATCCTCATTAACATGTGAAACCTTCTTTTCTGTAACTTGAACTTAATTTGATTGTAGATTCGTCCCTCCGATGACCCCGAATCTAAGGATGGCCATGTGTGAATGTTGCGGATGAAACATACATTCGCAATTTGACCAATTTTAATTTCACTTATGCCATGAAAAGGTGCAAACTGTGGAAATTCATGTGACAGGATGAAGTCTTAAAGGCAGTGATAGTGTTTGTTTTCACTCTAACAACGGTTTTGTAACAGTAAATGTATAAATATATATTGAGAAAGATTATCTTTGCATGCAACTCTATCAAGGTTGTGTAGAAATTGTACGCAAAACATCAGACATTCCTGTGGGTATTTTACGCAGAACGTCAGACATTCCTGTGTTCTTTAGATAAACCATGCATATCTAATGGAAATTATTATAGACCTGTTGGAATTTATTCCAAATATACGAGAGATTCTGTTAAAAATATGATCCAGATTTATGATGTGCACCAGTGAATAAAAAGCTTGAAATAAAATGAGATTGGAAAAAGTCAATCGCTAGATCGTAACCATGAGGACGATGACAATAATCTGATTGCAATAATCATAATTTAGATATCATTGTCAGGAAAACCTGGAAGAATGGCCAAACAGAAAAAAATTGGAAACTCTTCGTACTAGCATTTTAGTGTCGAAGCTACAGAACGAGCCCAGAGCTTGAGATGTTCTTTCATATCCACTCTTGTCACACTTTGGGCTGGCAGTTCCCAGATTTCCAAGGGTAATTCTTGAAACCCTGTATTCTCGGGTCTCTTTTCATGTTGGATTAATCGCTTCAATCCAGGGAGAAGATCCAGTACTCGTGGGCTCAACTTGTTCTGGCTGAAGTCAAAACCAAGTTCCATAAAACCTTTTAGCTCTTGCAATTCCAGACCCGTTCTATTTTGGGGGTTTCTCTTCTTCCTATTCTCTATTCTCTGTTATATCTATCCCCGCGAAACAATCTCTGACTTTGGCAGAGGCTGTCGTTGGAGAAGGCATAAAGTGTTGGGTCGAGGCAGCTGGAGGATGATCTGAGGGCTTGCCTTCCATTCTCTGAATAAACGGAACATGGGGTTGGACTTTGATGGGAGATGACGGAACACGGGGTTGGCCTTTGATGGGAGATGTCGGGATATAAAAACCTGACGGTAATGTCGGGATTTTGCAGGGTTGCATCTGTTTCAAATAGCCACTGCTAAGAAGAATGTTGAGTAGAAAGCTAAATATCATGGGTGCACTCAGATTCAAGATTCAAATTCAAATGGGCGTGCTCGGATTCAAATTTAAATTGATGCGGAAGTCCCCTCACGCTTCACAGGACTGTCTGTCGACACTTATGGAGCTGACATTGTTTAATTTTATGCAGGTCCATGGGTATTAGATCAGATTGCAACCCTCCACAAATGGCGAGAGTCAAGCAAATAGAGACGACGTTTGGATTCGAAACGCACTGAAAATGGTTGCCAAAATCTAAGGGGGAGAGGAGGTCGGAAAAGGTGATGGCATGGTATGGCACCCGCACCATGCACTGGCATCCATAATCTAATCTGCACGAGCCTGGTAGCATGGCCATCTAGCCTGCAGAGTCTTAAAGACTCTGCATCAGGTTGGATATTGCTCGCCATGGATCAACACACTAGTTGTCGAAGCACTGCTAGAAAAGGTTAGTACTTCATGAAACTCCGGGGAGCCCGATATGCCAATATACCTTGAGACTAGAGAACGGATTTGGACCGTCGATCTCTCCTTGAGAAATGATAAGAGTCAGTGATATGACATGGGAAAGAGCCAAGATTGACTAAGACCTGAGAAATGTCATTTTGGACACTTGGAAACTTTCTACTGACCAACGAAAGCACTGATGTGACAAATTGGCTGACACATGTCACCTAGTTTCGAGATGCTGATTGCTTATATGGTGGGTTCCATGTGTCCACGTGGAAAATTCGAATTGGCCATGATAGAGGCTATGCTGGCATGCCACGCTGTCATTTTGTTTTCTTGTACATCCATGTTTATGCTGAGTTGGCCACCAGATCGAGAACATACAAAGATATGTTTATTTGAAGTCGAGGGGCCCAGTGGGCTGATGAACCAGTGCTGAATCTAGACCGTTAATATTTTCACGGGTTATCATTCTCTAAGACACTTGTCAACTGGTCATTAATTGTGGAGGGGGGGGGGTCTGATGTAGTTAAGCTAACCACAGATCTGGGGGCCGCAATTCATGGATGTTTTACATGTCGAAGAAGAAGAAGAAGTAATTTTAACGTCCACGAGGCTAACAATAGCCTATGAGACAGACCGCCTCACACATTGATTTCAACAATTCAACCCTTTTCCTGTTCAACTTGATGATGAGCTCCCCTAATTTCTCCATTGTCCCCTCGCTGAATAAGTCATTCCAAGAGCTAGATGTCAATATATTTATATATTTATCCCTATTGTCTTTGAAAGCTTCACACTCTAAAATGAAATGCTTTTCTGTTTCCACTTTTCCGGAGGTGCAGAACACACACATCCTTTCTTCCCAAGCTTCTTTTGGCATTTTCCAGTGCCCAGTTTCACAACAAAGTTGATGGAAATTGGTTCTTAATTGGGCAATAAGCATTTTGGCTCTCCAAGATATATTGGCCCCGATGTACGCTTTTTGATGATGATTGTATGTGGGGTTAAACTCTTCAATATAATACTCTTT
>JZKD02S1673508.1:142084-161101 GCA_000966675.3 Picea glauca | reverse complement strand
TTTGTTTCTTTCTCGTTTGAAGCTCCTTCCAAAATAACTTGGGGTTATTTTTCCCCAAGAAGATTAGTTCCTCCCTCCTTGAGATCATGAAATCAACTTTGTTCTTTCTGACAATTTGCTTGTAAGATTTTAGGCTTATTTCTTTATGTCTTGATTCTTTCAAAATTTTCCTTATTGTTTTGCATTCCTCATCAAACCAAGCATTAACCAGAAAGCAATTGTTTTAGATTTCCTATTTTTTTCTCTTTTGCATTCTATAAGTGCGCTTTGGATTAGATTTATTAACTCATGGCTATGAAGGCCCTGGGGTGGAATTTTCTCCTTGTTAAACAACCTCTTTAGTGCTATTTTGAAGGTGTTATAGTTTTTTTTGAGTCAACATAATTCTACCCTTTGAAAGAGGTTGCCTGATGTGCTGATTTTTTGTCCCATGTTGTTGTTCAACCCAAGTTAGACTTAAATAGATCGGTTTATGATCGGATTTCAACTCCCACAGTTGTTCACTAATCAAAACTTCCTCCATTTTCTCGCACAAGCCATGTGAGCAAATGTATAGTCTACTACACTTGCTCCATTATAGGTATTGTAGGTGAAATGCCAGAATTCACCCATCTAGCCACCCCATTACAAATGACTAAGTCAAATGCTCCACATAAAGTAAGCAGTTGTTCGCCAAAAAAGTTGGAACTTTTGTTGTCCTCTGAAACTCTTGTCCACTAATGATTTCTCTTGATGGAGCTTGAAACTTGGTCGAGTTTCACCCCCCCCCCCTTCCATTAACGAATGAGCACATGGAGGGGGGCACAATTGAATATATGTCATTGATTTTTGAGTTAAAACATTCCAAGAAGATACTCGCCATTGGATCTCTGCTCATCCTATTTGCTGTCAAATTGACTCTTGGATGGAATGATTATTTCGTCACATGATGAGCACTTGGTTCTATGTCAAAAATGATAGCAAATCAAGACTCATTTATGGTTTATAAATACATGAAATATGGTTAAAGATTAACTTTGGGATAATGACATATTTATTCATAAAACTAGGGTTGTCATTTTAATTCCGCCCCAACATTATGATCCAAAAAATAAAAGGATAGTAGGTCGAGGAAACTTGACTCAAATTAAGGCTTCAAAACAGAAGACTAAGAAAAAGTTAAAAATGACAAATACTTGCTAAAGATTCAAATTTTGAAATGACAAGGAATAAGAAAGTCTTCAATTTTTTTTTCAAAAATTTGAAAGATTTTGGCAATGTTGATTTATGTTACAACAATTCCAATGAAGAAAATGATTGTGTTAGGGATTTTGTTACATTAGTGAGTGAAACGCCCTAATTTAGATAGGCTATGAGCTAAACAACAAACAATGGTTAGTTTTGAGAAAATCACAAGAGTATCATAACATCAAATAAGAAATAAGAAAACATACATGCAATTAGATTACAAATTTAGCCACAAGAATCCCATTTAAAACACAAAGATTGGAGGGAAACAACAATACTATATATTAGTCCAATGGAAAATAATAAATGTGTAATATCACCTGATAAGAATGATTTAATTTAGGTGCGATCCAACACTCTCCTTGGGATGGGTCCTTTTCCTTCTTGAAATCTCTCTCTAACTTTGGTGAATGAAGAAATCTTGGTTTGTTGAGGAAATAACATAAACACGCATAAAGGAAATGAATATTAGAAATGAGAGAGGGAGATGATTGGTCTCCAAGCTCATTCCTCTATCATAACCTTGTAATTCTTCTTCTTCTTTAAATGATACACCATGGCTTTCATTTATAGGAAAATTTTGAGCTCTAATGAAGAACTAGTTCTAATATGAATTCTCCTCATTCAAATGGGATCTCAAATGCTTGATAGAGACCCTTGGGAGGCCAAGGTACTCATTATTGATGAGATGAGATATTTAATTTTCCTTTTACATAACTCTAGAGCCGCATAAACTAGGCCTATCAACCATTAATGCATGACTATCATTGCTTTCCCATATTTTGGTAGAGTCATGCGAGTATGGAAGGATATCCCACAAGAGTCATGGGAGTGAAAGGGAAGGTTGGCCACAAGAGTGAATACATAACCATATTTTAAGTTTTATCTTTCTCATTAGGGTGTTTCATGTATCCATGAAGTAGTGCTATTATGCTACTTATTGTCAACTGATGATGCTTCTAAACATAACTTCGTAGGTGTCAATTGTGAGTGAAATTGAGGTGATAATAGTTGTCCCTTGATGTGTGAGTTTAGGGGCACCCATATAGCCAAAATATATTATTATTCCTTTCTCATATGATTTTGTGTTCAATCCTAGAGAGATAGAGATCCAATCAATAAGAAAGGACTGCCCGTGAAATAATGATGATAGAAACTTGCAAAATAGTCACAAATACAACAAGGATGATCTCTTATACAAATGAGGTGAGCATTCCCATGCTTGTGAAACTGTCAAAGTAATTTCAATAGAAGAAATGGGAACATGGGGATAGATATAAACACAACATTATTCTCATATGAAGATAGATTCAATTACTAAGAAAGGTTATTGTTAATTGAAAATCTTTATCTGGAAACATGGGCACTTGGGGGAGAGTATAAAACTCAAGAATTTCCTTGGAAAAAGCATAAATGACTACTAATATGGGTACTAGTGATGATTGATTTGACATAACACAACGTAGTGTCGAGTTATAAAAAAAAGGATATATTGGATATTTATGTATAATAGGGACCGAGGACCATGTGAACAATGATAACTTGAATGGATGAATTGGGTCATGATTATAGATGATGATATTTAATAGTTGGTGTAGGAAACCTTGTGAATCATAGTAATAGATATTGGTATGTGGGAGGTGTTGTACACAACTATAACCAATGTCGACACAAGTGATTTAGTATAGATGTTTCGATCGAGGGAAGCAATGACTACTACCACGTGAAGAGATGTTATTGGACAATGAAATTGTATGAATACTGATATTTCCATAATGTTGTTTTTTTTGAGTTTGTATGTATTTTTTTTGTATTTTTTTGTTATGAAATAACAAAATAATTTGGATATGTTATAGACAAAGATATGGATGCACCTAAAACATGACCAATAAAATTTTCCTTGCATGTGTGGCAAGAGTAATGATAGATGGAATTGAACAAGGGTGGGTCTCCTTGGTGTGATGATGAATGATGGAGTGAAATGCAGATGGTGTATGGGTCATGTATGAGGCAAGATGCCAATGGAATGATGTAAAACATTTAGCATAACCAACCGTAAATAATGTGAACTGCTAGAATTCTAGGGTTATGGGATAACATAATGATGAGAAGGAAGTATGTGTATTTTTCTCTGAATGTAGAATATACAAACATTTGATCCTAAGGGGACAAAACAACATGGGTTCCATCATGAAATGGGGTATACAAATTAAGGAAACCCACATGAGAAAAATTCATGTTGAGGGAGAGGGTGTGACAAGGTAGCATAAAGCATTTGATGAAGCTTAGGAAGATTTGAATGATGGTGGGTATAATGAAAAAATAATCCACACATAATGTAAGGGTGATTATTATTTATGGGGGTCTCATTTTTTAACATGGATTGGGTGGGGACTTGGGTGGAAGTGGCATTGCCCCTAGCAAGGTTCCATTTCCCCCTCCTTGGTGATTCTTAGTTTTCAAGTTTTTTTGTCTTCTTCGTCTGGATTGGTGGTTGGTTACTAATTGAGATTTGGGTAGATTCCAAACTTTGTTCAAGCTAGGGAGAAGGATATATGACCAAGCTGTTGTCTAGTGCAAGTGAAGGTGTGGGAGTAAATACACCTAGGTGGAGGATTAATTAGAATAGTAGTGCTATGGTCAAACCTAACAGGGTCAATATTTCCATGATGGGGAAGCTAAGATGTTGAGGTGGTGGAAGGAGATAGGGGTCCACAGAATGGGATTCCATACAGATTAGGGAAGATAGAGGAATATGATACACTACTATATGGTGATCTAAAGTATGCTTGGGATATATATGAATCCTCCTCATGACATTTTTTTGTGCCTAAGTCAAGGGAAGGGCTCTTGGGTGCAAGAGAAGCTAAAATAGATATGGTTGAAGAAATTTTGGTGTTAATAAATGAGTTTTCAGAATAATATGGGAGATCTCTAATGAAATGGGGGAGAATTAGTATAGAAGCCCAAAATATTTGTTTCTAACTACAAGAAACTAGATGTTACAAAAGGATAATTTTATATCAATGGTTCACCAAAGTGATTTCTCTAGAGAGAAAAAGTGTTCAAGTGATGTAAACAACAATGTTTAAGTGTTTTTCCAATGGTGACAATATATGGTTTTGGTGACAGGTTTTCTCCATGGAATAAGAGTAAAAGCACACCCCTCTAACATCTGAAAAAATAAAAAACTATTTGTAAGAGCTGAAAGGGGATTTCCAAATGTTTCAAATTCCAATGATGAAATCCACTAAATAAAGAACGTGAAGGCATGAAAAGTATTTATAGTAAGCTATCCCCAAAGTGATGAAATTCAAGTGGGTATCACTATCTATTTAGGTGCCCTCACAATCCCATGAGAAATTCACTTGGTGATATATCAATGACTAACCTCTAATATAATATTTTACAAGTCGTGGGACAAGAATTTACTGACCTCAATGGTCATACAATGAACTTAAGTGCACAAGTTTGGAGACTCGCATAAATCCACCAATATTACATTAACATTAACACCAAAAATATGGTGTTTCCCTTGTAGTGGTAAAGAAGCATTGTTATAAAGGACTTTCAAGTTCCTTATGAAGACTTCTAGGTTTCAAATTTTCACAACCTTTGATTAATATTTGGATGCCTAAGTCCAAAGTACTACTCTAAACTGGCTATAGGTGTCATTCAATGATATCTATTAGCCTTGTGTTCACTACACCCTCTAATGAGGTAATGTTGGTGTAGGGGTCATAATCTAAAAAATTCCTCATAGAACCATTCCATTTTATATTATATTAAGTGTAAATTTTATAGTTTCTTTATAATATGGTAAATTTCGTGTAGAAATAATGACATGACATTGTTGAACTTGAAATATTGCTTGAAATGAAATGACATAAATGATATATACTTAGAAGTAAATGTTCTTTTATTTTACAAATTCTGATTTCTCTAAGTGTGAGAAAGTTCAAACAACTAATAGAAACTAAAGAAGCCTACAATTTTGGAAAACAATACTGTGTAAACCCTCACCCACCTAAAAACCAAATCAACTTCAAAAATCCATTTTTTAACTCCATTATGTGGAATTCGACCATGATATAGAGGGTAGTATACACAATTGTGCTCATTGTATAACACACAGTTCATGAATTGTGTGACTGCGTGAACTGGGACACATGCAGATGTGCAAAAGAAGCTTCAACAATGGTGTAGCTTTTCAAGAGTGTGTGATTTTGTTTTATAAGACCAAACCTCATAACTATGTGCTCATGTAAAAAAAATATAAAATATAGTAACAAGTATTAGAAAGAAGTAATTGATGAAGGAAAAATCCTAAATCCAACTAGAGAACAAAACTCAAGATTTTATCTCTAGTATGGTCACCATTCCACTATGTGTGATTTGATGCATGGTGTGACCAAATGGAACTTGACAATAGGTTGGATATATTTGTACAAACTATAATACCCTCTTTTCCTTTGAATTTATTTGACTAACACAATGCTATTATATGAAGGCATTCTGGTTACAAGAATGACTTGGTTGGTCAATATATACATTTATAGATGATATGATCTAGACCTTTGATCTAATTTGAGGTGATTATTCCTTGATGTGTACACACATATTTTATGTTTTATTATTTGATATTCTTGTGATGCTATGGAATATTGAAAATGAACACGTAGTTATATGATTAAATATATTAATTTATATGAATCTATTGATGTTTTTTCAAGTGTGACATGAAGAATCATATGTGCATATGGACTTTGCATTTGTTAGAATATTCAAGGTTAATGAGAGGGGGGGTGGGGGGGGGGGTGAATGAGTATAGAGTTATTTCAAAAATTTTAACCTTTAAGCAATACATAAAAATTAACCAATAATCATGTCATTTATCATCACATAAACTAATACACATTGCACACATATTTTTATGTGGAAACCCAACTATGAGAAAACCACAAAAACTTTTCTTAAGTAGTTTCAAGATTTTACAAGCACCAATTTGAAGGAAGAACCCACTCCCTGATTTTTTCAGCACCTACTGGAAGGAGACACCAATCCCCTTGGAATATTTTAAATGATTATACAAGATCAAATCAAACTTCAAATACAATCCCAAAATCACTTCTTAAATCTGCATACAAAACTGCTCAGAATTGTACCTCAAATATGTAAACTTGTAAGATTCACCACAAGCTCAATATTCTATTTCTAATTCTGAAGCTTGGACCTCAGATATCAGGATATGTTATCCTTCTAATTGAACAAGTGGAATTCAATTTGGACATACCAAGATTCATATATAATCATTTTATCTCGAACACCTATTTGGGACTAGTTTCTTGATTAATCACAAACCCTAACTTCCAACAAGTATAACTCCATACCTATAATGAGCCAGGATGTGAAACTTGTACCCAATATTCTTCGATACATTCTCTGAAAATTTTCCAATTTTATCTCAAAAAACGTTAGTATTCCTTTTCTTATAGTAGAAACCCTTAGTATTAAAAAACGTTAATCTGTTTAAGTATTTTTTCCAAGTTTCAATCTGCAAACATAGTCTTCCTTTTCTAATAGTAGAAACCCTTCTGGATGTTCTATGTAGACTTCTTCTAATTATCCATTTAGAAAAGACAATTTTATGTCCATATGATACACTTTGATCCTTTTGGAGCTTGCATAAGCCAAGAACATTCCGATTGCTTCCATTCCAGACATGGGAGAAAATGTTTCTTCAAAACTATTCCTTCAACTTGAGCATATCCTTTTCACATTGATCTTGCTTTGTTTCTGGTTACTTGTCCATATTCGTTTATCTTGTTTTTGAAGACCCATTTTGTCCCAATCACATTTTTGTCCTTTGGTATTGGAACTAATTCCCATGTATCATTCTTCTCTATTTGATTTAGTTCTTCTTCCATAGCCTTGCTCCAATGTTCATCATTTCTGGCTTCCTCAAAGTTACTTGGCTCAACTGTGGATAGTAATGGAAAATGTCATTGTTCAGGTGTTTGTGCTTTCCTTATTCTTCTAGTTTCTACTCCGACACTTCTATCTCCAATGATTTATTCTAGTGTATGATTCTTTAGAAACCCGATAGTTAGGTGTTCTAGAAGGTGCCTGGAAATATTTTTGGTTGTTTTCTTCTTGTTCTGCTTTTGGATGCTTCTCTTGTTGTTGTTCTTCTTCTTGTTTTAGTTCTTCATTTTCCTGTTCTTGAAATATATTTGAATTTCTGCTTTCCTTCCTGGTCTTCAACAAGTTTGTTTAACCAACTTTTACATTGATGCTTTCCACTATCTTGTTGAGTCTTAGATTGTAGAATTTATATGCTTTGCATTTGCATGAGTACCCAAAAAAAATGCCTTCGTTCACCCCAGAGTCAAATTTCCCAATCTTCTTGTCTTCCCTTTTTATGTAAGACTTGTTTCCAAACACTCTAAAGTGCTTGACATTGGCCGATATTTCTTTCCATAACTCATATGGAGTCTTATCACTATTACTTCTGATCAATATTCTGTTCAAGATATGAAAAAATGTATGCACTGCTTGTCCCCAAAAGATATCACTTAGCTTGGAGTCATTCAACATGGTTATGTTAATTTCTTGTACAGTTCTGTTTTTCCTTTCAACAACTCCATTTTGCTGAGGTGTTCTATCTATTGGGAATTGATTTTTTATTTCCCTTTCTTCAAACAAATCCCTGAATTCAATTGAAGTAAAATCACCTCCATTATCTGATCTTAAGAATTTGATTTTCAAATCAGTTTTATTTTCAACCAGTTCCTTGAATACCCTGAAAAATTCAAAATCTTCTAACTTTTTATTGAGGAAGCAAACCCAGGTAATTCTGGTGTAGTCATCAATGATTAACATGAAGTATTGCTCAACATCGAGTCCTTTTGTTATATTGGGCCCACATAAATAAGTGTGTACAATCTCCAATGGTTTGTTGTAGAGTATTCCCATGTCTTGAATTCAACTTTTGTTTATTTTCCATGCTGACAATGCTTGCACATAATATTCGTTGGATTTGTAATTTCTGGCATTTCTCTTACATCTTAATTCTTGTTGATCTTGAAAATATTATCAAAGTGTATATGGACCATTCTCCTATGCCAAAGCCAAATTTCATATTCTTTTCCCAAACAACATCTTTCTTCTTATATCTCATTCAATATGTATATGTTGTTTGGAGTCCTTGTTGTTATTTCCACTAGTCTTCCTTCCTTATTTCACATTCTTTTGAATTGAATATAAGTGTGTGTTTTTGATCACACATTTGGCTCACACTTAGCAAATTATACTTCATATTTTCAACAAGCAAGAAATTTTCTTCCACAACATCTTTGTTTCCAAGCCCGACTGTGCCTTTTCCTATAATTTTGGTTGAGTTGTCATTGCCAAACATGACATACCCCTCTTTTTCTTTCTTTAATGTTACAAATATGTTTTTTTTCCAGACATATGCTTTGAGAATCCACTGTCAATATACCAATGGATTCTCTTATTTTGGTATTGTAAGGAAAACCCACATTCCTGAAACTTCAAATATTCTTACTTCATTTTTCAAGTTCTCTATTGTTCCCCTATATGATTGAAAGGAACATGCCTAGTTTCCCTTGAAGAAACTGTCAAATCACTTCAATTTTTTTTGGCTATGTGTCCAAAATTGTTACATTTGTAGCATTCAATTTCATAACCCAGAGCACCAAAACTGTTATAATTTTTGTGAAATGCCTCACGAGGCTTTC
Organism: Picea glauca; assembly: GCA_000966675.3. Classification (NCBI taxonomy): domain Eukaryota; kingdom Viridiplantae; phylum Streptophyta; class Pinopsida; order Pinales; family Pinaceae; genus Picea; species Picea glauca. The sequence goes on along the minus strand of JZKD02S1673508.1, from coordinate 152,114 downwards.
TGGGATAATTTCCTTCATAATTATTCTTGGGATTTTCATAGCTACTTCTGTTCCATGTGTTTCTACCCTTTGCCTAGGATCTACAATTTATGGCTTTATGTACAAAATTATTGCAAGAATAACACAAGCCAAGAAAAATATTTTGGTACTTGGGTGTGGGTGGTCTTTTAGTTGGTGTTGTTCTTCTGAAATCACGATCTTATGCTTGGGTCTTCTTCATTTATGGTTGTTGATTCCATGTTCCTTTGAATGCACGATCTTCTTCTTGATTCTTCTTTAATTCTGGTTTCTATATGTCCTCCTTTAGAGTCTTGAATTGTTCTTTCTTGATGGAACCATTGATAATATATGCATAACTTATTTTCTATACTTCATTTCCTGTCATCATAGATCTTGAACCCTCATCAATATTATTTTGTTTGTATCCAAGTCCAGTCTTGTCATAGAATGGTTTTTGATTGCAAATGATTTCATCCAGTTTTTTGGTTCTATTTCTTAAATTTAGTTGGATGTCTTTATTTTGTAGTTCCTTTCTTAGTGAGACTATTTTACTTCCATATTCTCTGTTATTTTCTTCTTTTCTTCTAGTTTTCTCTTGAGTGTTTCTTCAATCACTTTGGCTTATTCCGAATGAATCCTTATATCTATGATAGTCTACTTGGATTCTTCAGAATTTTTTCTAAGGTTTTGAAAGCCTTTCTTTAGTTTACTTAACTCTTCTTTGAGATACTTGTTTTTCTTCCTTGCTATTCTTAGATCACTTAAGGCACTGATCAATTATGCCTCAAGATTCACTTCTCCTTCTTCTTCATGGTCTTCTTAATTGCTTCAGTAGTTTCCTCTCGAGTCTTTAACGCCATGAAGAGTACTCTTTTTGAGTCACTGTCACTATCATCATCTTCATTGGATGAAGAACTATCGTCTTTTGAATATAGGACTTTCTTTTTAAAAAATATACCTTTATTTCTTTTCTTATCTCTTTTCTGATATTTATTTTCTTTCTTAGGAACTTCTTATTCATCACTATCTGAAACCCTTGCATAAGGACATTTGGAAGAAAAATGGCCAACTTTACCACAATTAAAGCATTTGAAGGTAAGATTACCTTTGTACTAACTAGTTCCTCTTTTTAGCTTTCTCACAAAGTTGGATTCTTCTTCATTTTTTGAATCATCACTATTGTTGGAGTAGGGTTTTGAACTTGACTTGTTCTTTCTTGTCTTCTTGGAGTCTTTGAAAGCTGCTTCTCTTCTGGATGGATTTTCATGTTCCATTCTCATTTCATATGTTGTAAGTATTCCATGTAATTAATCCATTCTAAATGTAGCTATATCTTGTATTTCTTCTAGAGTTGATATTTTAAGGTCAAATCTCATTGGGAGAGGTCTCAATATCTTTTGCAGAATAACTGAATTTTCAATATTTTCTCCCAGTTCACTTATAATCTATGAAACATGATTCGTTGAAAACCCCCCTCGTGTCTCGAATCCAACGTGGGGACACAGATTCGACATAATTCATGTTCGACACGAATTTAGGTCGTGTCCTTCACACGTGACACGACCTAAATTCGTGTCGGACACGAATTAGGACGGTGTCCCGATTTTATGACACGTGTCACGGAAAAAGGAGGCCCACCCCCTCTAAAAAGTGTTTTCTCATTCATTTTCTCATTGTTTTCTCAACAGGTCACGGTGTGGGCGATTTTGGTGAGCAAGGAAGAGGTTTTTGTGTATGTTTGAGAGCATTTCAAGTGTTTCCAAGTGGATTTGAGGACCAAATTGCAATTATTTTGCTACAACAGTGATATTTCTTCCTCCTCCAACAAAACTGATGGCTCAATCATCAAAGACAACAACAAAAGGGCAAAGGAAAGGGAAGAATTCCAATGTTGGTGTTGCTCCTCCTCCAACAAATTCAGTACCCTCTTTTAGTGTCCCATCTTTTGCAAGTGGAGCTTGAAGTGAAGCTTCAAATGATGGAAAAATCAGCAGGGAAGCAAAACAACAAAGTCAAGACAACAAATATCCATTGTGGAAGTATGTTACAAAGAAACAAGGAGATGGGGCCAAGGCAAAAGGGGGTGGGAATGTTTTGTGGACATGTGGCTTTTGCCATATTGATTTTACAAGCACTTATTACCGAGTTAAAGGCCATTTGTTGGGGCTTCCTTGTGGACTTGGAGCATGTAAATCAGTGAGTGCATCCAAAAAAAGAGAAATGGCAAAAGAGGATGCTATTGGCTTGGGAAAGGTGGTAGCAACATCCAAGAAAATCCAAAATGATGATCCTCTTCCATTCTTGAAGAATCCATCTAGAAATTTTAAATTTGGGAGTGGGAGTGCAACTCAAGTTACTCAACAAGCAAGAAAGAGGGGGGCAACTGGTCCAATGGATAAGATATTTCAGCGAGAGAAGCAAGAAGAGGTTGATCTTACCAATGGTTTCTTTTTCTATCTCAACTTCATTTCCTTCAATGTTGCACGGTCTCCTTTGTTTCTTGAGATGTGTAGAGCTCTAATTGATCAGGCTCCAATCGGATATGTTCCTCCTAATTCAGAGAAGCTTAGAACCACATTGTTGGTGAAGGAAAAGAAGGAGGTGGATAAAATACTACAACCTATCAAATCAACATGGCCCTCAACCAATGTTAGTATTGTTTCCGATGGTTGGATAGATGCAGCATGCCATCCACTCATCAACTTCATGGTGTCTTCCCTGAATGGAGCAGTCTTCTTGAAAGCAGTGGATGCTCTTGGAAAATACAAGCATGAACAATATATGGGTGAGTTGTTCATTAACGTTATTGAAGATGTAGGTGTTGATTCTTGTGTGCAAATTATTACAGACAATGCACTTGTTTGCAAAGCTGCTGGCATGATTGTGGAAGCTAAATATGCACAAATATTTTGGACACCTTGCATTGTTCATTTTTTGAATTTATCACTTAAATCTATTGCTGTGGAAGTGACATAGATGGGAAGTCTTATTGAGGATGCACTCCATATCCGTAATTTTGTACAAAACCATACCAATGCCCTCACAATCTACAAAGCATACACACATCTATCATTGTTGAAGATTGTAGATACTCGGTTTTCCTCCTCATTCATCATGCTTAAGAGGTTGAGGGAGGTCAAGAGTGCTCTTGGGTCCATGGTTATTTCAAAGTATTGGTCTTTTTGGAGAAAGACAGATCAAGCTTCTTCAAAAAGGGTCAAGGATACAGTGTTAGATGATGGTTGGTGGGAGAGGGTAGATCTCACCCTTAAGATCATGGAACTTATCATCTCTTTGTTTTGGTTTGTAGACACGGACAAGCCCATCCTAGGAGAGGTTTATGAGGGGTGGGATTCCATGATTGAGTCTGTGAAGACCGTTGTTCTAGAGCATGAGTGCCCTGAGTATGGGACAACAGGAGACACCTTATTCGACACCATACAAGATATTCTTATTAGCAGGTGGGATAAGAATTGTACACCTTTGCACTGCTTGTCTCACTCATTGAATCCCAAGTACTATACTAACGAATGACTCAATTGTGGGCTTTCACGCAGATTCCCTCCTCACATGGATGGTGAGATTTCACAGGGGAGGAAGGATGCATTTAGACGACTATTTCAGGATAGAGCATACCTTGATGAGGTGGAGGAGGGCTTCATAGAGTTTTCCACTGGCACTGGGATATTTGGAGGCTATGTTGTGCTCAGAGACAGGGGGGCTAAGAATCCCTATGCTTGGTGGGTAACTCATGGGGAAACATGCCCTCTTCTATAGAAGTTAGCCATGAGGCTCCTCTCTTAGGTTACTTCATCCTCTTGTTGCGAAAGGAATTGGAGCACATATGGGAATTTGTACAGTTTGAAGAAGAGTAGGCTTGAGCAGTCTAGGGCAGAGACAATGGTGTATGTGCACAACAATCTTTGTCTTATTTATAGGCAGAGAGAAGAGTGGGTGAAGGGAAAGACAAAGATGTGGGATGTGTTTCCTGATGATATGGGTTTAGAAAACAGTGTTGAGTTGGCATTAGCCAACTTGGATCTCAATGATCCAGTGCTAGAGCTAGTCACTTTTGATGATGGTGATCCTCTTGAGGGGTCATCCTCCATAGCAACAGATGCACAGATTCCATTGGATATAGAGGAGGAGGAGGAGGAAGAGGAGGATGGCGAGGAGAGTAGTGGTGAGGAGACTGATATTGATGATGATTATTTCATGGAGGACAAGTACTACTGAGTCTTGACAGTTCTTCCATCTACCGTCTATGGTGTCGGTTCTAGTATCTACCCTATGTCTGTTTTGTATTTGCCATTGGCATTCTCACCTATAGTGTTAGTGACTCTGACTTGGTATTACTATCTAGATTCTTCTATCTAGTATGAATCATGATCATTATAACACATTTTGATTTTGATGACTTAATGAGAATGTTGTAGGCATAACTAATGGTTCTAATTTCTTGTGTGTTCAAACTTCAGTCTTTATTATAAATTTATAATGTTTGTCATTTTATTATCATTGATGTTACATTGTTGAATCAGGATTCAGAATGTATACACTATACACTATAAATTATAATTTATAATGAATCATGATTTAATCATTTATTTATCATTTATGTTACATCATACACGTTTAAAGTTTTGTATTGTGTAAATCTTCTAGTTTCTAACAAAATATGAATCTTTATGGCTAAATTTCATTTTTGTAAGTGTAATTTAAAAAAAAAATATTCATATATATATATATATATATATATAAACGTGTCCTCTGTGTCTTATTGTCGAGGTCAAAATTTCACGTGTCAGACACTCGTATTTTCGTGTCCTCCATGTCTCGTGTCATTGTGTTAGGTGACTTAGCTTATAATATTCACAATTTCATCAGCTTAGAGAAAATAAGTTGTAATATATTCATCTTCCTTCATTCACATATGTTCAAATTGTCCTCTGTAATTTTGAAGCTTGGCCCCTTTGAATTTTTCATCTCCTTCATAAAAATTCTTGGGATTGTCCCAGATTTCCTTTGCAGAATCACAATGCATAACCTTAACAAATTCTCAACCTGTTAGACCAATTAGAATGGAATTTATAGCCTTTGAATTGTATTCGCTGATAATTTTCCCAACATTATCTGTTGGGGGAGAAGATGGTGCAGTGTATCCATTTACTACAACTTTCCAAACATCAAATCTCTATGCCTGCAAAAAATTTCTCATTCATATGCTCCAAAAATAACAATTTTTCCCATCAAACAATAGTGTTCCATTTTTGGTAAATTCTCCTTGCTTATCCATGATATACCTTCCATTGGTTAGACTTTTCTTGAAGGAACCTGCTCTAATTCCAATTGTTATAATATTCAATATTACTGAGAGGGGGGTGGGGGTGAATTAGTATAGAGTTATTGCAACAATTTTAAACTTCAAGCACTGCATAAATATTAACCATTAATCATTTCATTCACCATCACATAAAGTAATATACATTGCACACATATTTTTACATGGAAACCCAACTCAGAGAAAACCGAGGAAACTTTTCTTAAGTAGTTTCAACATTTTACAAGCACCAACTTGAAGGAAGCACCCAGTCCCTGCGTTTTCCAGCACTTACTGGAAGGAGACACAAACCCCCTTGGAATATTTTAAATAATGATACAGGATAAAATAAACCTTCAAATAAAATCTCAAAATCACTTCTTAAATCTACATACAAAACTTCTCAGAACTATACCTCAAATATGCATACAAAATTACTCAGAACTGTATCTCAAATATGCAAATTTGTAAGATTCGCCACAAGCTGAATTTTCCATTTATGATTCTGAAACTTGGACCTCAGATATCAGGATATGTTCTCCTTCTAATGAAACAACTGGAATTCAATTTGGACCTAATAATCTTAAGATATAAACTTTTTATCTCGAACACCTGTTTGGGACTAGTTTTTGTATTAATCACAAGCCCTAACTTCAAACACATATAATTGCATACTTGTAATGAATCGGGATCTGAAAATTGTACCCAATATTCTTCAATATATTCTGTGAAATCACTCCAAGTTTTGTTTCTTGAATCATCCCTAATAAAACGTTATATCAAAAATGGAAATATGACTTGTTTTGAAGAAGAAAACCCTAGTTTTAAAAACCTCAACTTCCACTGAGTATAACTCCAAACTTGTAATGAGTCAAGACCTAAAATTCGTACCCAATATTCTTAGCTATCTCTTTCGAAACACATCAAAGTTTCACTATGTGGATCGTTCTAGAAAAAAAAGTTATATAAAAAATGCCAAGATGACCTTTAAAGAAAACCCTAGAACAAATCATCACAAGGATTCATCTTCCCTTGGAATTTTTCCCTTCTTCACTTCATCTTCCCTTGGAAATTCTCTCCTCTGGGATGAAATTCACTCCCTTTCCTTGGATAAGTCGAATTGGTGTAATCCAAATTCCAAATGAGGCTCCTCTTATTTATATGAGTGTTCTCCACACGAGGGGGTGCGACCAAGGGTCACAAATTTTGGGTCACACCTCTTCCTTAAAGATGACCAACCTTAGGGGATTTTTTTACTTTACTTTAGGTGCTTCTTTTCTTGAATTTTGGGTCTTCTTCACTTGGATTTAAGGATTCTTCATGGCTCCATTTATGTACAACTCAAAGTGGGCATGTGGAAACAACCACATGCTATCTCATCTCATGAGGGTCATGCTTAAAATCTACACCATAAGGGGACCACTTTGGAGTTATATACAAATGTCAAGGCTCCTTCAAGGATCTTCAAAGATTCTTCAAGAGGACACATCATCATCAATTTTATGGGATCCTAGGATTTTATTTATGGATTCTTCTATGGTTGACATCAATGACAACCAATTTTCCAACATCATCGAGTCAAAATATGTGGACACAAGATGTAGTCGAGTTATGTATGATTGACATGTATATGGTATTGCTCACTTTTATTCATGATTATTAGATAGAGATATTTGATATGTTTGTTCTTAGATTTGTATAGAGACAAGGAAACATTTTCCAAATAATATTACTCATGGTAAAAGGGTTGTATGATGAGATCTGACATGAGTTCCATCAGGGAGAGGAGGTCTAGGTTACCTATTCCTACCTACTACACTCCCTATCATATAATAGGTTAAAAAACATATGTTATATGATTTTACCTAGAGGTTACACATTGTCATAAGTGTAGGAAACCAACTCAGACACTTATTAGGTCCTATTGAGGGGAACACAATAATATGTAAATCATTATTCCTTAGTGACCATTAGTCTCTCCCTGGTGGTGAATGAGTTGGGTTAGCTACGTCCCAACCTTGAAATTGTCCTCCATCATTGAAAAATAATACTTGAAGGGCATGCATGAACATGGCACCATTGGTACATACCAATAGGTAGTACTTAAAGGGAATGTAGGGGCATGGAACCCTTGGTATCATGCGCTTGAATAGTTTTAGATTTTATGTATATCTCTTGGAGTAGGGTACTTGAAGAGTTGTAGTGATCATGTCTAGATATTGGTACCAAATACTTGAAGTCTCCGAGTTAACTTAGCCTTGTTGGGTATGTGTTATATTCGTTGCATGTGTATTAGTGTCGGGACCACATTTTTTAGGACCGCACTTTTTGGGACCGCATTATATTTAGGTGGTTTTTCGGCACATGGCTTCTTTGCCAATGGTTTTCTATTTCTGTTTAAGGAATTAGGGTTTTGGACTAATCCAGGTCATTGGGTTAGGTTTTTGGATTCCGTTGGCTCCTATATGTATTTTGTATTGTAAACATTGTAACACAATGAATGAATACAAAATATGCTGGTTTTTTTGGTTTGGGTTTCCAGGGGAAAAATCTCTGTGTAATGTTTGTATTTTCCATTGTATCTTTTTTGTTCTTTTCTAAATATCTGTTTACAATAAATATTGTACAAGGTTAGAATTTACATTTGGTATCAGAGCTTTATTGTCTTTAGGGGATGCCTTTGTGGTCAAGGGTTTGGCTCAAGACTGTGATAAGCCTTATTACAGTGGGATATCTGTGGTATTGTTTTTCAGGTGAAAAGAAATGGCAAACAATTCGAAGATGGAGATCGATAAGTTTAATGGGAAAAGTTTTGAGCCGTGGAAGCTCAATATGGAAGATCTATTGGTGAACAAAGATCAGTGGATCACGGTAGATCCAGGTACTGCACCTACATGAACTTCTGCAGATGACTGGAAAAAGTTGGATTGGAAGACAAAGAGCACAATCCGATTGTGTCTCTCCGATTTCGTATTATTGAATGTGTTAGAGGAAGCTACAACCAAGGATTTATGGGAAAAGTTGGGGAAGTTGTATCAGTCTAATTCCCTGGTAAATAAACTATTCCTGAGAAAGAAGCTATATAACCTGAGGATGAGAGATGGAGACTCGGTGGCAGAGCATTTGAACGCCTTCAATATTGTGGTAAGTCAGTTAGTATCTGTTGAGCTTAAAATTTCAGATGAAGATAAATGTATCAGTTTGTTTAGTTCTTTACCAGACTCGTGGGATAGTCTGGTTGTGTCCATAGGTAGTAATACAACTTCTTTGAAGTTTGAAGAAGTGGTATCATCCTTGTTTTCAGAGAAGATGATACAAAAGAATATTGAAGGACATAGCATAGATGCATTATTTTCAAGAGGACGTTCCTAGGAAAGAAATAGATCTAATTCTCAAGTGGGAGATATAAGTCTAAGGGTAGATCTAAATCTCCTGGAAATTTTGTAAGGGTATGTTGGAGATGTGGAAAAGAAGGGCACTATAAGAAGCAGTGTAGATCCAAAGTTGAGAAAAAGAAGGGATTTGAAGAATCTTCTTCTACAAAAGAAAATACCTCCAAGGAAGAAGGAGGGGATGTGTACTTGGCCTCTTCAAGCACACATGAAGATCATGAGGTATGGTTGATTGACTCTGGTGCATCCTTTCATATGACTCCCCACAGGGAGTGGTTCTGCGAATATGAAAGGTATGATGAAGGTAATGTTTTCTTAGGTAATGATTCAACAACCAAAATCATAGGAAGATGAAGGGTCAAGTTGAGGCTCATATATGGAAGGATTATACCACTTCTCGGTGTTATGCACATCCTAGGTATGGCCAGAAATTTGATTTCTGTAAGCAAAATGGAAGATGTAGGGGTAAAAACAATATTTGAAAAGGGAACTTGTAGGATGGTTCGAGGAGCAATGGTGTTGATGAAGGGAGTTTGGTTTGAAACTTTGTATAAGCTACTAGGAAGAACTATTAGTGATGGATGTAATAGCTCCATTGTTCCTGATATTGGATTTGAAGAAGAAAGAACTCCGACAGTCTCTGGAGAAAAGGTTATGTTGTGGCATCAAAGACTGGGGCATATCGGAGAGAAGGGTCTTCGAATACTACATGGTAAAGGTTTGGTTGAAGGTATGTCTAACTGCTCTATGGATTTTGATTTCTATGAACATTATCTATATGGAAAGCAAAATCGGGTAAGATTCCCCTCTAGTGCAACGAGGGTAGAAGGAATTTTACAGCTAGTTCATAGTGATGTTTTTGGACCTGTGTTGGTCCCATCATTGGGAAAATTTGTATACTATGTATCATTTATAGATTACTTCTCGAGGAAAATGTAACGACCCCTTCGTTACGTCTACGAATAGCGAAGTACAATAGGAAAAATTTTCTTTTTCTTTTCTTTTTGAAAATAAGATATTAACAACATCACCTAATGCACTAAGGTGACACATGATCAAAATATAAACAACTCTACATATCATTGCGGAACGAGAATTCAAAATATAATGCCAAACAGTCTCATGATACTATCACTAATAACAATGATTTGCCGGATATAAAACGCTTTTTACCTTACCAAATAAAAATCATACCTTGGCCATGCGCCCGCTTCGGAGACGACCCTCGTGTTGTGCCGCTCCCCTCGCTCCGTGCCGCTTCTGCTTGCCGACCAAAGAAAGCTCACCGGTACCTCCCAGCCAAACGCTAGGGGTACTC
>JZKD02S1673508.1:80636-131646 GCA_000966675.3 Picea glauca | reverse complement strand
AAACATCCTGTCATCAATCATGACGCATCATCATCACGGTTAAGTGGTTCATCATCATAAAAATCCAGATCACTTGCGAGCAAGTGTCCTCAAATAATAAGTTTTGTTAGTGCGCTAGAGCGGGATGTTACAGAAAACTTGGATATATTTCCTCAGGAAGAAATATGAAGTCTTTGACAGGTTTAAAGAGTTTAAGGCTCTTGTTGAGAATAAAACAGATAAAATAATTAAGGTGCTGAAGACAGATAATGGTGGAGAGTTATGCGGGAATGAATTTGAAGAATTCTATAAGAAGTGCGGTATAGCAAGGCAGAAGACTACTCAATATACACCTCAACAAAATGGAGTTGCAGAAAGGATGAACATGACGTTGATGGAAAAAGAAATGTGCATGCTTAGTGGTGCCGGGTTAGGGAAAGAATTTTGGGCAGAGGTAGTGGGTATTGCATGTTATCTGGTCAACAGATCACCCTCATCAACGTTGGATGACAAGACTCCACAAGAGGTATGGATTGGTAAGGAACCTTCTCTCACACATCTTAAGGTATTTGGTTGCGATGCATATGTTCATGTTCCAAAGGAAAACAAGAGTAAGCTGGATAAGAAGGCTAAAAAATGTATCTTTATTGGATATAACGATGGTCTCAAAGGTTATAATATTTGGAACCCAGAAAATAAGAAGGTAGTGTATAGACGAGATGTGGTATTTAGAGAAATGAAGGATGTTGTTAAACAGGAAGTCCTACCAAGTAAGGAAGAACCGAAGAAAATAGATTTTGATTTAAATGATGATGAATTAGACTCTACAAGAACATGAATAAGAAGAAGAAGATACACATACTCCAGTATTTAGGAGATTAGATCAAGAAAGAAGGCTACCAGAAAGGTATAGTCCATCTAATTTCTGTTCAAATTTTTCTTTGTCTATCACTGATGATGATCCTAGAACTGTCAGGCAGGAAGTGGATTCAGAGGATGGAAATCTCTGGAAAAGGGCCATGGAAGAAGAAATGACATCTTTGGATATGAATGAGGCTTGGGATCTAGTGGAGTTGCCAACTGGAAGAAATCCCATTGGCAACAAATGGGTATTTAAAAAGAAGTTGAATGCAAAAGGAAAGGTGAGAAATACAAAGCTTAGTTAGTAGCAAAGGGTTATTTCCAGGTTGAGGGAATTGATTTTGGTGAGATTTTTTCTCCTGTTGCCAAGTTAACCTCCATAAGATTTCTGTTATCTATTGTTGCTACATTTGATTTTGAAATAGAAAAGATGGATGTGAAGACAACATTCCTTCATGGGGATTTGGAAGAAGAAATCTTTATGAAGAAACCAAAATGTTATGATGTGAAGGGAAAGAAGGAGTTGGTATGCAAGCTGAAAAAGTCCTTGTATGGTTTAAAACAATCACCAAGAATGTGGTATAAAAAATTTGATACTTATATGATGGGACTTGGCTTCACAAGAAGCAAGGAATATCACTGTGTGTATTTTAAATTAATTGGTGATCATTTGATTTATTTGGTCTTATATGTGGATGACATGTTGTTGATAGGAAACAACAAGGAGATTATCCAGGATGTGAAAACTCAGTTGTCCTCTAAATTTGACATGAAGGATCTTGGTCCTTCAAATTTCATTTTGGGCATGGAAATTAAAAGAGATCAGAAAAGGAGGAAACTATGGTTAAATCAGAAAAAATATGTCGAGACAATATTGCAGAGGTTTAATATGCAGGAATGTAAACCGATCAAGGTTCCTATTCCCGTTGGTGTAAATTTATCTGCAGATCAGTGTCCCAAGACACATGAAGAAGAGGAGGACATGTCTCATGTTCCATATGTGAGTGCAGTTGGCAGTTTGATGTATGCAATGGTCTGTACTAGACCAGACATTGCACATGTAGTGGGAGTTTTGAGCAGGTATATGCCAAAACCAGGGAAGGGGCATTGGACATCAGTAAAAAGGGTTTTCATGTATTTTCATGGCACTGCTAGCTATGGATTGATCTATGAAGGAAGACCGGGATTGGACAGAGTAGTGGATATACATGGCTTTGTGGATACAGACTGGGTTGGATATTTGGATCGTAGGAGATCTACAAGCGGGTATGTGTTTAACTTGTTTGGAGGAGCAATAAGTTGGATGAGAAAAAGACAATATGTAGTGGAACTTTCAACTACAGAAGCCGAATACATGGAATCCACTCTTGCAGGTAAGGAAGCAGTATGGTTACAAAGATTGTGTTCAGGTATTGGGTTGGTACAACAAGTTGTAAGGATAGAGTGTGACAGTCAAAGTGCAATTTTTCTGAAGAAGAACCCTGCTTATCATTCAAAGACAAAGCACATTGATGTTCAATATCACTTTGTGAGAGACATGATTGAAGAAAATAAAGTATCATTGATGAAGGTGGACACTTTGAAGAATGTTGTAGACTCATTAACAAAATCTGTGAGCATTGAGAAGTTCTCTTGGTGTAGAGGATCCATGGGCATTGTTGCCCTAGATTGTTGACTATGTAGCCCTATAACCCCCTGTATGCAAAGAAAACAACAAGTGGGAGAATGTTGGGTATGTGTTATATTCTTTGCAGGGGGTGGAATCCCCCACGTGGGGGTTCAGGGGCAATGCCCCCGATTTTTTTTTTTCTGGATCGGGACCACATTTTTTGGGACCGCATTATATTTAGGTGGTTTTTCGGCACATGGTTTCTTTGTCGATGATTTTCTATTTCCGGTTAATGAATTAGGGTTTTGGACTAATCCAGGTCATTGGGTTAGGGTTTTGGATGCCGCTGGATCCTATATGTATTTTGTATTGTAAACATTGTAACACAATGAATGAATATAGAATATGCTGGTTTTCTCGATTTGAGTTTCTAGGGGAAAAAGCTCTGTGTAATGTTTATATTTTCCATTGTATCTTTTCTTTTCTTTTTTGAATATCTATTTACAATAGATATTGTACAAGGTTAGAATTTACAGGCCTCACCCTTGGTATTGAATTTGATTGGTTTATATATACCCTGGAGAAAAGTATCTTTTGGTCTATGAATTTTATTTTATCATGGGAAATCAAATGAACTTGCATAAATGGTTTGATTGATCATATATGTTATGCACATTTTTATGCAAACATAAATAGAAGTTACTTCATATTTGGCAATGGAAATGCATTTAGAAAAGGGTGATTTAAATAGAAAGAAAGTGATTTATTTAGATGTAAAATAACAATTTCATGTGCACTCATTCAATAAGGAAAAAGAAAGGGATATAGAGAACATGTAAGAGTAAAAATAGAAAAAGAGGTTGGAATGTGACGGATAATATTTATTTTTAATTTTAAATAAAATAATTACTTGTGCATGGAGTGACACATGGGTGAGTGAACAATATTCATTTATTAATTGAAATAATTATTATTTTGCATGAAATGAACAAATGGTGTGAGTCTCAAAGGATATATAATAAAGGAGGATTGGGCTTGAGAGCTCACCTTTTTGAACCCTAATGTCAGATGGATGTCATAATGATTAATTTTTTCTTAGTGAGTTGGTGTTGGGTTCGGTCTAAAGAATGTGCTAGTACCATGGAGGTGGTGACCGCAATGATATGAAGGAGCCACCTTTCTACATGATAGTTTTTGTACTCTTCTGATACAACCAATTTCAATTTGAGGGTCCCTAGGGATGAAGAGTACCCATTTGGGAGTTGGTAAGGTGGTCAACTAGTAAGATAATTTTGTATTTGGAAAAGGATAATTGGATATAATACTTGAAGCAATATTGGGTTTGAAGAATTGTCAAGGGAGGATATTCTACCACCATTAGAAAAAATCATGTAATTAGGGAGTGTTCAATTTATAGTTAGACAACTTTTTACTTGAAATTCAATTTGGGGTTTTGTCTTTTATTTTTAGAAATTGTGATACAAATATTTCATGGGAGAGTTATAAAACTAGAATAAAGTTTGAAATTTAGCTTTCTAGTTGGTCTAAAACCCTACTAAAGACCTTATCCTTAATTGAGACCTATAAGATTGGTTCTCAACAATTTTACTAGAATTTTCTCATAAAACAAAGGAAAACACACCTTTATTTAAGCACAATAGCATACATAATCACCTTTCCTTCATTGAAGAAATGCACATACTCACCTTTATTCATTAAATCTTTGTATACATCTTGTAGCATTTTTTCTAGGCTCAAAAATTTGGAATTGAGGGTTATTTGTTTTGGTGGGGGGGTTATTATCTATGATTGAGGAGGTAATATATGCTTGATTATGTATTTTTTTACTATATTATTGAATGTATCAATCCATTTTTTTGATTTTTTATAATTCATCATTTGATCTTAAAAGAAACCCCACAATGAGCAATCCTTGAGAATTTTCCCTAGGCGAAGAAAGTAATTGAATTTACAAGTCTGAATAAAGATTACATGAATATTATCATTACAATGTAACCTATTGTCTTGTATACGATGTTTTAAAAGTAGAGGTAATTGAGTAGATACATACTTTTGAATTTCTTCATATCCTTGTCTCATTAGTCCAAACCAAACATATGCTAGTGATGATATATAATTCTTTTTTGTCACTTAAGTGTGGATTAGGTTTGAAGAATAAATATTTTTTATGCATCCTAAACAAATTTTGTTCATATGAATAAACCCTACAAGGAGGAATCTTCAATTAAAATAAAATGTACAAGAAGAGTGTTGGAACAAGTCCCTTTCCAACCATTATGTATAGAATAGTATTTGAAAATTTGTATGCAGTTTGTACTTGAAAGTAATGGACTAAGTGATCCATTTATAAGGATTAAAAGTTGATTGTATATGGCCAATTGAGGGAATATTTTTTGTGTTATTGTCATTGAGGAAAATGATGAACCATTGAATAATTAGTGTAGGAATAATCATTGAGGATTGAAGACATGTATTGACTAAATTGGTAATTGAGCCAACTTTGCTACTTTTAATTGTTTCTTACTTGTGATTGAAATGTTTCAAGTTCTAGTATCATGTATTTTAAAATGCATAATTCATGCATAGTATTGTAATGGAAAATAATTCATTGTTGGAATCCATCTCATACTTTTGTTGTTATTATTATTAACCTTTGTGGGGTTTACGATGAGATTATATGACCAAGGGGTTAAATTGATATGTCTTTATTGAAACTTAGATTATTGTGTTCATTACAAAAAATGCTTTTGTAAGTTGCATGCTTGTAGTTGGTTAACATAACAGAGGGGTGTTACATATGGTATCAAAGAAAGGTTACATATGATAAAAACCCATGGACCCACATTCTTAGTAAAATACATGTGTTGAATTATTAATTCCACTTGATTATATTTTTTCCTATTTTAGTTAATTGAAATTTAAAATTTATGTCCATGTGAGCAAGGGTAGCAATGGATAGAAGAAGAGGAAGAGGTGGAAGTAGGGAAAAATGAGATCATGGTGCACAACCTCCACTTAAGCCTACAAATCCACCATATCCTACTAGAGAAGAGGGCCAAGGAAATGTACCTACAAGTGAGTTGTGTCAATGATCCAATCATTTCAAAGAATTTTTGATGCATTGAATAACAAGTTGAACCAAGAAGCAGGTGGTGCTTCCATTCTTGGAGAGCGGACAATAAACCATCATAATGTTAGTGGTCAAAGAGAACATGTTTTTGTTTTCCAAAATTTTGGCACTCCATTGACGGAGAAGCATCTAAAACATGTCTTGAGAATATGGCCATGTGTTATGCACTAATATATTATACTTCTAATATCAAGGTGTGTATGAGAATCTTCCAACTGAAAGAAAGTGCACTATTGTGCTAGAAGAACTTATTACCATAATTGGGTATGGATACATATAAGATATCATGGGAACTATTTGAGGAGAATTTTAGATAATTTTTGCTCTCTGAGGAGTTCATTGAAATACAGTTGAAAGAGTTCAACTCCTTGAGATAGGGTAATAGGTTAGTGCCAGAGTATGAGACTAGATTTATGGAACTTTTAAGCTATGCATTGAATTTGAGCACAAAGAATTTGTGGGTCAACAAGGTTGTGTACTGGCTATCCAAATTTCAAATATTGATGCTTGTACATTGCATGAGGTAGTTCATAAGGATATCTAAGGAACTCATAGAAGGTGGTTATTCAAAACGATTTGGACATTTAGTTTCAAGAGGACAAAGATAGAGTTCTCAGTGAGTTACTAAACATAGACTAGTGAAAGGGCACATTGATGCAACAAGATTCCATGCAATTGAGACTCAGAGACATCAGTTAGAAGGCCATAGGCCATTGTATATATCATATATGTAGTAGGGTGGTGCTAGGACCAAAATATACTCAGGAGAGTAGTGGGTCTACAATAGACACAGGAGAGTAGTGGGTCTACAATAGACTCAGGAGAGTAGTTTGGGAGTTTGGGGCAACCTCCTAAGAGGGGGTGTTGGACTTGTAGAGAGGCATATTAACAAAGGAATTGTCCACATGCACAAAGAGAAGCTAGTTAGGAGAAGAGCCATACTAATATTGGTGATTTGGGTAAATACCACAAGATTCATGCAACTATGAACAACCATTGAGGTCAACATTAATTGATCTGAAAATACCACATGAGTTCTGAAACCAAATTGATCCTTAAATATCAACAAACTATGATACAAATTCATCTGAAATAATCCTTAGATGGCAATTAGTTCATATGAAGACTAAAACATTTGAACACATTCGGGAATATAAATGAAGATATCTTGACTATTTGCAAAATATCCTGTAAATCTCTTACTTATCCTAAACCCATAAATTCATGAATAACTTGAATTGTAAATGAGAAAATACAAAAAAAAATTAAAAAAAAAATCAAATTACATATGCAAATGGCATACACCACTGCATCTTCAAAGTCACTTTAAATAACATGACCATTCTTCATCATCTCAAAATTCCAAATTACATTACAAAATGAGCTTATAAAACTCAATTTTGACGATGCTCCAAAACTCCATTTCTCAAATCCAGAAACAAGTGTATCGTTGAATTCCTAGTGAAACATTGTGCAAAATTGATATTAAATACTCGAAATTTCATCAAAGTGATCCCTGAAACACTTTACGGTGTAGCGTTGTACCCTTCGTACTCTCGACATGCTTTATGATACTAAAATCTGCATAAAATTATGTCCTTGCATTGGAATGTGTGACATTAAATAGGGCACCCATCTAAACCAATTTCCGAACTTAGTGGAAAGTATTAATTACAAATTTGTTGGTTTGTGTTTAACAACCATATCCATGGCTCGTTGGTTAGTGGAGGTTTTATAAGTCTTGGCTATATTTGGTAGGTCGAGGGTTCCATTCCCACCAACTGCCATATTCCATGGGATTTTGGTTAAACCCACTATATGCTATAACCTACACACGAACTTTTAGGAATGGATATATAAACTATATATCATATCGTTATAACAACTCCACGTGAATTTGAAAACATATTATGTTTTTGTTATAACATATATCCATATGTTATATTATATATATAACTTGCCACCAAAATATGTTCTAAGATCCTCCGCGCTATGTGTTAGTTATATGGAATGTAATGAGACCAAGACCCAAGGGTTGAGGTCTTAGGCCCTCGACCCTTTGGTCACCCATTTGAATTTTAATACAAACTTAAAAATATAATATGTCAAATAACTATCAAGTGTAATGTGTGGTGTGTTGGTAGCATGGGATTTGTTAAGATATTTGGTGGCTATAGAGGTCATGGGGTTGAACCCCATTGAATCCATATATTTTATATAAAACTAGCCATTATAAGCCAATGGGAAGCTTCCATGTGGAAGATTCTCATTGGCTTCCTAATGCCACATGTCAAACATTGATTGAACCACTTGGATGCCTGGAGGTACTTTCCAACTACAGCTTCCAACTGTCATTCCACATCACCCTACATGTTCCACATCATCCTATGCCACATCAACATGCCATGTGTCACCCTCAGGTGGTACCACGTGGCACCCCTATTTTTCATGGTTTGACCAAAATTTGACTGCCCATAACATTTACACATGAGCTCCGTTTGATGCACCATTGGAAAGCTACCGATGAACTCTGCACAATAATTTACTTTTAACAAACTTTTGAGATGGTTGAATTTTGAGATTTAATGGATCCCCTAGGACCTCTGTGAGCATTCGTTAGATCCTCATGGATCACACCTCTCCACTGAAGAACTTTTGGACCTCCAAAAATATAGATATTCAAAAACCTGTTGATGGGCGAAATTGACCGTCCGTCAACTGGGAGAGTGGAACCGGTCCGGGGTTGTCTAAATAACCCAAGCCATTTAGAATGGACCACCCTGACGAGTTTAACAGCTTCGTTGGCCGCTCTAAGGTCTTCTATGAAAACCAAAGAGAGAATTGATCTGAGCTAAGTAATCTAACTAAACTAAATAAAACAAACTAAACTATAACTAAATACAAGAAACTAACTAAAATAAAGGAAACTAGAAACTAATAAAACAAAGAAAAGGAACTAATATAGTAAATATGAACTATTATAACTATTCTATCTACAAACTACTAATTACTATCATAATAACTCAAATCAACTATCTAATTATCAGATGCTATATTACTTATTCACAAATGTACACTATAAACAATCTACAGATTTGATTAAAACCTGCAAAACTCATGTATATTCTGCCCTAAGACAACCAAGGATCTCTTTTTGATTTTTTATATTTTATGAAAAAGAAATAAATATTATTGAAATTAAACGATCTAATATAATTACTGAAATTAAACAATATAATATAAATCTAATTAAACTTATATCAGAATGAAAACAGTAAACAACAAATTAATTTGACCTGGAAACGCTCCAAGTCTGCCCTGTGTATGATGACTTCTAAGCTAGTCGGAGGAGAAAACTCACACCGGTTAGTCCTTGACATTTTTGTAAACGATTGGCTATGCTGCTTCTTGAAGTGATTTACAGGACAAACAAGACATAAAAGAAATCATAACAATCTTATGATTATAAATTCATGCAATAAGGGAAACCTGTTATGCAAGGACTTATATATAACAATTCAATCTATGAAGAAGATAAACCTATCATTCACAAACTGAATTAACAATTGTTATGTATTTTATCTATTTGGAAGAAACAAGATATGGATAACAATAGTAAAATTATATCATTTGCATTTGATTTAGATAGCTAAAGTAGTCGTAAACCATAAGCAAAGTGATATACAAAACTTGAAACAAAATGTTGATATATTGAGAAGCTAAAGCTATGACAAAACATCAATTCTACTCCAGTATGTATCAGAACTCCATATCCTTGTTCTCCCACGAATGAGGATGAACATTATTACAAAAATCATAGGTATATATAAGTTTCTCCACAGGGTAAAAACATCCCTGTGGATAATTATCAAACAGTTTTACATAATCTGGGAGATATCCCAAAATATCCTAAACTAAGAAAATAAAATGCAAGTGAAATCTGTAAAACATCCCCTAACTGCTCAACAACTCAATTGCAAATTCGAATTCACCTGCAATAGAACAMAAATATCCAATTAGAAAGATATTTTATTAAGACAACAATAAAAAAATGACTCCACAGACTTAGCTACAGAATCTTCTGATTCTGTAGCTAGTCAAGAATAGCAAACAGAACTAGATATCAATCAAATAAAATAAAATCCAATCATCTTTTAATAATCATAAAAAAAACCAAAATACTAGTGATTCAAGTGAAATTATCATTCAAATTAAACAATATCAAAATGAATGCAATCGAAACAGAGTAAAGAATGCTCTGTTTTCAGTTACCATAAAACACGGTCAAATCTTAACAGGCCTGTTTTATATCAAACGAAATTAAGCAGTGAATCAAGTCGCATAATGATACGATATAATTGTAATCAATACAACCATAATCAAACAGAATCGTAATCATATAAGACATGATATGCCACAACCTAATTATAATCGATAACATTGAACACCAAATAGATTTGTTACAGCTGTAACAATATACATAAAGTTCATGTCGTTTCAATCAACAGTAAAGATATGTAAGCTGTAGAGATTATGCATAAGATTCATTCTGTTGTAATCAAATTCCAATATGGAAGGTTGTTACGATATATTGAAAACATGTGTAACAGTATTGACCAAAAATTGACATAGATTTTGATTGCTGGGTATTACATAGTCAAGATCCAACAACATTGATAACCATAAGCTGGGCAACCATCCAATAAAATCGGGTTTGAGTCATCCTGGGCATGATTATTTCCGTTTTACAAATCCATTCGTAACTGCATATCCATTGTTATTCCAATTCAAAAGAAAACAGGGCCGACGGGCCACAACGAATTGACTAGCTGGGACTTGCATGAATGTTACGATTTTACCTTACTTCACGATATAAAACAAAACCCTTTTTTAAACATAATCCAAATCGTATCCAAGATGGTCAAAGTTATATTCAAAGAAAACCGTAAAATATAACCATCGTTACATATGTGTATCATAACCAATTCGGATCGCAACATAGATCATGTTTCAAAATTTGAAATGCACAACAACTTGTCTATAATAGATGCAATAGTGACTTTAATTAGCAACAGAGCATTCAATTGAAATTGAATCAAACAATCAAAAACCATATCGTGATCAATCGAATCCAAACCAAATCCAATTAAAACTTTAACGATAGAAAAATTCGATTTACCAAAAGGAAATTATATACAACAGTGCATGCTTGTGTGACACAGCAGGTCAACGATGTACACCGAATTTATGAATATGTCATATAAATGGGTGAAAGTCATACTAGCGAGGTTGCTCTGGCTATGCCAGTTTCGAATTGACGAATGTTGTAGCTGACTCAACATTTTTAAACAGAATTGAACATGTTGTTCGTTGTTTCTTGTCAGTGGGTTGCAGCTTCGCATTATGAATGGTGAGTTTTTCCACCTGATCCTCCAGAGCATGGATTCTGGATTACAATACCGACACATCTAGGTAGTATCTTTCCAACCATAAGCCACACTGATCGCATGGCGGAGCAACTGGTTGAATAGGAGAGGGTTTCGACGAGTCACCGAGGGTTCCACGAGGCATTTTAATTCCTGGGAAATTGGGATCATTCTGCAAACAAGGTGGTAAGTTTTTGACAAAGTCGTATGAGGGTTTGTCACATAGTCCTTCTGAGTAGGGATACTCGTTTGCGAGGAAACGTTCAATCTCCGAGTCGGAATCTTCGCTGACCATGATAGACTGAGGGTTAACAGAGGGTTTTGGTTTATTTCTCGCCATGCGAGAGATTAACCGGGCGTTTTTCTTACCTTTAGAATTCACATTAGCTTTAGCTTTAGGCTTTTTGGCTGCGGGTTTAGCAATTTCAACCTGTTTGGTCACAGACATGGGCAAGTTCATAGGTGAGTCGGGTAGAGGTTTGGGTAGCAGAGCGCTGTAAGGCACAGGGGGGATAGGTTTGCTTTCGCTCACCACAGGTTTGTCAACCTGTGGTGGGATTGAGTCCTCAAAGTTATTCTGACTAAGAAAATCACCCCAACAGTCATGACGTAACGCCAACTCATAAACCATAATCATTTTAATTAACCCCAAATGGAAGAGGCTGGTATCGGCCTGGTTGCGTTTGTACCTTTTAGCCATCTTAAACAGACTTCTATGAAGGTAGTGAGGCATATTGAGCTCGTAGCCTATAAAAACCATCAATACACGAAGGTGATATAAGAAAATGAACCCGTACCTGCCCTCACAAGTAATGAACTGCTTGATTATCATTAGCAGGTCATGCCAGTGTTGTTTTAACATATTTGTAGGCAAACCTTTGTCACAGAAATTCACCATTCGAGATTGGAAGAGCAATGTCCACGGAACATCTTCCATTTTGCAATTTTTAGACCACTTTTGTCCCGTAGAAGGCAGACTGATTGCCGAGCTAATAAATTGTTCGTTAATCTCCAGCTGCACATCCCCAACCTTGGCTCAACAACCATCGAAGGTTAACACAAATTGCCGAGCCACACTAGGGTTATAACCATCGAATTTTCTTATGAACGGGAGCCATCCAAATTTCTCCAGGTTGCTATAAGTGCCATCGAACATGAGCAGTGCTTGGCAACCGTTGGGCTCGGCCCTTACGACTGGAGCCAAAACTTTTGTGCATAGTAGGGTTTGAAATGAAAAATACAATACACAGGGTCGAAAATCGCTATGGTTGACAGCTGTAGTGCTCAAAGGGGAATGGATTAATTGTATGCATGCGAAGGTGGTGGGATTACCACTGCCATGCAGGATAATAATGGCACAGTACAGTGCTGTTCCATCCACCATAATATCGTTTAAACCATATGAATCAATCAACTGGACAATTTGGGCGGTGGATCATTGTATCAACTTGCCATACCATATATTATATCAATGCGCCATTGCATAACTTACAAACAATACACCAAAACCCATAAAACAAACATACACCAAGTAATGATCCAAATCATAAAATCAAAACCCAAAGTCAAATGTTTATCCAATCGTGCCATCGCATAAGTTCAGACTATTAAATCAAACCAAAAGTTTACCCGATCGTGATTTCATAACTTCAAACCTTTGCCATTCAACATGAAATCGAAACTCATATATTGATCATACGCTCATAGCATAATATATAATCAAAGTTTTATAAAACATTGTAACAAAAGATGTTATAAAATCGATAAGTCAAAGGTTTAAGAAAATATGGATCGCATCACATAAAACTAGATCAAACATGACCCTTATGAAATCAAATATAACCCATAACTTAATATGCTCAAAGTCTCATTAATCAAAATGCGCAATCAAAGTAAGAGTATATAAATGGATATAGTTTGAAAGAAAACCACTCTAGCCACTTAATAGCAAACCAAAGGTAAGTGCCTTTCAGAAGATGGTAACAGTCCGAATAACGATGGAGGGGTTTTCACACTTTCAGTTGTGAAAACTGAATCGAAACCAAATTGCAATCGTCGCTATAAATAAAATGTCTAGTTGCAAAATGCGATGATGACTTGTCGTTTAGGAGACAATAGGTGTAGGCAGAATTTAGGGCAATTAAAAAAAAAATTGAATTGGCTGCCAACAAAACCTAGTGATAATATATTCTTCACTCTTCCATTTTGCTGAATCTTTCAAAAGTAAGTCTTCATCTTGGGTATTTGATATTAGGTACTAGATCAATGTACTCTTGTCTGCTTCTCTGGAATATAGCTCTGGATCTAGCCTCTGACACTCTAGCTAATATGATATATAGCTCCGGTTCTGGCTCATAAATTTCCAAACTACAAAAGTCATGTTCACTTAATCTTTGTAATACATGTATCTTTTATTTCAACACCCACTCCCATCTCCTTCCATGGAAGATAGTATATCTT
This sequence comes from Picea glauca, assembly GCA_000966675.3. NCBI lineage: Eukaryota > Viridiplantae > Streptophyta > Pinopsida > Pinales > Pinaceae > Picea > Picea glauca. The sequence goes on along the minus strand of JZKD02S1673508.1, from coordinate 118,160 downwards.
GGCCAATATGAAACCAAGTCGAATGTTGATCTATGCCTTTCCCATTTGGACTCTCTATTCTTGTATTGTTGATGTATCTGTAGGAGTCCCTGAATGAATACTCTATCCATTGTAGCTCCCACCTTGAAAAATAATTCTTCTTGTATTGTTATTATCTATACCTAATTTTCCTTTTTTCAAGGTATACATCCATATGACCATGACATAGTATTTAAAATATTCTTATAGCATGCAACTTTATATTCCTCTTAAAACATGATTATTCAGAAATCAAGTGAGAATGCTTTCACCTCACTTGTCCAGTATCATCCACACTTCCATCTTGGATAACGAACACCTAAATCATCACAACCATAATGAAGGCTGAAACAATATTGCTAACCAAGTTAACCATTACCTTAAATTTACAAACTTCGTCATTCATTGTTGCAGTATCCAACCATATTTCACTGATTAATAATAAAATTAACAACAAAAATGAATATACAGATGCGAAAGAGAATGAACCATCAACATATATACTCTTATTAATAGGAACAACATCAACCAAAGGACCTGTTATTCTTTCAATCGTAGAATGTAAATATGGATCCTGGATACTAGTATTAACTAGTATGTGCCCTGTAGTGACAAATGCCAAATTCGTCTTCATCTGATGATCTCTCATAATGAACTCAATCCCATCCTTGAAGAGATGATATTTATTCTATCCCTTGTAGAAAATGGCCTTCATGTCATACAAGTATGGACTTCCCAAAACCATCCCGCAAATGTCGAGTGGAAAAATGTCTAATTGTACCTCATCAATGAAACTAGATATGATCGTGAACCATAAATTACATTTCTTAGTTACCTGTACCTTATCATTATAAAAAAACCAACCCAAAGGACAAGGTCTCAGATGAGGCCTAGTTTCCATTCCCAACATATGAACAAATTGCTTTGAAATAAGATTCACTTGCGATTCACTATCAATAAGTGTGTCAATCTTAATGTGCTTTGAGATAACTCATAAAAGAAACAAATATTTTCTTTGCCTTTAATCATGGATTACTTTATTCTTTGCAAAATAAGTAAGTGAATTGAAAATCAAAACAAAATATTTACCTTTGATGCCCATAGCTGTAACCTTGGCTTCATCCTCAGAATCTGATCCAAGATCCTAAACCATGGTTGTGGTCTTCTTATTACCCTTTCTAGGTTGAGCCCATTTTGGCTTCAATTATGGATGCAACTTCCAACACTTTTCCTGCTCATGTCCTTTCTTCTTGCAATGAGAACATGTAGGCTTCTTCCCTTCATCCTTCTTCACTATGTTAGTGACCAAAAATGCACTGGTATTTTTGGATTGTTTTCTCATTTTTATTTGAAAACACGCTCATTTCTAAAGTTTTCTGGCCAGTATCTTAACTTCCAGGTCTTCATTAAATCTCCCATTGATCACTCTTGCCCAGAAACCCTTTGGTTTCTTTTTCCTTGACCTGCATTACAAAATCCTTGTTAAGTTTGCCATTTTTTTTAGTTTTTATGCTTTTTCATATTTTCAAATAAAAAACCATATTTTATTTATAAATATGGTGTGTGCTTAACAAGACCTAGGTATTAAAGCCTATTCACCAAACCTATGTATTTACCAAAGTGAAATAGTCAATACCTGATTCATACAAGCACCGAGTCCATCTTTCAAATACCTATCATCATCACAGACCATACACAGGTTAGCATTAAGCCAAAACACTTAAGCACTACAATATCCAAATGTCCAAAGCCGAGCCCATATGCCACACAATGTACCAAACTAATTCACATGCCACATAACTACATTAAACCCTCAGGTTGATTGAGTGTTTAATGGACAAGAAAGATGTTAGAGGGTTTATCAAACATGATGAATTTGAATAGCTTGCACCACCGATGCTCGAGTGTGTCAAAGGGCCCTGCGAGCAGGTTTTGATTGAAAAAGGAGTTACTGTAGATAAGATTCATGAGGTTGAATTTGTTGGCTCGGGTTCTCATATTACTACAATATCCAAATATTGACCGAGACTTTTGGAAAGAAACCGAGGCAGACTATGAATACAAGTGAGTGGGTGGCTTGAGAATGTGCTCTTCAGTGTGCTATTCTTAGTCTGACATTCAAAGTGTGTGAATTCAAGGTTCGAAAGAGTTTTCCATTTTATATTGTTTTGGTCTGGAAGGGATCTACTTCGAAGTCTGAAGATGGAAGTTCAGAGCAACATCAAATGACAAATTGTGTCCCTCAAAGGCAACACACTGCCAAGTACAAAGGTTTTAACATTCTTTAGGCCTGGGGCCTTCACAATAGACATTTTATATGCAGAGGTGAACCAAGTTCGGACACCTATAAATATAAGTTCATACATGATTGGTCCTTTTAGACTTCAAAAGCATGAAAATCTAAGGCTGGATTTGCAGGTGATGATGCACCAAGAGCAGTGTTTTCTATTCTAGTCTTTTGAGACAGATGTTGAGGCAAGAAGATAAAGGAGTTTTCCTATTTTTGGTAAAAGATATTATAAGTTGTTAAAAGGAGATTTCCAGGATGCGACAATTAGCTTCCAGATGTCAACTGAAGATTCTAGAAGGCATAGTCATCATCCAACATACATGAGCAGCTGTCAAAGACTTAGTATTAGGATATGATTTGACTCCCTTTATATAAGATCTGTTCCTATTATTTTGGTATTTAGTTTTATATTATGCTATCTTTAGTATTCTTGATCCTTCTTGATAGGATCTCATTTGTATATTGTAAAGGCTAAAAAGTCAATCAGTCATGAAGGGCTAGTGGAGGTTCGAGTCTGGAGAGACTGAGGCTACACCATATTGTAATAGACTTTTCATATGATATAATACAGATCACAAGTTCCTCTCATTTATTGATGTCAGATGTCCATTTACTTCTTTTCCTGTACTTTGATGGTTGTTATTGATTCAAGATTGTCTTAACTGATAATGACTGTTATCTCATTAGTCAGTTCATAAGATTGATTAAATAAGAAATCAATACTATCTTTATTCAACCCATCACCCATCTGATCTGGTTGATAAATTTATAATTCTTCACCCACTAGATAAGCTATTTACCTGATCATTGATTCTTGAGAGCATTGTCTCATATGTTGTATACAATTGACTGTCTTGATACAATTCCAATAGTTCAGTATTTCCCATTTGATCCAAACACATAAATACAAAAACAATCACGCTTTAAGTTACCATGCTTCTTCAAGATACAACCTGAGAAGGACTCTTGGAGAGATAACAAATTGGCGTCATTGCCGGGCAGAGGAGATTGAAGCTCAACTTCCTTGGGAGACGACAAGATCCAACTTTGATGATAGACAAAATCTAGACATATTTTCAGTTGTAATCATCTATCTGGCGACTCCATGAAGGACAAATTCAGTGGCGACTCCATTGTTCAGAAATTTGTTGGTGATTCCACTGGTATGAAATGAACGAGAGGCATGCATTTTTCAATTTCTCAAATATTTCTGGTTACCCTCATTCAGTACCTAGTAGAGATGAATGGGAAAAAATTCTTCCTAGATTTCGAGGAGAAGAGTGGGAAGTGCCAGCTGAACACTTGATGGATTTTCGTGACTTTATTAATCTTCTTGAAATTATACATGAGGATGTTCAAATTAAGCTTTTTATATATTCATTGAAGGGACAAACCCTTGATTGGTGCCGATCTCTTCCAGATTTAAGTATTCACTCATTAGAAAGTTTTCATGATGCTTTTCATTTTCTTTGTAAAGATGAATTTCCAGCGGAAAGTCTCTTTGAAGATTGTTGTGATGAATTTGAGAAGCAAGTTCAACACGAGGTAGTTCATTCTTCTGTTTGTAAAGATGAAAATTATGTTGTTGAGGAATAGTTTCATAATACAATTAATTATGAGGAGTGCATGGTTGTAGATGCATTAGGCCTTGTCTCTGATGCACCTGTTGCCTTTGAGTTGTATGAAGAAATAGTTATAGAAGAAGAATTTACTGAAAATTTTCAAGAGGCTGCCTACAATATGTTCTCACTTGTAAGTGAAGAGAAGGATCTGAAGATTGTATGTTCTTGTTTGCAAGATGTAGAGGTTTTTTGTTCTCCGATTTTTGATAATTATGAAGATGAAGAAGAACAAATTTCTACAACAAATGATGTTGACTTGAGCAACAACCAGCCAATATATAACAACTACGAATCTGATTTTGATAAGCCTTTTTCTTTGCCCATCAAGGAACAATATCATGTTGAAATTAACCATTCTATGTTTGCAGAAGACATTAAATATGATGAGTTTAATCTGCCTGAAGATTCAAGATCTTCTCTTATGTTTGCAACATATCATGAACAAAAGACTGATATCATTTATGAAGAAGATATCAAACAAGAAGGGGTTAGTAGTCAAATTAACTCACTGCTATTTTCAGAATTGCATAAACCTATTTATGAGAAGATCCATATATCAAAAGGAGAAGAAAGGCTTGAGAAACAAACATAGTTAACTTATTTCTATGATCCGGTAGCCGTTTCTATGGAGTTATGTTTTTCATAAGTCTTCAGTTGTGCAATCTTTGGAATCAAAACAAATGATGATTGTAAGTATGCTTTGCAAGTTGAAATTCTGCTGCACGACATGAAGTGTTCTTTGACATTTATCTGCTTGCAAAGAGATTTTGTAAATAGTTTGATGTTATCATGGCTTCATTGGAAGCATGATGTCACATGATGAGCATATTTTTACTGGTTCAGAGTAGGAATAGGTAGAGAATAAGCTCACCATCGAGCATGGTTGGAGTTTCTTTTTAGTTTGTTAGTTTGCAGCAGTGAATTTGCATTCAGAGTTTGAATAAAGATTGTAGAGATCTAGTGACGACATTAAATGAATCCATATACCAATGGACTAGACACAATACAAATTTTGGATGATCGTTGAGCAGGTCGCAGGATTTTCAAGTTAAATGGACAGGCACAGGTCTGCTTGTTCTTGAAACCTCACAGGCTTGCAGGGGATCAGTTGTGAAGGCCAGATGACTCCATAGCCCAATGGTAAAGGCCAGATGACTCCATGCCCAATGGTAAAGGCGACTGGAACTACTAGGTTCTTGGAAACCTCATAGGGAGGTTTCCATCCCAGTTGGAGCCAGATGTTAGTGACCAAAAATGCACTGGTATTTTTGAAGTGTTTTCTCATTTTTATTTGAAAATACGCTCATTTCTAAAGTTTTCTGGCTAGTATCTTAACTTCCAGGTATTCATCAAAGCTCCCATTGATCACTCTTGCCCAGAAACCTTTTTTTTTTTTTTCCTTGACCTGCATTACAAACGCCTTGTTAAGTTTGCCAAAATTTTTAATTTTTGTGCTTTTTCATATTTTCAAATAAAAAACCATATTTTATTTATAAATATGGTGTGTGCTTAATAAGACCTAGGTATTAAAGCCTATTCAACAAACCTATGTATTTACCAAAGTCAAATAGTCAATACATGAGTCATACAAGCATCAAGTCCATCTTTCAAATGCCTATCATCATCACAGGCCATACACAGGTTAGCATTAAGCCAAAACACTTAAGCACTACAGTGTCCAAATGTCCAAAGCCGATCCCATATGCCACGCAATATACCAAACTAATTCACATGCCACACAACTGCATTAAATACTCGGGTCGATTGAGTGTTTAATGGACGAGAGAGATGTTAGAGGGTTTATCAAACAGGATGAATTTGAACAACTTGCACCACCGATGCTCGAGCATGTCAAAGGGCCCTGCGAGAAGGTTTTGATTGAAGAAGGAGTTATTGTAGATAAGATTCATGCGGTTGAAGTTGTTGGCTTGGGTTATCATATTCCTGCAATATCTAAATATTGACTGAGAATTTTGGAAAGAAACCGAGGTAGACTATGAATACAAGTGAGTGGGTGGCTCGAGAATGTTCTCTCCAGTGTGCTATTCTTAGTCTGACATTCAAAGTGTGTGAATTCAAGGTTCAAGAGAGTTTTCCATTTTCTATTGTTTTGGTATGAAAGGGATCTTCTTCGGCGTCTGAAGATAGAAGTTCAAAGCAACAACAAATGACAAATTGTGTTCCTCAAAGGAAACACACTTCTAAGTACAAAGGTTTTAACATTCTTTAGGCCTGGGGCCTTCACAGTAGACATTTTATATGCAGAGGTGAACCAAGTTCGGACGCCTGTAAATATAAGCTCATACATGATTGGTCCTTTTAGACTTCAAAAGCATGAAAATCTATGGCTAGATTTGCAGGTGATGGTGCACCAAGAGCAGTGTTTTCTATTCCAGTCTTTTGAGACAGATGTTGAGGCAAGAAGATAAAGGATTTTTCCTATTTTTAGTAAAAGATATTATAAGTTGTTAAAATGAGATTTCCAGGATGATACGATTAGCTTCCAGATGTCAATTGAATATTCTAGAAGGCATAGTCATCATCCAACATACATGAGAAGCTGTCAAAGACTTAGTATTAGGATATGATTTGACTCCCTTTATATAGGATATGTTACTATTATTTTGGTATTTAGTTTTATATTATGCTATCTTTAGTATTCTCGATCCTTCTTGATAGGATCTCATTTGTATATTGTAAAGGCTATAAAGTTAATCAGTCATGAAGGGCTAGTGGAGGTTCGAGTCTGGAGAGACTGATGCTACACCATATTGTAATAGACTTTTCATATGATATAATATAGATCACAAGTTCCTCTCATCTATTGATGTTAGATGTCCATTTACTTCTTTTCCTGTACTTTGATGGTTTCTATTGATTCAAGTTTGTCTTAACTGCTAATGACTGTTATCTCATTAGTCAGTTCATAAGCTTGATTAAATAAGAAATCAGTACTATCTTTATTCAACCCATCGCCCATTTGATATGGTTGATAAATTTAGAATTCTTCACCCACCAATTAAGTTATTTACCTGATCATTGATTCTTGAGAGCATTGTCTCATCTGTTGTATACAATTGACTGTCTTGATACAAATTCAGTAGGTTAGTATTTCCCATTTGATCCAAACACATAAATACAAAAACAATCACACTTTAAGTTACCAGGCTTCTTCAAGATACAACCCGAGAAGGACTCCTGGAGAGACAACACACTGTAGTTGTCTTCTTACTCTTCCATTTACCTTTCAGTTTATTCTCACACTTTACTGGCTTCTTATCTTCGCTCACATGCTTACCCTTACTATCTTCTATATGTGTAGCTTGTACTGATACTTCATCAATATTAGTAAGATTGAACATCAATATAGTATGGCGAAGATACGATTGCATACCACCAATATACTTTAAAAGAGTCTCGAGAGTATGTACTGGAATTCCCAAAGATAAGTCCTTTTGAATTCCCATGTATTAGCTTGAACATTTTTCCCTTTTCCTTGTCTTAGATGTTTCCAAGCAATCATTGATGTTTACATGTAAGATAATGGATAAAATCACTCTCTCAATGCAGTAGAAAATTCAATCCAGGAAGAAATTATTTTACCATATTGAATAAGATTAGCTTGTGTTCGAATCTCCCACCATATCAAAGTTGTGCCACTTAGGAAAAGAGTAGCCAACTGTATCCTTGAAGTGTCCTATGTGATTTTCTGTACCCTGAAATACACTTCAATATGTTTGACCCAATTATCCAACTTATCTACATTCAAATCTCCACCATAAGTAGGCAAATCAAACTTTACATCGAGCTTTAATAAAGGCCTATCATGAGAATGAGAAGAATTCTTAGAACACTTTTTCCTCTTATGAGAAGAATGTTCATTTTCATCAGAAGAAGAAGATGATGATGATGATGGGGATGAAAGAGATCCTGGAGGTTTTTCACCTTCTCCTCCTCCTTTAAATGCTTCAGTTTTTAGCCTTGTTTCAACTTGACCACCTTCATTTTGATGAGGATTTTCTCTCCTTATTTCTAGGTCTTCCCACAATTCCTTAACCATATTTGTCATCTCAAGGAACATGCTTCAAAATTCCTAATCAACCTTAGACATAAATTATTCATGCTCAGTTGGCTTTCTATTCTTCTACCTAGGATTCTCTATCGATTATCCTGATCCTACCTTATTGTCATAGATTGACCCTGGTTCAGATTTAATAAGCTCCCAACAAAATCCCTCTAAAACTATTGCCCCCCTTGGTAAACCAGTAGGAAACACAACACATAGGGTGTATTGTGCAGTCTCACCCAAGATAGTTCTATGGGTGGCTACAATAATCAGGTGTTTGAAACCTGGGAATGAGTGTAGATCTATGGTTGTATCTTGCAATATTTATTTATTCAGTCTAACATCTGATTATAACAGTTATTCTATTCATGCATGTGAAATATGAGATCTAACTAGTGAATTCATTCATCTAACATTCACCACTTAACAACAATAAAGACACATACATTCATTCACATAACACAGGTGTTACCGCGGTTCACCCCCTCCTAGGCTACATCCACAAAGATCTGGCTCTCAAGCTCTTTATTATGGTTCAATAATATGTCACGCTGCACATGTTTACAATCTTAGATATTACTCTCTTCAACAGGCTCCCCGATCCCTGCGAGGCTAACTAGATCGCACAAGGCTCCTCAACCTGCGATCTAACCCTCGGGATCGAGTCACTCACTACTTTTCTATCTCACCAACTTACTGACTATTACATTTCTTACAACTTTCAGCCTTTCGTCCTCTCGTCATCCTCTCTATATTTCTCTCCCTCTAAATAATACCTATTTATATTCTTGGCTCATCATCCATTACAATACATTGCAAAAACCCTAACCCTGGTGTCGTTCGGTCTTCCTTGCATGCACGCCTCACCTGATTCCCACACACGTGATTCTTTTCCTTCCATATGTCCTTTCCTCCTTTCATGCTTATCTTCCCAAAAATAACCTTTTCTCCTGACTAGGTCTGCATCCAACAGGCCCCGAACAGTGACATGTGGCTTGTCCGAAGCCATCTAAACTTTGTGTGCTTCTTCAATAGTTCATGCAAGAGTCTATAACTTCTCTATGAGTTCCCTTGCTTGTGTTTGAGTCTGTAAGGTCTTTTCTCTGTGTGTGTCCAATAATAGCGTTGTAATATCCTTGATAATCATCTCTAGACACTCCTCCTGAATTTGTGCCATGTTCTTCTTTGCCTCTTTTGCCTGCGCAATAACCTCCGCTGCTAGCTCTTGCAGAGGTTCCATTTGAGCTTGTATATCCTTCTTCTCTGTATATGTGGCTATGATTTCTTCTTTCATCTTCTTCATATCTTGTACTCCTTTGAGGTGCTCAGTGATATTCATCGTCTTCTACCTCTGCTTGAGGTACTGGATATCTGCGCTTATCTTTTCTTTTTCCTAGTCCCATTGCTGGACCTATTGATCCTCCTCCAACTTTGTCCATAGTTGTGTTGCTCTATCAAAAATGTCGACAACTGCGCTAACTTGTCATTCCATTTCCTCCATCCGCCCTGCTTCATCCTTCTTCCTTTGTTCCTTGACCTCCGGGGGAGTGGTAGGGATGAGTGTTTCCTGGAGGTTCTCGATATCCTACCTATATTGATCGATTGTTTGCACAATCTGATCAATTTTCTGCGTCATCATGGGCTCTTCTATTTGCGCACTCTTTGGAATTCTGTAATAGGCTACAACCAATCCATGATCGAGCCTATCCATGTGATATTTCTCATATTTGGTCTTGATCTTGACCTGCTTGAGCACCAACTCCAACTCTTCTCTGTTGTCCTTAGTGTGTTGCAGCTCTGTTGTGTCTGTGTGTGCACGTGACTGTACCTCCTGGACGACGCCGACTTGCAGTTTATATAGCGCCTTGATTGGTATCCTCCCCATTACCAACTATATTTGTGCCAGACATTTCAAGGGTGTGTGGCCCACAATCTCATCCATGCACAACACGCTGGGTGTAACGTGAAAATTCAATCTCTCCTGGGCTATCATCTAGATCATATTCTGCTCGCTCGACACAGCTTTGGCTCCTGCTTCTGATGCTGTGAGGACTAACTCTATTCCTTTGCCCACCCTCTGCATTTCTATGATCTGTTCTAAGAGATGCCTCATGTTAGCCAGCTCGTCCTTGATCCAGTCCCTTTGGTGCTGGGCGTCTTCAAAGTCCTCAACTGCCCGATCGTGGAATCGTTTAGCCACAAGATCCACATCGTCCTCGGTGACTGTATATTCCGGTGGTGTTTTGTGTGCCTTATCCTTCTTGTGCGCACCCCCAATGTGTATGATCGACCTCTTAGTTTGGCCTTGTCACTATTGGGTAGCACTTGATGTGGTCCCCTGTGCTGTATCAACCTATTTTTCCTGTTCCTGCGGTGCCTGGGTGTTGTCCTTTTTTCCCACCTGGTTACCTTTCTTTGGCGTACCCCCTTTCTTTTGCTATGCCAGATTCTACCCTAGATTTGGATTCTTGGGCATCGTTTTGTCTCCTGCAGGTGTCTTTTCTTTCCCTGCATCAACCTCCTTATCCGTGGGCATTTCTTGAATCAGGACTGGAAATCTCCAATCATCTTGCCAATCCTTCATAGCCATCTTTACGTCCTCTTCTTTGACGTAGTATCATAGCTGTAGCCATTCCTTCTCAGGATCCTTTCGTACTTGGATCCATACTATATTCCTGGTCGCTTTAAAGTTGGCGATGTCCCGATATTGCGCGACCACTTCTGGCATAATCCACCAAGTGTTGGCAATGCTTTCCTACATGTCGTTGTAATACCCTGCGAACATTCTTGCATTTTCACTTTTGTTTTTGGGGTCCGAAGTGTTCCCCAATGATAGGTATCGCACTGGGTGGCAACGAGTGGTTCACTTGCAGTAGCCATTAGGATGAGTAGCCAAGAGAAGTGGAACTTTGTCCCTAGGTCTTGTGCATCTTTGCAATCCTCAAGGAATAGATTTAACAAGTACATGGCCACGCTAAGCATAGTTCCCTCTATGCGCTGTGATGCAACTGCGACGACCCCGGTAGGGAATTCCTCCTTGCGACACTTCCTGAGCAACTTGTACGCCATGATTTTTGTGGCCAGCCTTGTTGTTGCATCACTGATGCGCTTGATGATGATTCCATGCGACCCTCTTTTTGTGCCATACATCTTCTTCATTTACTCGACCAACGACTTCTCCTTTATCTTGTCATCAAGGAACTGCGTGGGGCTATCCGCCCGAGATGACAACCCTGTAATAAACACAATGAGATATACGTCTATCGATATAGGCTCCTCCACCCATAGGTAGCCTCTATGGGTAACTTCCATCAGCTGCTTGAAACAGTTATTTACGTCGTGACCCCTTCCAAAATGTGGGATATTCAACAGGTTTAGAATCTCGGTGTTGGCCAGTCCAACTACCCACTATTTTAGTTAGAAAATTGTCTCACCGAAGGGTCCTATACCCATGCTATCTAGGTAAAATTATTTTGCAAACTTAGGAAAATTGTCCATGTCAGTCACATCATGGTCCAAGTATCGTAATTTTTCCATGCATCCTAACAGGTTAGCCGTGATACGCACACCTTCTGGAATGTGATGTAGGACTATGGACGTTGCAACCTTCCTGCGTGGTGATCTTGATTCTGAATGCTTTACCTTTTGCTGTGGTGGCTGAATCAAGGTTCCAACCTTCATTGTTCTCTCCTCTGTATACGCCTCTGGCCGACTGGTGACATATTCTACTATGCCCTCTTGTTGGTGCTACGACGCTACTGTGTGTGACCTTTCTGGTGAAACCACTTCTATCTGGTTTGGGACCATCCCATTATCCCTCAAGGATTCTTCAGGGTTTTCAAGGCGCAAAGTATTTCCTGCATCTTTGGCCTGCTGGATCTGTCCCACTTCTGACATATCAATATCCATGTCCATTGTTGTTGTTTGTTGGGTTTCCTCCACCACTAGTGTGGGGCTCTCTGGTTCCATATTGGGTGAAGGCATTTCTTCCAAGTCGATGAATTCGGTAGTCCGTGTTGATTCCTGTTTGATTCCTTGTGATTGTTGAGGTACTCTAAGGTTGCTTCGAGTTCGTCTGCAGGCTTGGCTCGACACTCCTAGATTGGGTGGTGCCATGGTGGTTAAGATGGTCTTTGCCGAGCTAGTTCATTCTGTAGCACCTGGAAACTCTCTCTCTTCTCTGTATACTTTGTCGCTCTGTGATTTTGTCAATTTCACAATAACCCTTCCGATACCCGCGTGCTTACCTTATATAGGAATCGTGTGAAACTTCTCGAAGAAGTTACCCGAGCTGTGGTTTAAATGAATTGGTGCTTCCCATGTACCTGCCAATGGATTCCCTTGATGTCATCAATTATCGCGATTAATGTGATGTCCCATCGATCATTCTTGTCATTCAATTTTGATGGACACTGCCAGTTGGCACCTATTTGTCGTGACCGCCATTTCCGCCTTTTTGCTGACCGTTGGTCCTTTCTTTGACACACTAGCTATTCCAAGTGTGTGTTATTCTATTTGGATGGTGCGCGTGCACATTTATTTTCGGCACACTACCCCTCTTTTAGCTGGGTGTTGTCCTCTACTATCTTGCATGGTAACCCCTCTGTTGTTGCGCTCAGTCCTTTGCTTGTTTTTTTTCTTTTTTTATAAGTGCTAGGAGGTCGACTATCCCTATACAACTTTAGTCAACTCCCATCGATCATTCCTATGAGTTTTTCTCCTCCCAAGTCCTTCAAATGTACAACTCCCCCATCCCTGACAATATTTACTTCATATGGTCCCAACCACTGCAATCTGAGTTTTCCTGGGTGTTGAAGAGATTTATTGTCGTACACCAAGACTAGGTCCCCCTCCTTGAAATTTGTCCTCTTAATATATCTATCATGCCAAGATTTGTCCCTTGATTTTTGTACCTCTTGATGAAACCCTTCTAGAATCCTATCTTCCTCCATGATCATCAACTATATTAGCCTTTCTTGTACTACACCTCACTCTATCATGTTTGTAATTTCTGCTACATGTAGACTAGGTACCAAAAACTCTAATGACACCACTACTTCTTGTCCATACACCAATATGAATGGTGTCTACCCTCTCAAGTTTTTGCATGTGGTCTTGTATGCCCACAATACTATTGGTATCTTCAAGTCCCAATCATCCCCGTTGACATTGCAGATCTTTGTCAGTGCATTCTCGAGGATCTTATTAAAGGCTTCCACTGTTCCATTTTTTTGATGATGATATGGTGTACTCTTTTAATGATAAAGTCCAAACTCCTTAGTTATATAGAATTAATAGTGTTTTTAATGAAGTAAGTGCCTTGGTCACTCATCAAAATCCTTGGGCATCCAAATCTAGTGATCACTTGTTCAAATAAGAAGTGTGTTGTTGTCTCTGTGCTGTAATATTTTACTGGTGCTACTTCTGCCCATCTTGTTAAGTATTATGTCGTAGTAATAATATACCTTGTTCCTGACCTTTTTGCTGGTGGGTTAATTGGTCCCACAAAGTCTATTTCCCATTTGTTGAATACCTGCATGGTTACTTGTGGTCTCAGGGGCATCTCATCATGTCTATTCAGCCTACCAACCCTCTGACATAAATCACATCTCTGGCAGTATTCCTTTGAGTCTCTATGAACAATCAAGCACCATAGTCCTGCGCACAATACCTTCTGCGTGGTAGCTTTGCCTGCATAATTTCATCCTATTATTCCCTCATGGGCTTCTTCTAAAATACTAAACCTTTCATATTCTAGTACACATGTTCTCAAGATGTCGTCTGCACCCATATTGTATAAGTGTCCTACAATCAATTGATAATCTGTAGCCCTAACAACCAGATTTTTCTTCTGCACAATGTTGAATTCTTGTGGCACAGTCCCTTTACTCAAGTATTGAATGATGTCTACAAAATATTCATCAGCTACTTGGAATGAAAATAATTGTGCATTGGGAAAATTTTCCTCTAGATTGATAGGTTCTTCTCCATTAATGATCCTTGACAGGTGATCAGGTCCTGCATTCAACTTCCCTGGTTTGACTATCACTCTGAAGACAAATTCCTGGAACAACAATAACCATATACAAATTCTCCCCCCCGACACTGGCTTGTTGACAAGGTATTTGAGAGTTGAGTGGCCTGTAAGCATCTTGAAATGTTTTCCCAATAAGTAATGTTTGAACTTCTGAAGCACATAGACCATAGCTAAGCCTTCTCTCTTTGTGGTATTGTAATTATGTTCCGAATCTGAGAGTTTTCTTCTAGCAAATTCTATAGGATGGTCCAATTCTCTTGCTCCTGGCTGCACTAGAATAGATCCAAGTTCTATGGATGATGCATCTACATGCACATGGAATGTCTGATGGTAGCCTGAGAATCCATCAGTGAATGAGTAAGCTTGATGTCCTCCTATGTTCTCCAACACCTCATCGGTGAAAGGAGTATGGAATAGGTCATGTAGGCATGCATCATTCAACTTCCTCAGGTTGACACATATCCTTACACCTCCCTGATTTTTCTCCTAAACTACCATATAGCTTACCCATTCAGATTCTTCTACAAGTTATATGATTTTAGCCTCCAACATCCTATCAATTTTGGCTTTGAATTTTTTCTTATATATGGGGTTTAGTCTGTATGGTCTCTAGTGTCTGATTGGTCTTGCCTCAGATCTGAGAGGTATATTCATTTCACCTAGCTCTCCTGCTATGCCTTTCATTTCTATGAACATTGTTGGGAATAGGTCGTTGTACTTGCGCAACAACTTTGTTATGATTTCCACTTTTTGCTCATTCCAATAGTCTCCAATGATGGCCATTTTGGGGTTCTCAACTGTCCCAATGTTGAATTTCTTCACCTTGATCGAAACAACAAATACTTTTGATTCTAGAGGTGGAACTGCCACTTCTCTTTCACCTTCAACTTCCTCAATCTGAATGTTTCATGGGTCATCTTCATCTGGTGCTTCTTCGTGCACATGGTAGCATGAAAAGATTTCTTTTAATGTTTGTCTGTTCTGTTGTTGTTCTTCTATCATGAGTTGAACTTACGTTTTTTTAATGAATATCGCCCCTCTGATTCACTTAAGTGCTGAGTCTATGTTGGGGTTCTCATGTTCAAATGAGAAAGTGAATGTAAAGTTCTGCTGTAATACTATCCAGTTTGTAGTTCCTCTGCGCAATTCCTAGTCTGTATACTAGTTTGCTGGAATCAATTCTAATGTGTGAAATAAATGATGAGGCCATTCCTATGGTGGTGTCATCCTCTGTAGCATTCTTCAATTTTCCAAGTGTTTTTTTGGTACCCCCTGTCCATCATATTTCTGCGTAGTAACTGCTTACATTGGTACCATTCCTTGAATGTTTCTTTGTGTGCACACCACTATATGATAGGTGTTGCCTTGAGTGCTATATCCAGGGATAAGAGCCTCTGATTTTATAACACTTGATCTTTGTAGCATGTTAAGAATGCTTCTAATTCATTCACCCCATGGAAGATGGGAGGTTCCCTTATCTTCGTACCTACTCATCTTACTGTGCGATCTAGTCTTGCGCATCTTCTTGTGGAGACTTCATGTAACCTCTGCTTCCAATTTTGTAAGCATGTATCTGATTATGATGCGCATGACGTAATACTTCTACAACTGAGTACCCCATCTACAGTTGGATTCACATAATCTTCTTCTCGCATGGTTATTCTGTACAACTGGTTAATTTTCTCTAGGTCTAAGCAAGTAGGTTCTACAAACCTTTCTCCTTATGATTGATCCAATGGCGTAATGACTCTGTATTCTCCTGACTCGAATGTCATCTTCCTCATCTTTAAGTTGATTATGGCCTGGTTGTCAAACACCCAATCCAAGCCAAGAAATTATGGATAAGGTGTTGTTCCATCCACTATCTCTATTACTTCGAAATCGACTTTAGTGCGCACTCCATCCATATTTACTGTCATCCCTTTTAGTCTTCCAATTGGTAGAACTCTGTGTTGGTTTTCTATTTTTCAGCTGAACAAGTGAATAGCCTAATGTGGCTTCTCCCATACATTGCCATGTCGTATTGGGTAATACATTTACTTCAGATCCTAAATCCAGTATAATATCTCCCATGTTGAAATATCTAATGTTAGCATTCAGTTTGAATTCTCTGCTTGTTCTCCTCCTTGAATGCATATAATTAACTGTTTTCTATTCTAGCTTTCCTTCTACCTCTATGTTACATCTTTCTAGCATACTTTGTAACACTTTAATAGATGATGGATCATTTAGTAGTTTAACACAGGATTGCAAAAGAACTTTAATCACACTTACTTGTCCCAGGAGTTGTGCTTCCTTGGTGTGATCCAGCAATGGAGGCATCTTGTACGTTGGTACTTCCTTATTATGATGCACAGTTGATGTCGATAAAATGTCTATATTTAAGAATTCTTTTTTGGCCTACTTGAATATCTCCTTTTCGTTCTACGCATCAAACTTCTTCTTTGGTTCGACATTCTTCTTCACCCATTGGTGTTGTGCTAGATCTTGTCTTAATGCATCATTTCCTGTCTTAGCTCCTCCTCGCGTAACTATGTTGATATTTATTACATCATACCTTTCTTCCACCAAAATCCACTAAACATTTTGATTGTTCTGATTTCTTTTTTCCTGGATCTTCCCTAATAGTGTAGGGAATTCTTTTGTGTCATGATCTGATGCATGGCAATACATACATGTCGCAGGTGGAAGTGTGTTGGATTACTGAGAGGGGGAGTGAATCAGTAGTAGAGAAATATAATCTTTTTTAACCATATAATGCAAGTGTTATATTAATGTAGCATTATCATCCAATAATTGCATAGTAAATAAAAAATGAACAAATGAGAAATCATACACATACATAGTACACCAATGTTTTTACGTGAAAACCCAATGTAGGAGAAAACCACAGAATTATTTTTCTTATATGTCTTTAAGAATTACATTCGTTGGAAGCACCAACTTACTTTGTTTTTCAGCCGCAACTGGAAGGAGGCTCCAACTCCCTAGTTTCTCAGACTACAACCTGAAGGAAGCTCCAAATCCCCAATTCTTTGTCTACAACCAGAATGAGGCAATAACCCCCTAGTTTCTCAGGCTACAACCTGAGGGACGACCCAACTCCCCAATTCTATGGATACAACCAAAATGAGGCTACAACCCCCTATGTTCTCCATCTACACCCGGAAGGTGGATACAACCACCCATCCTTTCCCCGTCCAACCGACCTGACGTAGAAGTAGAATGATGGAACCATTGTCACACCATCACTGTGAGATATACTACTGTAAACTTGTACCAATCAACATGTAACAACCTGTATCAATTACTTGTGCCAACATGTACCATACATTGACCTGCACCTCAACCTGTACCATAAATAAATGCATCAACCATGCACCAAACCTGTGCAAATAACCTATCCAAACAACCTGTAATCAACTTGTACCATAAACAAGTGCATAAACTATGCACGAACATGTACCTAAACCTGTACAATCAATGAGTGCATCGACCATGCACCAAATATGTACCAATCATGCATCAAATACACATAAACTATGACTCATCAAGATGTACCAACATCATCAACTACACACCTAATGTGTGTGCCAACTAATCAACTACTTGTATCAACCATGTACCCAACATGTACCTCAACCAAAAGACGTCATCAATTTCATCATTCAAATATGATTTGTAACTCTGTAATAGACCTGGTGTATGTGATCACATACCTGCAAAACTTCCTTAACTTCAACAAAAAGAGACTAACATTTTCATCAAACTTTACTTTAGTCTCACATGACTAATTTTGGATTAGTCAACAACCCTAACTTGAAATAATCATAACTATGTACCTGTAATGAATACAGATCTAAAAATAGTACACAACGTTCCTCAGTGTCTTTTATGCAATTCCTCCAGGTTTCACTACTTGGAACCTCTCATAAAATGAGTTATAGAAAAAATGCATACCTTGTTGAATTATGGCTTATTCTAGAGATAAAACTTGTAGAGCGTGCCCCACACAGAATATTTGTTATATGGATCTCAAAATGGTACACAAAATACTACAGACTGTACTCTAACCAACACATTTTTTCTTACTGAATTTGGATTTGTTATAAATAAGTTATGGATTTTTTTACCCGAAACACATGTTTTAGACTAGTTTCAGGACTAACCACAAGCCCTATTTTCCACAGAGTGTAACTCCAAAAATACAACGACCCACAAGATGAAATTTTTATCACAGCTACTCGGATATGTTTACTCAACGACCTCCCAATTTCACGGTTTGAATCATTCTATAAAACTTTTTATTGCAAAAATGGTGAGATGACTTGTAAATAACATACCTTAGAAAACATCATCAAAATAATTTATTCTCCCTTGAACTTCGACCTTCTTTACTTCACCTTCCCTCTGAAATTCGGCTTAGATATCCTTTGGTTACCTCAGTCACTTGTAGATATTCAACATTCTCAAGTGTGATTAAAAATGAGATACCCTTGCCTCTTATTTATACTTTCATGTAGCTTCCTCAAGGGGTTACCTTCTAACCATCTTAACCCACTTTCCTTATTTTAGGGATAACCCACTTCTAACCACTTGTCCACTTAGTAATTTATCCATTAACTTTATTATTTAAATAATTGTTTTTTTTTATCCACTTTTACTTATAGTACACTCATCACTTCACATTATTATTTAAATTACCTTCTAACCATCTTAACCCACTTTCCTTATTTTAGGGCTAAACCACTTCTAGCCACTTGTCCACTTAGTAATTTATCCATTAACTTTATTATTTAGGCCAACTTGCAAGGTCAAAGGTTAACTGCAGAATGGCTGACACAGGTTGAAACCTTTTCCTGAACATAAGCACGACATATTATGTGACTTGGGAAACATGACTCATAAACTAGGATACATTTGTGACACATGAGGCATCAACAAACACTCCATATAGTTGGAAGAATAACCAACCGGGGGAGAAAAAACTAAAAGAGAGAAAAGTATCCTAAAGCCATACTAAACCCAAAACTATGAGATACTAACTCAAGATTGTGCTTTGTTCAAGGGAGACAAGATTGCTTCCAACAAAAGAGATTAGATGTTTTCCCATTTTTTTTTGTTTTTATTTTTTATTTTTTGTCTTTTTCATGTTATATAAGCCTGAAAAAAGAATAAAACAATGTTTATTGTACAATAGATGAAACAAGTGTCGCAGGCAAGAAAACTAGTTCTAGAGCGCAAGGAACATAAGTATGCTCAATGCAAGGAAAACATGTGTAGGATAAGGACACTTGGGGAAATGTCTCCTCCAGGGATAAGGTGTCGAGTCACAAAGGCATAAAATGCAAGGTTGAGATATGATAGGAATGCGTAAGCAATTGGTTCAACAACATCATGTTGAAGCCAACATTAGGCCTAAAAGCGCGAGTAGTCAATATGTATATGAAGATACATCTCAACTTTGGAAAGTAAACTTTCCATAATGGTCTTTTTCGTAAGTTTAGTCTCTAGGGCCCGAAAAAGAATAAAATCATACCAAGGAGAACTCTTCTGGTCACAATAGGGATAGATTATTCCTTTTTCATATATAGTCCAATCGGTCAGGAAATGGGTTAAACTTATTTCGAAAGGACGCCTCTTCAAAACCTTTTTAACGAGTGTGACAGAGACAATATCACTTGACTATCTTTTCCATTTTAAGGATTCTGAAAAGAGCTTAACTATGGAATCCCTCGTCCTTTTTCGTAAATTTAGTCCCCTGATCCCGAAAAAGTATAAAACAAAACTTAGGAGAACTCTTCTAACCCGTAGACTAGAGTATTCATTTTTCGTAGGTAGTCTTGTCCAGTCCAAAAAACAAGTAAACTTGTGCTGGAAAAACGTTCCTTCAGATCTGTTTAATGAGTGTACAAGGAACAACATCACTCGAGAATATTTTCAATTTTAAGGAGTCTGAAAAGAGATTAACTATGGACTCCATAATGTTGTTGAGGAGCAACATGTAAGAGAGGGAGTACCACAGGTAATGACCAGAATAAGACTGAGTAAGAAGCATGAAGCTCAAATTCAAACTCATGGCGGGGATAAATAGGACTCCCAAGCCTAACAAAGATCTTGCACCATATGCGCCATAATACAAATGGATTCTAAGCTAGGACGCCCATGGAAGGTATCCTCTACCACATGAATTACGACACTTCTAAACAAAAAATAAGGTTATATGTCGCAACTTAGTGGGGTCAATCCTAAGGCCGAAAGAATCAAGAAATGGATAATGAAAACATGCATGGAGGGGAAAACCTAAACTATATTCCAGTTTCGAGATCATTACCTATCAAAATGGATCGACATGGACAAAAAGGTACCAAATAAAATGTCTCCAAACTCATGTATATAAGACCAAAAACACTTACCCAGAAGTTAATAAGTCCAATATAGAAACCTTTGATAAAGAAAAGTATTAAGGGATATGGAACTTGAAAACCAGAAACCCTAAAAACACAATATGTACAGAGGACCGCACAACATTGTGGCTTATGCGTAGTATTTCTCTAGGGAGAACCCATTGCTAGGCTCGAGCAAAGGGATTCTTTGGTAAAAAACCTGTAAAGCTTCTAGTTCAAGAGGAGGTTGAAGATCCATCATCATAGCTTCAAGGATGGCCTCATTTAGAGGAAACTCAACATCCATGAAACTGGGGCTCGAAATCTCACGCATACCAGAGCTCGAGGTATTACAAACAACAATATCAGACTCAAGAGGAAACACCATATTACTCGGGCCAATAGGGGGAAGAAAGGGCTCCTATGTTGAAATTAGATAAAACACTTGATCAATTGTTGAGACCTTGTCTCGAGAAGGCGAACATAACTGTAAAGGATCCTTCTCAAGAGAAATTGAACACCGAGGATAAGACGCCACATAATTCACTCGTGGCAGGGAAGAGTCTACTTGAACACTAGGAACACACAAGGGGGAATCTTGGGGTAAAGTCGAACCATGATGTTGATTATCAAATGAAAGTTGATCAATAGTGATAATGCTTCCGTTGTGAGGGAAATGCATCACACGGAAGAGCGTAGACACTAGAACATTCATTGCATACACATAATCATGCCCAAGAAGCAAGTTAAAGTCTAAAGGGCCTAACACCACTAACAGATCGACTAGGGAAATCTTCCCACCTAACATGATAGGAAACTAAGGAAGAATCCCCATGCATTCACTAGGTCTCCTCTCAAAATCCAACAACTCAGTGGTAGCTGATAGAAGCTTGGGAGAACCCAAAGCTTGCTAAGACGAGGATGATAAAATACTTGCAGAGGATCCTTCATCTACTATGGTTCGACGAATGTCTAATTTATTAATTCCAACCATTATATGGAAGGGTGCAGAAGAAGGAAGACGAGACCCTACAAGATCATTCCAATCAAAGGAAACTATCATAGGACTTGGAGGGGGTGTACTCGAAGAGAGTGGAATTCCCCCTTGTTCAGAAGGTACTAAATTGGAAATGCTAAGGAAATGGTCAAAAGCGACATCACTCCCTGAAAGAGGAGTGGGATCAACTGAAGATTGAATCGACGAGACCACATCCTTAGACTTATCACTCTATAAGAGAAGAGTGGGATCGACTGAAGATTTCATTTGTGTGACCACTGCCTCAACCACTGGTTGAATAAGATGGAAGAAAACATGGTCAAGAGACACATCACCCCCCGAAACAAGAGTGGTGTCGGCCGAAGATTGCATCGACACAACCGCTTCATCAACCAAAGATTGAATATAATGAAGGGAAACCGAAAATGACTAAGAACTAGAAGAGCCTTCAGACAAGGACCATGCTTCTTTTGCCACAACAATAGCAGGGCACAAATGCATAAGGTGATCTCCTTTGAAAATTTTACAAGGGAACTTGGGCTTACGTCCTATACGTTTGGGATTCTCAACCGTATTGGTGCCCCAACATGACTTGTAGTGGTCCGCGGGTTTCCCCCAGCATGACTAGCAGACATTGGTTGCACGTCTCCAATGTGACTAGCAGAGGTTGGTGACAAGAATCCAACAAGACTCGCAGAGGTCCATGAATCGATGTCAATATGACTAGAAGTGACTGGAATTTTTCTCCCAGCATGACTCATAGAGGCTTCTTGCATGCCCTCAACATGACTAGCAGAGGCTGGGTGCTTTCCCACAACATGAGTTGCAGAGGCTGGTGACAGGTCTCCAACATGACTAGAAGAGTTTTGTGACTTATTCTTGTTACTCTTCCTTTTCCTTTTCATTTTAGGCTTATGGTTACTAGTAGCAAGACTTTCACCATAAGGGGGAGGAGGAGGAGAAGTAAAATTTGCGGATGCAGAAGGTGAAGGATCAAAATCTGTATGATGCCCCTGACATAATGTACTTATCTGAGAAGAATCAACAACATTCAAGACCTTTGGAGTGGTACAAAACCAAACCGATAGTCCTACATTCAACCCAGGAATGTTCAAAGTGGTCATCAAGGGGGCACCAACATTTCCAAAGAAAGGAAAATCATAGGAATCCCCTTGGGAAGGGGTTCCTTGGTTGGTATCTTCAAGAAATTTTTCCATATCGTTCTTATGCACAGGTTTTTCCCTTATGAGATTGTTCATGTCCATAAAGGTCTCACGCACTAATTCTGGAAAACCAGTGGTATAAAAACCCATGCCTTCTAGGAGGCAACTCCACGCTTTCAAGAGAAAAACTAGGGGTCCTTCCCAACCAGTGGAGCGGTTGGTCAACCACCCTAAATCAATGATCCAAAAGCGGTGACACTAAAACAAACTAAAGGCCAACTACACAAAGAAACACTCCAATAAAAATCCCTTAGAAAGAGAAACATCGCTGTCACACACCCACTACCATAATAATTTTTTTTGTTGCTTCCTGCCGAATCAGAGCCCCCGAAATATCTACGGAGGCCTAGCGTAAACTAGTTCTCTCTCTCTCTCTCTTTGCTCCCATGTGATCATGGATCATGATCAAAGGTCAAATAACCATGGAACCCATCAATAATTCGTGACTCGGTGCTACAGAGATGTCGAATCGTTCGACTCTGCAACCGCCGAACCCCGACAAGGCTAGCGACTGGCCAATAGGGACAAATCCCAATAGGGTTAGCGAATGGACAATAGGAACAGGCCCTGTCGTGCGATTGAGTGGAGTACAGGTGGCAATA
This sequence comes from Picea glauca, assembly GCA_000966675.3. Classification (NCBI taxonomy): domain Eukaryota; kingdom Viridiplantae; phylum Streptophyta; class Pinopsida; order Pinales; family Pinaceae; genus Picea; species Picea glauca. The sequence goes on along the minus strand of JZKD02S1673508.1, from coordinate 94,919 downwards.
GGGAAGAATAAAATGGTGGGCGACGTGACAGGAGACTGGTCCCTCTTCACATGCCACACCATTCCAGACCCCCCCCCCCATTAAAGGCAGAATGGCAAGGGGGGTCCAGAATTTGCCTGAGCACCGTTGATCAAGGCAAATTAATCCCGACCGTTCAAGAGTTTCGCATTTGATTCTGGACCCCCCCCTTAAAGGCAGAATGGCAGGGGGGCTCCGGAATGAAGCCTCAGCCGTCAATCTGGGCAGGTGGACTCTGGCCATCCAGATCTACTCGCTACTTACTCTAATGTGCATTCGTGCCCCAACTTAAAAACGACATCTCTTCCTCACATATGATGGTCGTATAGACCCTGAGATCCTTCTAAAGAATCTCATCCATTCATCGGGACTTATCATCACGAGAGTCCGAACTCTCAACCACGGGGCTCCTGAATTCTTGATCCCCGGTTTCCCGATGTGGTTAATCTCTTGACACGTAGCCTCCTTAAATCGGATGGTCCACGACTACTTCGGGGTTTCCACCATGGAAAGTACCAATCTCTCGTCATCAGGACTTCCAAATTCGCGATTCCTATTTTCCCAAAACGGGTAATATCGCGACACGTAGCCTCCTTAAATCGGACGGTCCACGACTGCTTCGGGGTTTCCACCATGGAAAGTCTTGATCTCTCGTCACCAAGACTTCCGAATTTGCGATTTTCATTTTCCCGAAATGGGTAATCTCGTGACATGTGGCCTTCTTAAATCGGACGGTCCACAACTGCTTCGTGGTTTTCTCCCCTATTCACTGGGGGTTTGACCCTCGGGTATCTCTTGACAGATCCAATGGCTGTCGGGTTTTCCAGCCGAGATCTGACGACTCAGACAGGTTCCTAACTTGTGCATTCTCCCACGACTCCCTGAACGTGGAAACATCAACGGTCCAGATGTTCTCCTGGACCTTGGGGATCTACGATCCCGATCTCTTTGCTACCCACAAAGACACAGAAAGACAAAGTGGTAAGGCCTTAACATCCTATTTTCTCCTACCAATCTAATGGTCATGGGTGACCACAGGTTTCCCGATGGGATCTTGTCCGTCGATCAACACCTATTCCAGGTTAAGGCGCTTAACACTCCAATTTCTCCTTCCGATCTGTCGGTCGTGAGTGACCACCGATCTCCTGATGGGATTTCGTCCGTCGATTCGATACTTATCAGGGATTTCTTAAGGCCTTGCGCCTTCACGTCCTTTCTCCAGGTTCTTGATGGGCGTTTGAGAAGGGTATCTCTATGGGGAAGTTTACCCAGGCTACTATCTGAGGCAGATAAGGGTATCGCTCTCCCGAGAACCAGACGTGAAGTCTGAATTAGATCAGTACGCATATAAATAACAACTTATGAAATAATAAGCCATACATAGTCTTTCCATTATAAACATACAACTACCAGTGCTGATCAAAATATCATACAAACATTCTTATAATGAAGTCATTCACCATTTCACGTCTTATGATCATAGATGTCAGCATACATATATTTCAAGATGTCAAAGGCAAAACACTTATCAGAAAGTAACACCAGGGGCTTATGCAACTGCTGAGAGGGGTGCTCGTTTCCACCCAAACGTAGGCTCAACGACTCCCAACGGATTTACCACTAGCCACCCCCACGCTGAGACCACGATGCTGTGAGACTGCGTCTTTGTTTTCTAGTGACCAAGAGAGAAGGTTACTCTCCCCCCTCTCTACTATCACTCACTCTGCATACCGCCATAGTTCTCTTACTCCCCTCACGTCTGCCCCCCAATTGCTTCTCCCCCACACCTTATCCTCTTGCGAGGTTGCATGTGGCGCGATTTCCCTCGTGTTGGTCGGGCCTGACAACTCTACGGATGGGTGGTTCACCTCCCCATCCCTCATTAATTCCTAAGGAGCCATCTACCTACCAGCCTGCGAGACATTAAATTCGGGGCCAACGAGCCACTTTTGAATCTTCGGGCTAGTGAAGTTCAAATACGGTATTGATTTTCGGTGGAAGTTAACGCCACCTTTCCAGGTTCCTTCCACCACCTCTCTGCAGCCATCGTGGTCTCTTTTTCAGCATATCCCCTCTTAGTAGTCCTGCAATATAAATTCATAATATTATTCAAATTCATCGACCTTTTCCACAAGGTCCATTCACATCACATATTCACATTTCTGAGTTTGCCACAGTTCTTGGCCAGTCCAGTTATTTTTACAAACTGGGGGAAACACAGTGTTACAATTCCCTCCCCTTTAAAGGAACATCATCCTCGATGTTCTTGTCTTTTAACATGAATTGCATGTACAGAAGTAAACAAAATCGGATATGCCTGTCTCATGGCATTCTCTATTTCCCATGTAGCCTCATCTGGGCCAAAATGTCTCCATTGCACCTTTACCTGTGCAATGGTTCGGTTTCGGAGCAGGGTTTCCTTTCTATCCAATATGCATTGGGGTTCTGGTAGAAATTCTCCCTCTGGTTCCACCTGGATCACAGACCAGTCAATTATATGATTAACATCATGTATATATTTATTCAATAATGAAACATGGAAAACATTATGTGCTTTTACTGTGGGAGGAAGTGCTAGCCAATAGGCTACAGGTCCCACTCTATCTAGAACCTCAAAGGGTCCACAATACCGGGGTGCCAACTTGGCACAAGCTCCCATTTTCAGGGAACTCCTTCTGGGCTTAATTCTAAGATATACATGGTCTCCCATTTTGAACTCTCTTGGAGTTCTCTTTTGGTCAGCATAACTTTTCTGTCGGTTCTGAGCGACCTTCAGATTTTGTTTTATCTGAGTAACTTGCTGTTCCATTTGTTTCAACATGTCGGGTCCAAAATAAATCCTATTTATAGGATTAATCTAGCTGACTGGAGTATTACACGGTCTACCATAGAGGACCTCGAAGGGACTCATCTTTAGGGATGCTTGGTAGCCGTTGTTGTAGGCGAATTCTACCAATGACAGGTAGTCTTCCCATTTCCTGGGTTGATGCATTACATGCATTGTTAACATATCCTATAATATTTTATTCACTCTTTCTGCCTGTCTGTCGGTTTGAGGGTGATAGGCAGTGCTAAACAACAATTTGGTCTCTAAAGCAGCCATCACTGATTTCCAAAAATTGGAAGTAAATTTGGTGTCTCTGTCAAACACTATCTCTTTCAGCATACTGTGCAGTCTGAACACCTCTTTCATGAATACCTGGGCGATATCTATTGCCTTGCAGGTTTATTTGACGGGGATGAAATGAGCAGACTTGCTCAGTTTATCCACCACTACCATAATGGCGTCATTCTGTTTGGTTGAAGTTGGCAATCCAGTGATAAAATCCATGGATATGGTTTCCCATTTCCATTCTGGGATGGGTAAAGGGTGTAATAGTCCTGTTGGGTGTCGATGTTCTACTTTAACCTGTTGGCACTCTATGCATTGGGCCAAATATTTGGCTATGTCTTTCCTCAATCCGGGCCAATAAAATTGTTTCCGGGTGGCAGTGATAATTTTCTGGTATCCTGGGTGACCAGTATATGGTCTTTTATGTAGTTCATCCATCATGAACCTCTTCAATTCATCACAATTTGGAATGTACAGTCTATCTCTGTAAGTGAGAAGACCTCCTGTTAGCATCATAAGTCACCCTTGGATTGCAGCAGGAGCAGAGCCCGATGCCCATCAGTTTATGTCATGATTTATTTAATGGGGTGATCGATTGGAAGCCAACTCAAGACGGTGTGGTTCTAACTCCGAAACTAGGCCATGCATGCATAGGGGAGTAAGGTCTTAGATAACTTCAGACAGTGAATTGTAGTAAAGGTGAGTAGGGGGAAGACTTGTATCAAAGAGATGCAAAGGTCTGTTGTAAACATCAGGTTTCTAACAGACTGTAAGAGAAGGCATCTAAATGCAAGATCTTCTTACATTAAAACGCAGAAAACCAGAGAATACAATGGTGCCACAATAAACCCTTTATCATAACACAACTGCAATAATTCATGTGAATCAGTCAATCATGAACTCCCTCAGTATGAGATGAAAACTAGATGGAAAAAGGAGACTGTATTTCATTAAACAAGAAATCTTACATACAGATGCATAACCAGAAAACTAGAGTGTCTGTTAAAACATTACAATCGGGAGCTCTGCTCTACGATCGATAGATTACAAAATACAAAGACTGAGTCTATATACTCAGAAAAATCGCCTAACAGAGGCATCCTTAGTCATCCAAGGCTTGGTGTCCCTTCATCCAAATTCGGATGGGTATTCTTTGTCAGACGCCACCTTTACTGCGCATGGCCCCTGCGGGAGGAGTAGATGAGCCAGTAAATTCCGAGTTAGCATGTACAGACCTCTTCTGGCCAGTCGAGGACTCGACATGGCTTCTCTGAAAAAATGGGTACACAGGACCCTCTCGAGCAAACCGCCCGCCAGGCCCTCCATACTTCACACTTAATGACTGAGGAGAGGTTTCAACCACCTCTCCTTGCCTTCGTCTACTCCGAGCGAGAAACAGTATTGAGATCGGATCCGATGACGCCTGGAGATCACGATGATCCCTTCTGTAACTGAACTCGACACTTTTGGCCTTCTTTACACAGCTCCTTTCTTTCCCCAAGTGACCGCGGGCTGTGACCACGTGCTTATTCCCAAGGCACTTTCGGCGTTCACGAATGGGAAGGAGCTGATCCTTTCTTATCATAGTTGTGATGGGAGAAACGCCGATATGGCTCAATTGAGCGCCACGTGTCCTTCAAATATGACGGTCCTAAACTCACCCGACGATGTTGTGGGCCCCAGGTCCTGAATGCTCTCGCTACTTCGCGTATCAGGATATGATGGAGTTATTTTTTGCGCTTTGAAACCACGATAGGCGAAAAGGTGGGGAGCCTAATCGTGTGCTAGGTATCCACTTCAAATGGATGGCTGAGACTACCCCCTGATACTGTGGGCCCAACTTTAAAAGTTCTTTCCCTTTCGTGATTCGCGAGTTCGTGGGTCAAAGACCCTCGGCTCCCTTTTCTAAACTCCTGATCCCCGAGATGGCGATACGGGTCGGGCCCCCTTTCTGGTCAACGCTCTCTGCATGTAACCGTCGGCTAGAGCCCAAGAACTAACGCCTCTCACAACTCGCGGCTTCGCGAGCTGGAGTATCAAACTTTGGAATTCTCCCCTCGCGAAGTCCCGAGACGCGATGGTCAGCGAAGGTTGACCCCCTCTGGGCACTTTTCGTAAATCGCAATCTCGCGCAACTAAAATACATAGTCCACCCTTCGAACTTACGAAACCCGAGTTCGAAAAATAACCACTGCGCTTGTACTGATCGCAATTTATACCCCTTGAAAATGCTTTTGCGCCATACTTAGCACGACTCGGTTAGTTGTAACAACCCATCAACCGCTGCTCTGCTCTGTCGATGAATTCTTGCTGCAGAAGAATGAAGTGCCCGCTCGCTTGATTTAAGCCCGAAATAGATTTCTTCTGTGAGTTGCACCCAACGCTCCTCGCACCATTTGCAATCCTCAATACTCTTGTGCCTCGAACGAAAAATGTTACTAACATTAGGCTCCATGGGGGATAGAGTCGTCCCTGTGATGCTCTAAGGACTCACTTTGCAGTTCCAGTGCCTTGTTGTTGGGCTATGGAGTCATTTACTAAGAGGAAACAATAAAAGTAAAAACGAAGAACAGAAAAGACAATATTTACAAAACACAGGAGCCATGGAAGGCTCAGACAAAACAATTTTTAAGAAAATGCCCATTTACTGGGCTGCTGAAAACTTCTTCACCCTCCAAATCCTGTAGCCGATATGTGTTATTCGAGAAAACCTCTGAGATTTTGAAGGGCATTATCCACAGGGCTTCAAATTTGTCGTGCTTTCCCTTGTCTTGTTTAGGAGCATCCCATTTCAGTACCAGGTCTCCTACCTGGAACTCCTCCTTATTGGATTTCTTATCAAAAACTTGCTTGATCCTTTGCTGGTGGTCCTGAAATCTGATCATCACCTGTTCCCTGACCTGCTAGACTTCTACAAGTTGGTGAATCCTTCTGACCATGTCATTAGGCTCTTCTTGATAATCCTGAAAGAATTTTGCTACAGGAATGGCCAGCTGAGAAGGGAAGACAACTTCTGCTCCGTATACTAACTGGAAAGGGGAGATACCTATAGATCTCTTTGTAGTCACCCGATCAGCCCATAGAGCGAATTTCAGCTTTGAATTCCAAGCCTTTTTGTTGTCCTCCAATAATCTTTTAATGATCCTTATTAGGCTTTTGTTGGAGGATTCTGCTAAACCGTTGCCCTGTGGATAATATGGGGTGGAGTGAATCAGTTTGATCCCGCTCACAGAACTTGGCTAATGGCTCAGACTCAAAAGCGGTTGCGTTATTAGTGACAATCTTACTTGGGCAGCCGAACCTTGTGATGAGGTCCTCTAGGAACCCAATGATTACCTTGTGGGAAGCACTCCTGGTGGGGATGGCTTTGATCCACTTAGTAAAGAAATTCGTGGTAGTCAGGATCCATCTGTGCTGCCCACTAGAAGCAGGGTGGATTTCTCCAATAAAATCCAGGCCCCATTGCTGGAAAGGTCCTGAAACAACTACAGTTTGTAAAAGCGGAGACTTGAGTTGTTGCTTTCCTAAAAATATTTGGCATGTGATACAGGCTCTAACTCCTCTATGGACATCAACGAACAAGGTGGGCCAGTAGTACCCAGCTCTGAGAATTTTGTGGGCTGTAGTCTTCCAGGAATGGTGCCCTCCACACAGGCCGTTGTGAAATTCAACCATGATCCTGTTGGCCTCTTGTGGGTCCATGCATTTTAAAAGCACCCCCAGGGGGTCTTTCCAGTATAAAATTTGATCAATAAGGCAGTACCTGACTGCCTTGAGCTTTAGATCTCTTGCTTTGTTCCTTTGTAGGCCATCTGGAGGCCGCAACTCCTGCAGAAAATATATGACGTCCTTATACCAAGGACATCGAGCCAATGGAGGATCTCTTTGAGGGTCTATTTCAGACAACTGACCCCGTTGAATTCCTGAGCATTCGTTCATGAAACTTACCCCCAAAGCTTGGCAATTGGCTTCAGCCAGCAGCTTGGCTAAGCCTTGACCTTTGATCAATTTGGTAGGACTTATTTCCAAGTCAAACTCCAGGATCTTGGCTATCCATTTACTTCTCATCCCGTCTATGTCGGGTAGTACCAGGATGTCCTTCACAGAGGTCGAAGGAACATAAGCGGTCACCCTTGAGTGCAAGACATAGACTCTGAAAGCCTTGAGATCTTTCACTAAATCATAGGCCTATTTCTCCATGATTTCATACCTGACCTCTGCATCTCTTAATGCCTTGCTGAAGAAGGCGATAGGTTGCTCTCGCCCTTCCTCATTCTTCTGCAGCAAGACTGTTGCTACTGTATCAAAAGAAGCGAAAGAGAAGATTAGGAAATCTTTGGAATAGTTGGGACTGATCAACATAGGTGCCTCAGTCAATGCTCTTTTTATTTGGACAAAAGATTCCCTGGGTTCGGCCATCCATTTTGCTTAGTTTCCCTTCTTGAGCATAACTATGATGTGTTTCACCAGTTCAGCAAAATTCGAGATGAATCTCCTCAGAAAATTAATCTTCCCCCAAAAGGCCTGAATTTCCTTCTTTGACCTGGGAAGCGACAGGGTCCGAATTGCCTCCACTCTGCTAGGATCAATCCTTACTCCTTCTGTTGATACTATATGGCCTAATAACTTCCCCTCCTCCATAGCAAATAAAGACTTCTTGGGGTTTAGAGAAAGGCCGAACCTTCGACATTTTGAGAAAAATTTTCTCAAGTGACAACAATGCTCTTTATCCGACCCCGAGAAGACTGTTATGTCTTCCAGATACATCACCACAAACTTATCTTTCTCCCCGATGAAGGCTATGTCCATGGCTCGCTGAAACGTCGCTCCTGCATTCATCAGTCCGAATGGAATTTTGGCATACATGAATGTGCCCCAAGGAGTAGTGAAGGCCATTTTTTCTCTGTCCTCGGGCATGACCAATATCTAATTATAACCAGAAAGACCATCGATCATGGAAATCCTAGATGCACCGGTTACCCTCTGCAATATGTGTTCCATGTTGGGCAAGGGATAATTGTCTTTCTTTGAGATCCTGTTCAGGTTCCTGAAGTCGACACAAAGCCTGATTTCTCCACTTTTATTCCTTACCGGAACCAAATTGGCCACCCATTCAGAATATCTCAGGGGGACGATGATCTGGGCCTCCAACAACTTCTTTACTTCTTTCTCCATGACAGGCAGCAACATGGGATTTATCTGTCTTAGCTTCTGCCTAAATGGCTTAGCCCCTTCCTTCAGTGGGATCTTGTGTTCAATGACAGACGTGTCATATGTCTTGAGGTCTTTGTAGGTCCATGCAAACACATCAACAAATTCTTTCAGCAACTCAGTATATTCGGCCCTCTGTTCTGTGGTCAAACTGCTTGACAGCTTGACAAACTTAGGCTCCTCTGGTGTGCCAATGTTGCACTTGGCTGTGTCAACACCTTCACCTGAAACTCTACCCTTCACTGCCACATCATTCCCATCGAACAATATTTCTAAAGGAATAAGTCCCCTCGGAATGTGATTGCTAGGCAGCTGAATAATCTGGTGGTTAGCAATTTTATTTAAAAACACCTCGAGGTGAGGGTTATCTTCTGTATCAGAATCCTGATCAATGTGCAACGCAGAAAATTCATCAACAGATTGGAGAAACTTCTCGATTTCCAGATCATCCTCGAATACCTTTCAATGCTTGACATTGTCTGGTATAGAGGGCCTATATTTTATTTCAACATCATATTGGGCCATAGGCGGCTGAGGGACCTTGAACTGGCTAGCTGAAACAGCTAAAGAATTGGCCACAACATTATCCTCGCTTGGAATAAAGGAGATGTTGAAGGTTGAGAAGAAATTATTAATTAGGTCCCATACTTCATTTCTGTAATTTCTAAGTCGAGGGTGCTTAGCTTGATAATCATTTCTGATCTGTTGGACCACCAGCTCTGCATCTCCGAACACTGCTACCTCCTGAATTCCCATTTCCCTTGCAGCTCTCAATCCTAGAACCAGGGCTTCATACTCTCCCACATTGTTGGTGGTTTCAAATTACAGCTTATATGACAAGGATATGGTTTCCTGAGAAGGGGACACAAAAAACACCCCAGCGCCAGCACCTTCCCTGGAACAAGCTCCATCAAAAAACATTTTCCAGATGGGAATGATGGAGGGAGGAAACTCATGAGGAGTGGTGGGCTTCTCTCTGAGTCTGAGAGGGGGCTCGGGTATGTGAGTGAGTTGCAGTAAACTGGAACCTAAATCAGTGTCTAAGGCAAAAATAGTATGGTTGGTAGGATTGGCTTCATCACTGATTATATAGGCCAACTGGGCTTCCCTATATAGCCTCCTATGTTCTCCTCCAAATACTGGGATAGTAGCATATGTGAGGTCCATTTGCAATGTTCCCCCCAGTATTTTTATCCAAGATCTTGATAACAACATACCGAACTTGGGGGGAACATCAGCCACTACAATATCCATGACCACACTTTTCATGGGCAACTGAAACAAGGTCACGACCAGGTCTTTGATAACCCCGGGACATTGAACTTTTCTGGAGTCGAAGGAATAGAGGTCATGATAGGCTCGGGTGACTTCTAGCCCTAACTCTTCCATGACAGTTTTGGGCATGAGGTTATGAGAAGCCCTCGAATCCATCAAACAGTTGTGTAGTACCTTGTCATGGATGTTCAGGGAAGTGTAGAAGGGAGGGGATGAGTCATTCCTGTCTTCTACCATAGGACCTAGAATAACTGCAGGCTTTTCATCTTGCAAATTGATAGAGTCTGTGGGAAGGCATGAGATATCAGACTGTAAAAGATCAGAGAAGCGCTTATTGAACCCTTCATGCTTAATCAACTCAGTTAGGGGCACATGGATTCTGATCTTTTGAATTTCATGCTCGAAATTAAAAGAAGATGTAAGCTTTAGAATTTCTCTTATTTCAGGAACATGACTCTGAACGATGGGAGAGAGGGGTCGGGTCTTCTTACCTCCGTGACTATCCACTACTTCATTAGCAGGCTTCTCTATTCTAGTTAACTGCTCAGGAACATTAGGTGTTACCGCCTTCTTCTGGGACCTCAGGTCATATCTGCCTTGGTGGCTACTAGTCTTGTTTTCCTTGCTCAGTTCATTAAGATGACTGTCCATGAGGGACTCCTCATATGCTGATTGAGTGAGATGAGGAAAAGGAGGAGTGTCTCCGAAGCAGTGGATTTCAGTATCCAACTCATCTACTTCCTCTCCTTCTTCTTCGGCCATAAAATTGTTTTGGAAAGGGGCTTGAATCTTCTGGTCTTCTCTGTCTCTTCCCCTCTCCCTTTGCACAGTCGGGGAAACAATATGGTTTGGCCTCCTGAAACCTCCTTTGTTTTCGCCGTTCTGAGGGCCCTTGTATGCTTGCCTCCCCTCGACTTTCATTCTCTCCATCTCTGCAGACAGAGACTTCACCATCTTGGTCAGTTCATCCACTTGAAGGTGGGGCACCGATGATCCAGAAGTTGAGGTTTCCGACCTTCCCTTTCTTCTATCTGCGTCAGCCTTGTTCCTCAGTCTGTCAGCTGCTAATACATTGGGTTCCACCTCTATGGCCGCATATTGCATTTGAGCTAAGGAGGTGGCTCTTATTTCTCTCAAAAAAAGACAGAAATCGGGGCCAAACGCACTAGCATACGAAATTTTGGCTGAGGCTTCTGAGGGTTTTATTTCGGCAGGAATTTTATTATACATCTTATTAAATATTTTGGAGAATTCAGAGACAAACTCTCTTTCCATTTTCTTCAGAGACCCGAACTCTATCATGTAGTACATTAAATCTTTCCTATCGCCCCACTGCCTCAGGAAAGCACTATCCAAAGCTTCGATCCTAGCAATAGATCCAGGGGCCAATCCTCTGAACCATTTCCTCACCTCACCATCCAGGCTCTGGACAAAGACTCTCATCCAGACATCTTCATTTTCAATGTTGAGGTTGTCTACGTAACTGTAGAAAGCAGCCAGGTGCTCTTCCGCGGTTACGTCTCCTTCTCCAATGAACTTGGGCATGTATTTCAAGTAATCTCCAGCAGGGAGAGGATTCATAGGATGGGGAAGAACTAAGGGAGCATATTTGGCAGCGACTATGGCACCCATTCTATTCAGAGGGGGATTAGCACCAGCCATAGGAATATTAGGTGAAGGAGAACTCGGAGGAGAAGGAGTTCGCGAAGGGGCTACTGGGAATGAGTCCCGAAGTGGAGTGGGAAACAAGAGGGGATTTAAGGAGACGACTAACGAGCTCAAGTTAGCAGGTGCTCCTCTTTGCGCAGGAGTGGTAAAACTAGGCATGGGGAAATATTCTGCGGTCCTGAGTCTACGCCAGGGTACAACTTCGGAGGAGAGGGGAGTGACAAGGGTTTCTCCCTCCAATGCTAGACCAGAAGGGGAAAACTCAGCAGGAACACTCCCGAAGTTCAAGAAATGAGAAACCTCTGAAGGAGGCCTATTTAGAAACTGAGGAGGAGAAAATGGAGTTCATACAAAAGGAGATGGTGGATTACCTGGTTTGGCGATGGAAGCTTCTTCTTCAGAGCTCTTTCCTTTTTTTAGAACCACCTCTGGATCAGTTTCAGGTGTAGCTAGAGGTAGTTGTGGATGAGATCGCGTGTGTCTGCCTCTGAAAGCCACAGTTAATAGAGCAGGTTCTCCCCAGCGGATTCGTCACAATGGAGTCGCTAGGTGCAAAGTAGAAATATTCAAAGGCTCTGATACCCGATGCACATTCGGAATCAGAGGTTCAATGTCATTCAATCCCGGGGAAAATTTTCAACTTCGTCCTCGGCAACGACACTAGAAATGTTAGCGTCAGAAGTCACCCCTGGATTGCAGAAGGAGCAGAGCCCGACGCCCATTAGTTTATGTCACGATTTATTTAATGGGGTGATCGATTGGAAGCCAACTCAAGACGGTGTGGTTCTAACTCCGAAACTAGTCCAGGCATGCATATGCGAGTAAGGTCTTAGATAACTTCAGAAAATGAGTTGTAGTAAGGGTGAGTAGGGGGAAGACTTGTATCAGAGAGATGCAAAGGTCTGTTATAAACATCAGGTTTCTAATAGACTGTAAGAGAAGGCATCTAAACGCAAGATCTTCTTACATTTAAATGCAGAAAACCAGAGAATACAATGGTGCCACAATAAACCCTTTATCATAACACAACTGCAATAATTCATGTGAATCAGTCAATCATGAACTCCCTCAATATGAGATGAAAACTAGATGGAAAAAGGAGACTGTGTTTCATTAAACAAGAAATATTACATACAGATGCATAACCAGAAAACTAGAGTGTCTGTTAAAACATTACAATCGGGAGCTCCGCTCTACCATCGATAGATTACAAAATACAAAGACCGAGTCTATATACTCAGAAAAATTGCCTAAAAGAGGCGTCCTTAGTCATCCAAGGCTTGGTGTCCCTTCAACCAAATTCAGACGGGTATTCTTTGTCAGACGCCACCTTTACTGCGCATGGCCCCTGCGGGAGGAGTAGCTGAGCCAGTATATGCTGAGTTAGCGTGTACAGACCTCCTTCGGCCAGTCGAGAACTCGGCATGGCTTCTCTGAAAAAATGGGTACACAGGACCCTCTCGAGCAGACCACCCGCCAGGCCCTCCATACTTCGCACTTAATGACTGAGGAGAGGTTTCAACCACCTCTCCTTGCCTTCATCTACTCTGAGCGAGAAACAATATTGAGATCGGATCCGATGACGCCTGGAGATCACGATGATCCCTTCTGTAACTGAACTCGACACTTTTGGCCTTCTTTACACAGCTCCTTTCTTTCCCCAAGTGACCACGGGCTGTGACCACGTGCTTATTCCCAAGGCACTTTCGACGTTCGCGAATGGGAAGGAGTTGATCCTTGCTTATCATAGTTGCGATGGGTGAAACACCGAGATGGCTCAATTGAGTGCCACGCGTCCTTCAAATCTGACGGTCCTAAACTCACCCAACGCTGCTGTGGGCCCCAGGTCCTGAATGCTCTTGCTACTTCGCGTATCGAGATATGATGGAGCTGTTTTTTGCGCTTCGAAACCACGATAGGCGAAAAGGCGGGGAGCCTAATCGCGCGCCAAGTGTCTGCTTCAAATGGACGTCTGAGACTGCCCCCTGATACTGTGGGCCCAATTTTAAAAGTTCTTTCCCTTTCGCGATTCGCGAGTTCGTGGGTCAAAGACCCTCGACTTCCTTTTATAAACTCCCAATCCCCGAGATGGCGATACGGGTCGGGCCCCCTTTCTGGTCAGCACTCTCTGCATGTAACCGTCGGCTAGAGCCCAAGAACTAACGCCTCTCGCAACTTGTGGCTTCGCAAGCTGGAGTATCRAACTTTGGCATTCTCCCCTCGCAAAGTCCCGAGATGTGATGGTCAGCGAAGGTTGACCCCCTCTGGGCACTTTTTGTAACTCGCAATCTCGCGCAACTAGAAGACATAGTCCACCCTTCGAACTTACGAAACCCGAGTTCGAGAAATAACCACTGTGCTTGTACTGATCGCGATTTACGCCCCTTGAAAACCCTTTTGCGCCATACTTAGCGCGACTCGGTTAGCTGCAACAACCCATCAACCGCTTCTCTGCTCTATCGATGAATTCTTGCTGCAGAAGAATGAAGTGCCCGCTCGCTTGATTTAAGCCCAAAATAAATTTCTTCTGTGAGCTGCGCCCAACGCTCCTCGTGCCATTTGCAATCCTGAATACTCTTGTGCCTCGGATGAATAATGTTACTAACACCTCCTTCGGTCATCTGGTAGCCTTCATATTTTACTCCAGCGGGTTCTTGCTATAGGTACAGGGTCACAGTCTGAACGAAGGGATCTGTCTCTTGTGCATTTTTTATTATGTTCTTGACATCTGTCTCGCAGGTACTCACCGCTACCAGGTGAATCGTTCTCATGCTTCTGCTAAGGGCATCATCCACCCTATTTTCCTTCCCTTTAATGTGTTTGATTTCAAAATCAAATTCGCTAAGGAGGGCCATCCATCTAGCTTGTCTAGCATTGAGCTTTCGTTGGTCAAACAAATATCGCAATCCACAGTGATCCGTCATAAGTACAAATTTTCTTCCCAAGAGGTAATGCCTCCACATTTTCAAGGCATGCACTATGGAAGCCAGTTCTAGATC
>JZKD02S1673508.1:59020-77512 GCA_000966675.3 Picea glauca | reverse complement strand
TAAAGGTAGAATGGCAAGGGGGGTCTGGAATTTGCCTGAGCACCGTTGATCAAGGCGAATTAATCTTGACCATTCAAGAGTTGCGTGTTCGATTCCGGACCCCCCTCCCCCCCTTAAAGGCAGAATGGGAGGGGGGCTCCGGAATGAAGCCTCAGTCGTCGATCTGGGCGGGTGGACTCTGGCCGTCTAGATCTACTAGCTACTTACTCTAATGTGCATTCGTGCCCCAGCTTAAAACCGACATCTCTTCCTCACATCTGACGGTCGTATAGACTCTGAGATCCTTCGAAAGAATTTCGTCCGTTCATCGGGACTTATCATCACGAGAGTCCGAACTCTCGACCACGGGGCTCCCGAATTCTTGATCCCCGGTTTCTCGATGTGGTTAATCTCTTGACACGTAGCCTCCTTAAATCGGACGGTCCACGACTGCTTCAGGGTTTCCACCATGGAAAGTCCCGATCTCTCGTCATAAGGACTTCCGAATTCGCGATTCCCATTTTCCCGAAACGGGTAATCTCGCGACACGTAGCCTCCTTAAATCGGACGGTCCACGACTGCTTCGGGGTTTCCACCATGGAAAGTCCCGATCTCTCATCACCGGGACTTCCAAATTCGTGATTTCCGTTTTCCCGAAATGGGTAATCTCGCGACATGTATCCTCCTTAAATCGGACGGTCCACGACTGCTTCGGGGTTTCCACCATGGAAAGTCCCGATCTCTCGTCACCAGGACTTCCAAATTCGCAATTTTCGTTTTCCCAAAACGAGTAATCTCGTGACACGTGGCCTCCTTAAATCGGGCAGTCCACGACTACTTCGGGGTTTTCGCCCCTATTCACTAGGGGTTTGACCCTCGGGTATCTCCTGACAAATCCAACGGCTGTCAGGTTTTCCAGCTGAGATCTGATGACTCAGACAGGTTCCTAACTTGTACATTCTCCCACGACTCCCTGGACGTGGAAAAATAAATGGTCCAGATGTTCTCCTGGACCTTGGGGATCTACGATCCCGATCTCTTCGCTACCCACGAAGACACAGAAAGACAAAGTGGTAAGGCCTTAACATCCTACTTTCTCCTACCAATCTAACGGTCATGGGTGACCACAGGTTTCTCGACGGGATCTTGTCCGTCGATCAACACCTATTCTAGGTTAAGGCACTTAACACTCCAATTCTCCTTCCAATCTATCGGTCGTGAGTGACCATCGATCTCCCGATGGGATTACGTCCGTCGATTCGATACTTATCAGGGATTTCTTAAGGCCTTGTGCCTTCACGTCCTTTCTCTAGGTTCTTGATGGGCGTTTGAGAAGGGTATCTCTATGGGGAAGTTTACCCAGGGTACTATCTAAAGAAGATAAGGGTATCGCTCTCCCGAGAACCAGACGTGAAGTCTGAATTAGATCAGTACGCATATAAATAACAACTTATGAAATAAGAATCCATACTTAGTCTTTCCATTATAAACATAAAACTACCAGTGCTGATCAAAATATCATACATACATTCTTATAATGAAGTCATTCACCATTTCATAGCTTATGATCATAGATGCCAGCATACATATATTTCAAGATGTCAAAGGCAAAACACTTATCAAAAAGTAACACCAGGGGCTTATGCAACTACTGAGAGGGGTGCTTGTTTCCACCCAACAGTAGGCTCAGCGACTCCTAGAGGATTTACCACTAGCCACCCCCGAGCTGAGACCACGATGATGTGAGACTGCGTCTTTGTTTTCCAGTGACCAGGAGCGAAGGTTACTCTCCTCCCTCTCTGCTATCACTCACTCTGCATATCGCCAGAGTTCTCTTACTCCCCTCGCGTCTGGCCCCCAATCGCTTCTCCCCCACACCTTATCCTCTTGCGAGGTTGCGTGTGGCGCGATTTCCCTCGCATTGGTCAGGCCTGACGGCTCTACGGATGGGCGGTTCACCTCCCCATCCCTCATTAATTCTTGAGGATCCATCTACCTACCAGCCCGCGAGACATTAAATTCGGGGCCAGCGAGCCGCTTTTGGTTCTCCGGGCCAGTGAAGTCCAAATACGGTATTGATTTTCAGTGGAAGTTAACGCCACCTTTCCAGGTGCCTTCCACTGCCTCTCTGCAGCCATCGTGGTCTCTTTTTCATCATATCCCCTCTCAGCAGTCCTGCAATATAAATTCATAATATTATTCACATTCATCGACCTTTTCCACAAGGTCCATTCACATCACATATTCACATTTCTGAGTTTGCCACAGTTCTTGGCCAGTCCAGTTATTTTTACAAACTGGGGGAAACAGGGTGTTACAATCGCAAACAAACAACTTTTCCAAATCTTCATCCCAAGTGGATGAGTTCTTGAGTCCAAAGCAATGAAAAAGTGGAAAGGGACCTTACGGACGAAGGCACGAGTTGATTAAGTTATGTGGACCAACGAACGAAGGAGTGAGAAGTAGTTATTTCGACCTATATTAACCAGCCTTATCCGGTACAAGTACCCATGCTTCATGGGGAACCCTCTAGAAGTACTGAAAAATGTGATACGAAATCTTCCCTAGGTACCACGACAAGCCCCTGTAGTCACCTCTGAGATCCCTAGGAAAAGCCATTAAGGTTACCAACTCGCAGTTAGCGTCTGTGGGGTATAGTCGACAGTCGGGATCAAATGTATAGACATGGTAACAATGCCCGAAGCTTCAAAAGCACCACCTCTCATGGAGGTAAAGGCACTAGCGAAACCTCCAATATACAATCTCTTCACTACACTTAGTCAAGCTTCGGAGGGGCAATATCCTCGGCTCTTCTTCACACAAACTTGTGTTTAGCTTATGTGTTAGAGGAGGCTCCCGACTATACTTATATGAAAATTGGATTTGAGAGTCTCCCTATCTCAGACTCCTATGTTTTTTTTGCAGCCTTGGAGAGTTATCTCTCCAATCCTAATCCAAGGCCCTAACCCTAAACTCGTTTGTGAACCCTAGAAACAAAGTCTAGTACATTTTAATTTAGCTTTTGTTTTAGTGGTTGTTTTTTACTCAAGTGGTATGGAGGTGAAACTGATGTTGTTTGAGACTCTTGTAAAAGTGAAACTTATAATAACACTGGCAAAGAAAACTTTACGCTAATTCTTCAAATGAAAAAGAGTTTCACAAAGAAAATGCATGAACAATCCTTTAAACCTAAAGATGCAATATTTTTTCCTTTTCTGGTGCAAAATGCACAATGCAACTTTCAAGAGAAAGAAAAGAAGCAAACATTTTTTTTTTCTTATTTTTCTTTTGAAATGCTTTTAAGATGAGAAGGAAACGAAAACCTATGCTACTATCTTTTTCTTTTTCAAATAACAATGCAAAGAAAGAAAGAGACCTAACTAGCATAAAACTAATTTTTTCATTTTTTTATCAAAACAAAACTAACAAAATATGCTAATTTTTTTTGCAAAGTATTCATTTTTTTCAAAATACACATCATTTTCCTTTAAAATCCAAGATAAAAGTAAGCCAAGAACATTGGGAAGCCAAGAAAAAGATATTTTCTTCTCTGAAGGTTTTCACAAGCTTAGACACAGTAATACAAAGCAATCACAAAGTCAGGAAGCCCGAGATAACCTGGAGAAACCCATAAATCTCCCAGAAACTGAAGAAGAGATTTTTTTCATAGAATGCACACAGGTCCGCGACTGCATGAACTGAGACTTGCGGATGTCCACAAGTTATACACAGAAAAAACGTGGATATCTATGACTGATACCGCAAAAAAACATGGATAACTCTATAAAATTGGAAAAATAAAAAGAACTTTCAATAGGGAGACTCCCAAAAACTTATGGAAAAGTTTCCAGATAATAAAAGATTTGCAACAAAGCTTGGAAAACATGAAAACTCACAGAAATAAAAAAGGACAAACAAGCCACCCTACAACCAACCCAAACTAGAAGAATCCCCAATGGAGTCGCCAATTCTGATTAAGATATTTTTCCCCTATGATCTTGGGTCATGATCACAGCAGAGCAAGACTAAGTGAAAGAGACAACAATCTCTCCTAAAAGACAAGCATACAAAAACCAAAGAAAATAACTACTTTAATTAGGAGAAGGTAGGGATAGAGTGGAGAAAAGAAGGTGCACCTTGTTCTCCTGTTTGATGTCGATCCCCGCTCCAATTCGTCGAAGAACTCCTGATCTTATGTTGAAATCAATCATGCAAGATGGATACAAAACTAGGGCTACAACGAAAGTAGTTATACAATCATAAACATGTGCATGCAATATGTTAGATTCAAATTAAGTATACAGATGAATGTACAATGAAGACAAATTTGGGGGAAAACAAACTCTTTTATTACCAACAAGTGGAAAAGGTAAGTTACAACCTTGTCCAGCCTTAGGCACCATCTTGAAGCCAATTGTTTGTGTTCCTCTGGGAATTTTCAAGCATCAACTCAACCGATAAAGACTTCTCTCAATGACTCAGATAGGGATAATGATACACCCTATAGTCATATAAAAGGAGAAATAAGCTCTAGAAAAAGAGTTTCCAAACTAAAGGGGATGTTGCTTAGAGAATATAGGGAAATGAGGCTTGCTAGATGTTGACAACATAACTTTGCCCCAAAGGACTTGTCCTTTCATCTTTAGCCCTCTATGGTTGTTTTATATCTTCCCAAATAGGTTTGGGGAGTTGGATTCCATTATGTACGGGAAATGGTCGTTGTAAAATGAGCCCAACAAAATTATTTTATTTTTCACCAAAACTAAGGGCATCTGCGGGTTGCAGAGAGGAAAGGCGCAGATGTCTGCGCGTTGCACTAGGGAAACCCGCAGATATGCTCTTAAAACATGTTTTTTAAATGATTTTGGAGGTGACTTGTAGGGAAAAGTATAACAAGCATTGGAAAAGGGTTAGGCCATGGCACAAAAGCATAAGTGTGGCATTTTCTGCTATAACAACTACCTCTGTTAGCCTGGTTGGTTCCATCCCAATAAGCATACTTCTGCATTGTCTAACAAAAAAATCTTGGATTTGATAGAAATGAAATGGTGCTTTGTGCTTCCATAATATAGGATACCATAATTGAGCAGGGTCCTCATTGAAATTGAGGTTTCCCCTTGGGGGCATGCCTTCAAACATGTTGCAATAAACTAAAGCAAGAACAAGGTAAGAGGTCATGAAGAACCTCTTGGTCTGAATAAATTTTGAGAGATGGTGGGAAATCTCATTAGAGATAATCTAGGCCCATTCGAAAATCACCCCTACTGATACATTGTAATGAAGGATGTACATGGCATACCTGGGGACATAAGCAGTTGAGTCTTGACCCACCAGGTGTGCAAAGAGCCATGTGAATTCCCTATATAGTTGGGCCAACATGCAAATGTTAATCTAATTGGGGCTAGCATGATCCTTTGATAGGAGGTTGAACCAAAAACTCCTTGAACAAACTCGTCCTGCCACCCTAAGCATCTGGGAAAGAATCTGCCTTAGAGAGTTTGAGGATTCTGTTCTAGTGCTATAAGTTGCAACATCCTTCTAAAGGCGTTTGGAGTCAAAGGGACAATAGTCCTTTCGCTTTCCTTTACTTTGATCAATCGGTACTTGGAATCAAATCTGCTACCACACCACGCTACTAGTTCTCTAAAATCGAATACTTCGAGCATGCACCCAACCTTGGCTATCCCGGATGTCCACACTTTGTTTGTAAGCTTCTCTTCTGGGGAAGGCTCAGAATACCACTTATAGGCGATAGATCACTGGAATTCTCGGATTTCACTGTATCTCCACAGAATGGCTCTCTCATTTTCTTGTTTTCCATCTCTTTCACTGTCAATGTGCTTAAGTAAATGTGAGGATTACGTGTATAAATTAGATTTTTCATCCGATAGGCTCCCGACTAATCATTAATTAGGGATTAATCCCACTTTTCAAACTTGCCCCCTCGTACATTCGATGTATGTCATTTAATAATGGTAACTGTCATTCACGTACACAAGGCTTGGGGGAAATGTGCAAAAATTAAGCCTCGTTAATTAACAAAAACCATCCTCATCGCATGAAATATGTACAGAGGATGTGTTGTGATTGCCTCGAAAATATAAATCACACCTTATGCAGAATGAGGGATGCAGGATGTGGGCTTACCAATGCAAAATGTGCAAGAGGATGGGTCAAGTGTTATTCCTCCGCATGAGACTCAAAGATGTTGAGAAAATAGACTAAGGTCAAAGTTGCGGAATGCGAGAATTGTTGAAATCCTTACTCCAACACCTAGGTATCTTGTTATCTAGTGATTTCCTTACTGCAAATCAGAATAACAGCTCACAAAACAAAAATACACTGCTGGAATATTCAACTCAAATAAAGATAGCAAAAGCAATACTGGAAACCAAATCATGCACACATAAACACCAATATTTTTGGGTTGATACCCTTGGAAAAAAAAACCCGGAGGGAAAACCAGTAACGAGATGATTTTATTATGATAAAATTATGGTTCCCGTAATAGGGATAATGGTCCACTGAGAGAAATACAATTGCAGACAAACTTGGCAAACTCTGTTCTGTTGTACAACCCAGATTTGGCACGTTTTTCGAGGTGTACGTGCCTTTCTTTAAGCAAAGCCGTGTATACACACTTGTCTCCACTGAAACCCACGTACACAGCCTCAAGGATTGTACAAAAAAGTCTGTACGGCTCAACCCTTTCCTGTGGCTTTGCTCTGTTGAAACCCACTTGCGGCTACCTCTATTCTCTCTTCTCCTTAACCTGATCTCTAGATGGAAGTCCTTCTCCACCTATCCAAGATCTCCTTGAATCACAGTTCTTCGTGATCCAATACTCTGAGCAACAGTCCTTCTATGCTTTGTATCAAGTATCAAGTGTCTTCTCCTTCACCCTAGCCTTGCTTTTATAATCTTGAGTTATGACCTAACCCTAATCTCCAAAGTGATTGGCGGTTGAGATTACTTCTCACCTCACTTGAGATCGATGGCTAAGATTAAATGCTAATTACTTTTAACATTTCCTTAAGTAACTCAACTAATTAATAAAAGCACTTTACTTTAATAATTCCTTTAATTAAAGTAAAGTTTCAAGGTAGAAGGATTTTGACAACTTCCACACATCTATATACTAGACCTGTGCGGAAATACCTATTCAATGCTACCAAACATCAACAAGAATAGCCATATGGGATGCGGGTGCGGAAAGATTGGGATCACAAGTCAATTTGTAGGAAGTTTTCTCTGCCTCCACATCACCATGCTTTTGCGGGATGCAGGCACGGGAGGATTAGGATGTTGACAAGGAAAATTCCTCCCGCTTCCGCATGGGTAGGGAATTTTTATAGAAGCAGTGCAGAAAAAGGCAAGGCTCGTGCAAAAGAAGAAGATAAAGGTATCAACACCTCTTGAGAAGGTATGGATGCCAATTCAAACCCCATACAAAGCAATATAGACGCTGCATAGGCCAAAAATAGACTTCAAGAGCTACTTTCAGTTCCAAAATCTAAAAAGACTTTCTCATAAGGCCAAAGGTCTATTCATACTCTACTTTCCTCCAAAGTTACCTTTATCCCTTACATGTGGGATAAATGTTTTTAACAAAATGGATAACATAGAAATAACTGTAAGCTAAACTTAATCCATAACAAAAGGGATTTACACAACATCAAATGTTAGCTTAGAAACATAACACTAAGTCACTATTGTGTTAAATCCATAGGGGTTCTAACACTGAGTTCTTGTTGATCCTCAAGGCATTTGGAAGACTGCAATCAAAGCAAAAGATAGACTTTATGAATGGTTGGTGATGCCTTCCAGCTCAACACAACTTGTATACCCCCGATGAATGATGTCTTGCAGATCATTATGAATCAATTCATCATGGTTTATCCCAATGATGTCCCAATCTTTAACAAGACACAAGTTGAACGTACTCAAAACATCTCACAAGCCCTAAAGACCTTTGCAAACACAAACTGTATGTGAATCTTAACAAGTGTTCCTTAGCCATTTAGTACCTTGGTTACTTTGTTGATAAAAGAGGTGTGCATATGGAACCAAAGAAGATACAAGACATCCACCATTGTCCTGCCCCAACTAACATTTCTTTTGTTTTTGGAATAAAATGCTTCCTTTGACTATTAATATAAACAGATAATGTACATATTAGGCATTTTATACCAAAAAAGCAGGCTGCTAAGAAACCACTACAAGCTGGTCCAAAACTAAGGTGGACCACACTACCAAAATTTCCCAAGAGCATTAAAAAACGATATTGTCACTTGGGCATACAACATGCTAATAACATTCGAACTGCTAGAGAACCATAAATATTCATAAATTCCAGCCTATTGGAACACAACAAAATGCAGAAGCATCAATAACCATAGCTCAGGCAGTTGACGGGATGAGCCCTACATCAAGTGAGGGCTTATCATTGTCCTTGGAGGTGGGCCACCTCATCTATCATGCCCCACTTTGGATCTGGGATGGCAAGCACCGAGCCATCATTACCCTGCTTGGGCTCCTCTGGAGGCTTAGCTTGAAAATCACAAGAGTGAGCTGTGGGAACTTATCATTATACTGCAGGGGCAGAGGGAGCCAACAATGGTGATGCTCCCTCTCACGAACAGCCCAGAAATCCCTGTGGAAAGGCCTTCCTTCAGGTTGCTGAAACTGTCTAGAAGACTAGAACAGGCCAAATGGGCTAGAGAGTTGATGGGTGGCTCCCTTGTCACGGTGCATGGAGCACCCCCAAATACCGCAGGAGGTAGAGCAGATGCACCACATCCAGCTTGATTTTTGCACTTGCACAGTAATCTGCCCATGGAGCACCCCCAAATACTGCAGGAGCTAGAGCAGATGCACCACATCCAGCTTAATTTTTGCACCCGCACAGTAATCTGCATATACAGATTGGCACAGATTAGAGAGCTATCACACCAAGAACAATTCTTTACAGGGTTTGCATTATTAAACATGGCATAACTTTTAGATATCAGTAATTTAAAGCACAGACACCTAAATTTCAGAAATGAGATTGAACTTGTATGTTGTTCTTGAGGCACCTCTCCCACAGCTTACTGATAACGTTTATTTCTTGAAAAGGTTGTAAGAAATTAATGGAACATTTACTAGTTTGAAGTTCGAACATGTATTACAATCAACTGATTTCAGCACCTTTGCATTCTTGAATGATGCTTACATTTATCAAATCGTTACCCTGAAATTTTTTGACAACTTAACAATTTTCTGTTGGTATAGAGGCCAAATAATTATTTTTGGTAAAAAAAGATTTAAATTTAAAGTGAAAAAAATAGCGTTTTGTTAAAAATGCAGATAAAAGGCAGATCCCATTTTCTGTTCAAACTGGTCATACAATTCGAATGAGAATGTGAGCAGAATGAGAAATTTATTCAATTAGGGTTTGATTCTGGTCTAAAGAGTGCAGTGTTGTGAGGCTAGTAAGAGCATAAAAATTTGAAAAAATGAACTAAATGTTTTTAAAGGTTGACGGGATTTTGATTCATGACATGTTTTGAGAAAGAGAAATAATACCTCGGTCCTATTCTCTGGCTCTTGATGAGAGAATGTAATATATATCAGTTTATTGTTTCTCAAGTGTATCCCAATCATGTTGTTTCACTTAAACTCACCAAAAATCCCTGCAAGAATGACCATCCTTGAAATGATGTAAATGGCTGGCATTCCTCATAAAACTTTCTTTTTCAACAATCTTAGAGAGGAACTTGGTGGCAGAGTGGCAATCCCCACATGCTGGAAGATTCTCGATAATCTGGATAGTTACCCCAAATACAATGGTCAGCGTCTCAAAGTGGTGGCATAGAATATCTAAGATCTTTCTTTTGCGGATCTTCAATGCTATGCAACACAAAACTCCTGCCAGGTATATACCCTGCCTCTTTCATAGGTCCAGACGATATTTCTGACACTGCATCAATATTCTCCCTTTGGATGTGATCTGTCTTCTGTGAAGAAAGGATGCACCTTGTTATTCACCTCGATCCAGCTGCACCCTGGATTTCTTTTTATCCTCCTTTCTTTCATCATTTTGCGAACCTTTTCTACATCATTCCACCTGCCAGCCGTTGCATATATGTTTGAAAGCAACACATAATGTGCATCATCTTCTGGGTTTGATTCAAGTAGACACTCTGCTGCATGGTGCGCTAATTCTACGTTGGAATGGATTCTACAGGCACCAAGGAAAGACCGCCACACATCAGCAGTTGGTTTTATTGGCATTCTTTTGATAAAGTTGTAAGCCGCATCCAGATGCCCAACTCGGCCAAGAAGATCAACAATGCAGCAATAGTGCTCCTCTGTAGGTGTGATGTGATAATCGCGACTCATGCGGTTGAAGAATCGCAAACCATCAGCCACTAGACCTGCATAACAGCATGCAGACAGAACACCTATGAAGGTGACAGTGTCTGGCATTGTCCCACATTGTTCCATTTGTTCAAAGAGTAGGAAAGCATCCGTGACATTCCCGTGCATAGCATGTCCTGCAATAATGGAATTCCATGAGACTGTATCTCTTTCAGGCATTTTGGAAAACACCTTTAGTGCACTCTCTATACTTCCACATTTGGCATACATGTCTACAAGGGCATTACACACAAAGATTTTCAACTGAAAGCCACTTTTAATTATATTTCCATGGAGCTGCTTGCCATGTTCTAGAACTGCCAAGTTTGCACATGCTGGGAGAATACTAGTGAAGGTAACTGAGTTTGGCATCACACCACTCACCTGCATTTGTAGAAAGAGTTTCAAAGCCTCCTCAAAATGCCCACTCTGTACGTATCCTGCAATCATCGTACACCATAAGACTACTTCTTGTTCAGGCGTTTTCTGAAAGATTTCCACAGCCTCATTGAAATGCCCACTCTGATCGTATTGCGAGTCGATTGTATTCCAGGAGATCATCTTGTGTCTAGTCATTTTGTCAAATAGACTGCGTGCTTCATCTAGATGACCACATTTGGCATACATTCCTACAAGAGCATTCTCTACAACAACGTCAGGCTGAAATCCACTTCTAATCGTATGTGTGTGGATCTGCTTGCCAGGTTCCAAAGTTGCCAAGTTGGCACATGCTTGAAGAATACTGGCAAAGGTGATCAAATTTGGCCTCACATTGGTTGCTTGCATTTTTCTAAATAAACTGAAAGCCTGTTGAAAATGCCCATTCTGAACAAATCCTGCGATTATGGCATTCCACGAGACCACGTTTCGTTCCGGCATTTCATAAAACAGTTCCATGGCTTTATAAATATATCCTTCCTTTGCATATCCTGCAACCATTGCATTCCATGAGACAACATCTCGTTCAGGCATGTTCTGAAAGAGTTCAAAAGCCTTATCAACATGTCCATTCTGAGCATATCCCGCTGTCATTGCATTCCATGAGACAACGTTACGTTCAGGCATTTCCCTGAAGAGTTTCACTGCCTCGTCAAGATACCCATTCTGTGCATATCCTGCAACGATAGCTGTCCAAGAGACTACATCTCGTTCAGTCATTTTGTCAAACACTTTGCGTGCATCCTCCATATCAGCACATTTAACATACATGTCTACAAGAGCACTTCCCACGAAGACATCGAATTGAAATCCACTTCTAATTATGTTTTCATGGATATATATGCCGCATTCCAGAGCTACCAAGTTGGCACATGCTGAAATAACAATGGCGAATGTGAAGTGATCGGGTTGGACGCCTGTTTGTAGCATTTGGTGGAATAGCTCCAATATCTGGTGGTACTGCCCTTGCTTGGAGTAAGCCGTAATCATGGCAGTCCAGGAGACCACATCGCGTTTGGGCATTTGGTCCAACACTCGGCGAGCATTCGCCATACTGTGGCATTTTGCGTACAACGTAACGAGTTTCGTTTGTAAATACATTGTGGGTTTAAATCCGGTCTGAATGATGTGGGCATGCACTAGTTTAGCATCCGCTACGTTACCAAGGCATGCTTGCAGAATACAAGCATACATAGAAGAAGAAGAAGAGTGTGAGCGAATGCCATGTTGGTCCATCAAATGTAAAACTTCTTGCAATCGCCCCTCTTTGCAAAGCGATCTCACATCTCCATTTGCGCTCACGTCAATACCGATACCAGTGGAGAAGGAGAAGCACTCATTTCTGTTGTTGGTGGAATTGGCATGCTGGTGTTGCTTGGGTTGGAAGAACGCCATGATGTTGTGTTGATAGAAAAAGATTGGCTTCTTCCCTTTCCGAATCCAAAATGACTGCCACATTGCCATGTCATTGTTGCTGCCGCTATCCTTCCCCACTTTGACGCAGTTAAAACCAAAAAACTGTGATCCGTGGTGGAGTTCTGCAACTCTTAAATCGGGATGAAAAGGAAAAAAAAACTCAAGGGACGAAAACAAAAGCTATGCAATCGCCGTTACGGTTATTGAGGTGTAATTGAAATCAAAGCGCATCACCAAGTTAACGGAACAATTATGATTGAGAGAAGACATAAGAGTAAAGATGGTGGATTTTGAAATTAAATGGGAAATACATTATCTCAGTAATTATGGTAATATTTTGAAAACTAATTTTATAACATTAATAGAATGGGTAGAGGGATCGATAAATCGTTTACTTTATATTAATTTGTATTTTGACTATAAATTTTTGCACAATGTCTATTGTTAGAAGAACTAGAGATTAGAAAGTATTATTTTTTATATAATAAAAATTAATTATTTGTCATTATTTTATTGGAGAATAGATTTGAAGTCTTATTGTTATTCTCAATGTTTTAAATGTTTAGATATCCAAAGTTTTAAGCATCAAAACTCTTTTTGATTTTTTTTACATACCGAAAGTTTGGAGCATTGACACTCTTTTTGAGGTACTTGAATAGGCCTCACAGCTTAAATGTTTACATAGTGCGAGATCCTTAAACATGTCTGACAACCTTAAATGCTTATTTAAATAGGCATGTCAGAGTACATTTTTCCTCCAATTTGTGCATACAATCGTGCAATGAATTTGGACAATATTGTTGTCCACTGCCACTCGCATAGTCATCATATGTTTCATATTTCTTTTATGTTTGGAATGCAATTTAGTCATCATTGAAGATACATATATTCTTTATTGGTTCACTGGTTGTTGCTTCTACATTGGTTCGTTGGTTGTTGCTTGTTGTTGTTTGGTTCAACTTTGCAAGGTTGAAGTCCTGCACCTGCAGTTGGACCTGTTGGTGCTTTCTCATTGGTTTGTTGCTTGTTGCTTTCTTTTGTTTGCTTCAACTTTGCAAGGTTGGAGTCTTGCACCCGCAGTTGGAGTTGTTTTTGCACTTTGCAGGGTTCAAATCCTACACCCGCAATTGGACCTGTGATTCGGTCGTTTATCATTGACTAGTAAGTTTCAATACCATAGTTTCATTCATATTCGTTGTTTATTGTTTATTGTTTCCAGTTTGAAAGTAAGAATGTTTAAATATTTATTCATGCTTATCCTGCAAACTTTCCATAGGGGTTGGCATATCTTTTCCTCTTGCTTTTAAATTTTCCTCCAATTTTTTCCCCAAACTCTACACCATGTGCATGTCAATGTCATCTGCACAACTCCGGTTGTCATTTTTTCTAGCATTACAAATCCTTTTTCGTATGTGACGAAGTGGAAATCTAACACCTTAATTGAATAAGGAAATTCTTTGGCCTTCCCACCTTGCTTAGGAATGAGTACCTGCCTATCCCCTATGGGAATCGAACATGTATCTTTCACATGGAAAGACAATGTCAAGCTTGATGCCTTTACAAATTGTTCTTGTAGAAGAAAAATACAGGTAGGTGTAGAAGGGCTAAGTATGATACAACGGTAACCAAGCTGCAACAAAATTGCACACCATTGTCAGGAATTATCCATCTTTATTGGTGACATATTTCAGTAAGTTATAAAGAAAAAGTTCTGGGCCCTGAAATGAAAAATCTAGGTAATTCCAGGACCTGTTGTTGCACTTTGTAGGGTTGAAATCCTGCACTCGCAATTGGACCCATGATTCTATCGTTCATCATTGACGAGTAAGTTCCAATATGATAGTTTCATTCGTATTCGTTCTTTATTGTTTACTATTTACAGTTTGCAAGTAAGAATGTTTGGCTATTTATTCATCATTCCTATCCTGCAGACTTTCCATAGAGGTTGGCATATCTTTTCATCATGCTCTTAAATTTTCATCCATTTTTTCCCCCAAACTCTACACCATGTGTGTGCCAATGTCGTCTGCACAACTTCGACTGTCATTTTTTCTAGCATTACAAATCTTGGTCCTTTTCCATATGTGATGAAGTGAAAATCTAATGCCTCAATTGAATAAGGAAATTCTTTAACCCTCCCACCATGCCCTCGATGATATTCCAACCTTTCCCGTGAATGAGTACCTACATGCCTTTGCAAAATGTTCCTGTAGAAGAAAACTGCAGGTAGGTGTAGAAGGGATAAGTATGATACAAAGGTAACCAAGCTGCAACAAAATTGCACACCATTGTCAGGTATCATCCATCTTTATCGGTGACATATTTCAGTAAGTTACAAAGAAAAAGCTCCAGGACCTCAAATGCAAATCCTGGTTAAAGGATGAGATAAAACTCAAAACGAGCCGGGTCCACACATTAATGTTGATTTCAGAGTATCCTCCCACATGATAAATAGAACTCTTATAAGGGTCAGACTTCCAATAGTTTTTGAGAAGACGAAAAAAAGATTGTGAAACTATCAAATTTCTTTTGGCCAATGGGCTTGACACACAAAAAATTGTTAGGCCATTGCTTTGCGATTTGCTAGCTAAATTTCTTCTATATAGTTTATAAAATGGGCTTTACACACAGAACATTGTTGGGACGGTGTTTTGGGATTTGGTAGCTAAATACTCAATCTTTGTACTCAACAAATTGATACTATTGTTTTATTTGCATTATCTCTTCTATATGGTTGGGGACAATCGATTGAGAAACATAAAACATGTCCAAACCAAATACTTTGGAAACCTTGATATGGTATTCTGTGGGGATCTTTACCAGGCACAACCCATACAAGATTCACTCATATTTGAGCAACCTATGGTCAACATGCAAACAATGATGCATGACTTTTGGAAAGACAACATAAAATGCTTTGAATTACATACTACAATGCGCCAGACAAATGAAAAATTTATTGCAATTCTAAATAGAATGCAGACAAACAACCAAACATGTGATGACTTAACATATATCAATTCAAGTTGCATGCGACCACCCTGACTGACCCAACCTTCCCTTACCTATTCTACAAGAATAAGGATGTTGCAACGCATAACAAGTATATGCTATCACTCATGCCTGACAATGATATCATCATCAATTCAATTGATCTTGAAGAAGAAAACCATGGCAATGTACCATGTCATCAACATACAACAACTTTCCCTTTGCAACTTGTCCTGAAATTAAACATGCTAGTTGAAATATATGCCTGCAACTATGATTCACAAGATGACCTGGTGAATGGTGCAAATGGAATACTCAAAGTTGATACCAAAAAAAAAAAAATTGATGTCCTCTAGATTAAGTTCCATGACCCTCATATTGGCCACCGACAAGCCAACAAGTTAGCTTATCTATATAAGTCAAACACTTCATGTGAATGGAAACCTATATTGCGAATATCAAAACCAATATCAACATTGGCAAAGACAGGTCAATTGAGATTTGAAAACAGTTTCCAATTCAACTTGCATGTGCACGCACAATCCACAAATCACAAGGGATAACACTTGATAATGTTGCCTTTGACCCTGCTGGAATACAAATACATGGACTTGTATACACAGTTATGTCTCGTGTTAGAAACATAGATTCCTTGTATTTGCTAAGCGTTCTTACAAAAGATAAATTCAAAGTCAAACATAAAGTTGGACTAGTGCAAAATGACATCTACAATATGATTACCAATCCATACAAACAAACTCATCTGTATCAATTCTCTCACTTAACACGTGCAGATTAAATGCACATATGAATGATATACTCAATGACTATGATACAATGCAATATGATATGTTGTGCTTGCAGAAACATACATGACATTATGCATGAAAAACAAGCAATTTCCAAATCACAATTGCATATCAAGTTACATTACGCATGGAGTGATGATATTAGTGAAAAAACATATAACAATTTTGGATCATATGCATTTCAAAGAAAAAAATGTTGAGATGGTTCTAACAAAAGTAATTTTCCGTGGATTGCAAATTGCAATATTGAATCTCTATGTTGCTCTTCATGCAACATTTCCCAACATAATGAATGTTGTTTCAAATGCATTACACCATTTACATCTGAACGAAACCATTATCATTCTAGGAGACTTTAATTGATCCGTAGGATCTTTTAATGACTATGGTTGAGTTTTAATTTTGCATGCGTTAATTATCCAATTGAGAAGCTTAATGAAAGAATGAGGAAAGAAGAGGAATTATGACAGCCATATACACATATGCAGATCTGAAATGAAATAATAGACATCAAACCATAACATGAGGATTGATAACGAAGTTCGGCACAACTTTGCCTACGTCTCCGGGCCTTTGTCTCTGTGGGGGAGGCTTCTTTATTTCTGTTCAAAAGCTTAAAAGTACATTGCAGCAGTGCCAATTAGCTACAAGACTGATCTAGTCATGTTCTTCCAAATCTCTAGAACCCTGCAAAGAAAACGATACGCAAAACGGATGTCCAGAGCTCCCAGAAATGGCCCGCAAGCGTCTGCTCCTCAATAGCTTCCTTGCATAAAAATGGCTTTGGCTTGGCTTCCCTTCAGCATAACTATACTTTGACTGTCCTCCATGGCCTCAAACTAGCCTTGTTTTTATAGATCTGAAGTTGGTTATCCATCCCCAACTTCCTCCCAAAATTTGGGCTCCAAAAATGCCCAATATCTCCCAAAAATGGAGAAAATCTATTAATCACAGGCTTAGAATCATTGAAAATCCCAAACTTTATAACAAAAACCCACTTTGGAATGAAATGAGGCACAACCCCCAAACTTGCGCGCGCTCCTAGTCATATTGGGCCATGTGGCCGAGCGCTAGCCCCTCGGGCTATGCGCTGGCCCTTCCCCGACGCTAGCTCCTGGTCGTGGGGCGCTTGCATAGGTCCACGACTATAACATATAACCTCCCCGCGCCTTATTTGACGGATAGACCATTGGTCCTGTGGAGGTGGTTACGTGCTAGTGCGGGGTCCAAGTGCTAGGCCCTGTCCATTACCCCCGCATGTGGTTTGACCCTCGCGCTCCCGGTTTCATGGGTGGTCACCGTCGTATGTTTGCGTCGAGGGTTGAGGCTAAGCCCTAGCCCTTTCCCCCGTCGACTTATCCTTTGATCAAATTCAAATACATTTTATGTTGTATAGTTAATAAGTCCCACCATTGGAGTGGTCGGTTATCCCGGTCCTGCCAGTGCTTTGCCCGGAGGATAGGTCGGGGGTTCGACCCCGATGAACCCATATAGTTTT
Organism: Picea glauca; assembly: GCA_000966675.3. Classification (NCBI taxonomy): domain Eukaryota; kingdom Viridiplantae; phylum Streptophyta; class Pinopsida; order Pinales; family Pinaceae; genus Picea; species Picea glauca. The sequence goes on along the minus strand of JZKD02S1673508.1, from coordinate 59,980 downwards.
ATAGAAACCCACGAACCAACCATAGGGTGCCACGTGGAAGTCCATGACTGGGCCACGTGGCACCTCAACAACCAATAGAAGTCTGCCATGCATCAATCGCTAAATTGTCCATGTGTCTGCCACATACCCTGTCCAGTCACTGTCCTGTCAGCTGCTGATGTCATCCTGTGCCACGTGTCACCCTTACAGTGGTGACACGTGTCACCCATAGATTGGTCCAGCTGTCTGTCGTATGCCACATCACCTGCCACATGTCGCCTCCAGGGGTTGCCACGTCATTTGTACGTCCGTACGACCTGTACAGCCAGCATGCCACGTGGCACTGTACGGACTGTACAGTCATCCCCCCCTTTTTTTGCATGTTTGGGTTTTCGGATAGAACGCGATATATTTCGCATACGGAGCCCGTTTGACGAAGTAAATATGTGGCCAGAATCAAGAAGACGAGATAGACACAATGGCGCTAGTTTCGTCGGATTCAGAGCACTTTCATTTTTGAGCATTTTTAAGCCTTGTCAGGCCTCTGGATCCGATTCTGGATCACACTTCCCCACTAAAAGACCTTTTGGACCCCAAAAGGTTACTAACCAATCAACAAGCTCAGGATAGGCCACCCGGCTTGTTCTCTATCTCTGAACTCTGTCCTGTGCACCTATCTCATCAAGATCAACTGTAACACAATCATGACAACTGACAATATATTGTTAGCCATTTGAACCCTATTACATCTTACTGAAGCCACTATCATCCATGTAGAAAACATTGCTAATGACAACATCAAAAAGACAAATGCAAATGAGCTGATATAATTGAAATATTTGCACGACATGAGATTATCTTGAAGAAATTTATGATTGATTTTCCATTCAACAATCATTTCTTGTTCTTGCTTAAGATCGATTACTTCATTTGAAACAATTATTGGTTTGTTGCTTGCTTGCACTGCCTTCTTTAATTGTT
>JZKD02S1673508.1:34429-49285 GCA_000966675.3 Picea glauca | reverse complement strand
AGATAGTTATTGAAGTACTAACCCTTTGAGTTATAGCCTGCATATATATATATTGTATTGCTGTTGTCTTGTTCCGGGCAGGTGTTTTCAATTGGGCATACACTTCATTATTAGCTGTTGAGACAGACTATCTGACCTAGGTGGTAACCTGTGAGGAGGAAACTTTAACCTTGCTTTATACCTTAGCCTCTTCAAAACCCCAGGATGCCGGGGACATCTCCCCTGGGCTAACCTCCCTAAACAGAAAGAACCTCCCCATTGAGGTGACATTGGGTGGGAAAGGTTCCTGTTACGCCAGTTTGATCTCTATCCTTTAGCCTTCGACGTAAACTACAAACTGTGCGATAACACCTTACATACCAACTTACATTCACGTTCATTGTATTTTGTTCGTTCCCACATTGAAACAAACAAAATAACTGGACAAGATGAAGGACTCTTAACCACAAATGTAGAAGAAGACATACAAAGGTGCATACTTCTACCCTTATTTCATATTCCAGTGTTTTGTATTTCATTTATTGCCTGTATATTTATTCTACTGCTTTGCACCTAATTTATTATATGTAGATACTACATATCTTCCTACATAATAACTTATCTTCATGTAAACTGTGTTTTCTGTACTGCTACATTGAAATAAATAGAACTGTATTTATTTTTTTACATGTCTTTCTACATACCAACTTACCTTCATGTCCATTGTATTTTCTGCATCGCTACATTGAAAGAAACAGACTAATTGGACAAGAGGGTGAAGTCTTATATGCTACAACATAGGAAGCTGAAGTACAATCTTTGAAAAGGTATACCAAGAGTGATAATAAATCAATCACACAAAACGAGTATGTGGATAAAATATTGGACTAGAAAATGATGATTTGGCAACAATGGGGCTTTGTTGAGACTTCCCTCTTCCGAAAATTTCCCTCCCCTTTTCTATTTTCCCACTTTCTTTTATCCCTTTTTTTCCCTCTTTTATACTTATCTAAATTCCCCTTTCTTTTCCCCCTCTACTTTCCATTTATGGTTACTTTACTTAGTCATTTTTTTGAAAATGTGTAGGTGCACGGGTTGGCGGACTCACGGGTTCACATTTCCACTCATGCTTCTATATCACGAGTTTGACCGACCACTTCCCCATTCCATACTTAGCCACTTTTTTTATCATGGGTTCCCGGGTTGGTAGGCTCAAAATTGTGCTTCTATTGTTCTGTGTCCTGCAAACAACACCTGTAGTTCTGTAATATACAAATTGACAGTCGAACTCCCAGGCTGGCGGGCTCAAGATTGTGCTTCTATTGTTTTGTGACCTACAAACAACACTCGAAGTTCCGCGATATACAAATTGACCGCCGAACTCCCCCATCATGCCCTCTTCTGTGTTACACATTTTTCACTCAAAAGTTTCGAGACATACAATTTGACCATCGAGCCCTCACGTCTCTTGAGGATCCCTTGTCACCCTATTTTGAAGCCCGACCAACTGCTTTCCATACTTGGCCATTTCTTGGAATCCCTTTCACGGATCGTTAGGTTGGCGGGTTCACAAAATCTCCAATTCTTAATTGTTGTTCCCCGTGCCCTCCACCTTCGCACTTATTTCCAAGTATGAAATTATTAAGCTTTAATGCTAACAACTTATCATGCAACAACCGTAAATATTGTCATTAATGAGCGAAAGGCTTGAGAAGACAGTCACCCTGACTATCCCTACACAACTTGTCCAGAAACATGCAGAAAAGATCTTGCTAGGTAATGGGATATCCATTACAAATTTCAATATATATCGAAAACGAGTTCGACTAACCGCTTAGCCATTCCATACTTAGCCACTTTTTCGATTGCGGGTTACCGTACAAGCGGGCTCAATATTGCGCTTCCATTGTTCCGTGACCTACAAACAACACCCGGAGTTCCATGATATACAAATTGACCACTGGACTTCCCCATCATGCCCTCTTCTATGTTACACATTTTGCACTCAAAAGTTCTGAGACATACAATTTGACCGTCGGGCCCTTACCTCTCCTAAGTATCCCTTGTGACCCTATTTTGAAGCTCGACCAACCGCTTTCCATACTTAGCTATTCCTTAATCGCTCTTCCTTGTCCCCGCTACCTTCACACTTCTTTCTAAATATGCAATTAGTAAAATTTAATGCTAACAACTCATCATGTAGGAACCGTAAAGATTGTCATTAATGAGAGAAAGGCTCAAGGAGATCTCCCATTAATACACATTAAACCAATATTTGTGGAGGGTTATATTATCCCTTTCGGGTGTTCATTTCAAACATCATGGAATGTATTTCGCGGGTCGTCGGGTTGGTGGGTTTACGAAATCTCCAATCCTTAATCTCTCTTCGTCGTCCTCGCCACCTTCACACTTCTTTCTAAGTATGCAATTAGTAAACTTTAATGCTAAAAACTCATCATGCAAGAACCATAGAGATTTTCATTAATGACCGAAAGGCTCTAGGATATCTCTCATTCACATGCATTAAACCAAGATTTGTGGAGGGTTATATTATCCCTTCCGAGTGTTCATTTCAAACATCGTCTGGAGCAAACAAACGTTCTCGTCAACTTATGGCAGCAGCTCGAAAACGGTTCTGTGGAGATATAGTGAACATCTTCGGGCGTGAGGACCAGAACTTCCAGTGGTCCAAGGCATATTCTTACTACTCATCCCCTTCCACCCATAATGAAGTAATTTGGACCTATGGAATTGATCATGTAGGCCATGTCCCTGAAGTATTTGACTGTAAGGAGGTGGTCTCTTGGTGCGTCGAGAAATATATTTCAAGCCAAATAATTATTCCACTGCGGGACCACTCTCATGTTTCTTTTTCACCTTAGGTCTTCCGAAAGATGTTGAGATTGTCGGAGCCAACATTGACCTTTAGAGGAGAATATTGCAAGGAGTTCCTAAAAAAGCATGATAACGGGCTGGACCTCTTACCCGAGTTCCTGGAAGACCAAGTAGCAGTTCCTGAAGATATCACAAGGTTGCAAGTTAGTTCGCTTAGAAATCCATTCTGGGAAATTGCCTGGCTGTTTACGAGGATAACGGGACAAGAATCCACAACAAACATTTCTTGCATGATTCTTTATATTTTGTATTTCACAGTCAAGGAACAAGCCATTTTTTATTTGGGAAAGCTGATTTCCATTGAAATCTGTTCCCAATTGTCACGATTCAAACAGGAGAAGAGATTTTATATGTCATCCTACTTGGTTTTCGTGATAGCGCATTGCTGTCCATTTCCAAAACTGTCTGTGTCCAAGAAGGTAAACTATGAATTTGACCTAGTAACCTTTTGGTACCAGGCCTTCTGGAGGCACAAGGCCTCCCATTTTTTTTTTATGAGGTTTTTAATGACTTTGTCTCAGTTTTCAAAGATTTATTTTTGGTAAAGGATGCTCCCTGGATGTATGACTAGGCAACCAAGTTTTTGGACAGGAAGGGGACACTTGAACAAATGGATAATTACAGTGTTATAATGATTTTTGGCTCCAAGGAAAATCCTTCTTTCCTTCCATGTCACATTACAAATATAATGTTTGTTACATAAACAACAAGGCAATACAACTATTGGTTTCATTTTTTCCATGAGAAGAGAAAAAAATAGTTCATGCCTTTGCCTTGGAAAGTCGGGGACTTCGTGTTCAGGAACGCCAATAATATTGACAAATTCGTAGGCCATTTCAGCAACTTGAACCTAAGATATGTGGAAAGACTAAGAGGGTTCGACCCTAATGAGATTTTTGTAGAAAATTTACTAGTAGTTGGCTTCAACAATTCTTTTATCCATACACTCCTGAACGAAGACAGAGATAATGAAAAGAACACTCTTGCTCCTAACAGTGGCGACCTAGATACATTGCAAAGCACCAATGAATTGTACAAACATCAGGGAAAAGCACTCGGTGAGAAGAGTGTCCAATCCCCAACTGCCACTCCCAAGAGTACGACATCCCAGAGCATTGCTCCAACGACCCACCCCAGTAAGAAAACAACCCACAATTCTTCAAACAGAGGAGGAGATAAGAACCCTCCTCCGGGTAAAATTGATAGTTCTCACAAGCTTCTCGTGAGGAAGAAGAGAAAAAATGTTGTGCAAGAAGCGGAAGAGCTCAAAACTAAAAGTGAAGACATGGAACTTGAGACTGGTCTCAAAAACATATTCCCCAACCTTGATCAGCTCGGGGACGTGATCCACCATAATCCCCTAATGGAAATAACTGAGACCGGGATTTTTTATGAAGATGAATCCTTCATATTCCAGAGCGTTGTTTTTGACAACGAATCTAAAAATTTAATTATTGAAAAGAGAGATGTAAGAAAAAATAAAGGGAAATATCGTTCAGAGATTAACCTTAGGAACATGCAACCGTCCCAAATCTCCCGAATTCATCGAGCAACTAGAGATTCTCTTGATGATTCCATTAGAGGCCTTGAGGCGGAGAATGCCAAACTGAAGGACCGAATCAAAGAATTGGAGGAAGCTTTGATTCCTATCCCATTGCTTTCCATTCCTTTAGCAATAACCGTGCCTTCCACCCCTGTAGCCAAGTCAAAAGGATCCTTCATCCTCCTCACATCGTGTAGAGGCTGTGTGGAGAAGAATATCAAGAAAATAATGGAGCTAATTACTGAAGCCTGGGAAACATAAAAAAGTATAACTTCCTTTGGAACGAGGGCACATGCCCTCCAGGAATATTTGCAGGCGGATTTAAAAAATGAAGAAGGTTTCTATCTAGACGCGGTCGTCCCTTTTGGCATCAAAGTCACCAACATGATAGAAATGAGAAGAAGAGAAGAAGATCTCCCCTCCCCAAACCAGATCAAACAATTAAATGCATGTTGGAAAGAGAAAGTTAAGAACCTACATCTCATTGTCCTATCATGTGAACAAGTCATATCAAAGAAAGAAGAATTATTCATAAAGATGACCGAAATAGACTTATCCGAAAGTACCAACGAGGTCTAAGACCCCAAATTAATCCTCAACTCCTTGTTCTTAACCAAGCAAGCCTTCGATGAACACCTTGATATTTTTAAGGGGTTGTCTTTAGAAAAGTTTTACGACATCCTTGAATATGATGAGGATGACATGGACAAATGGCTAGTGGACTATTCGGTAAAAAAACAAGATATTGAACAAGCTCCGCGTAATCTTTCTATCAATCTAAGGGAATTAGAAAGCGATCTTTTCAACATAAAAATCCGGCATGAGATCAACGTGGCCCCCATGAGAAGCTACATTGAAGAATGGCTCCAAAGGGCAATTGACAAGCTCACCGACGAAGGGCAACAAGCGGCTGGCACGATTCCAATAACCGTCGACGAGAGCAATAAAAAGGCATCAACAAACAAATAGCAAAGGGGGAGAGAGATACCATCACAATAAGTCTATACTCATCACATCCTGCTTTCTTTATCAATCCAGTTATTCCACCTCTTTAAATAGAAATGTCTAGCCAAAAACTGATAACTTCCAACTTCTTTTCAGGTCTTGTTGTCTATCGTCGCCCACTTCTTCTTTCTACAGTCCTATTTCTTGTAATTATTTTTTTTATGGTCTGCAAGAGCCCCAATCCTAGTCTATATGAAAAACACATTTAAATTTCGAGGAATATGTAACAAACATTATTAATTTTTGACAAATTTCAAAGAAAAATGTTTCGGGAACAATCTCAATGCTGCCTTGTAATCCTGTTTTCGGAATGCAAAGTTAGTTCTCTTTATGCATGCCGGTCATCTTCTTTTATTTTTATGTGCTCACAAATACTTATCTTAAACTATGTTGGATGTCAGGAAATTGTGTTTATTTAATTTGAATGTTTAATGTGTGTGATTCCTAGTCCTATTTTCCAGGAACCTTTATTTAAAAAAACAAAAAAAACATTTTCTATCATTATGTATTTCTTTAAGTCATTACGATAGACTTTCTCTAAGTCCCACATTTGAACTATACACGCCCCAGGAAAAAATTAAAGAGGAGTACCACATCTATAAAAACGAATTAGAATTGACATCCTCGTTAGGTTGTTGTTTTGGTCCTAATAGATTCAACGATAAACAGACTTGTAAATACATCAACAAGAATATCCACAGAAATAAAAACCTTCAAATGTTTTTATCATTTCCAAAAAACAATCAGCTGGATAGACATGTTACAAATATATCATTTGGTACTATATTGAACTGTCATAGGCATCTTACAAACATTTCAGTTGGATAGGCATGTTACAAAGATGCCCTCTTCCTGGAGAGAAATTGCAGATCAACCTCTGCAAAGTGGGATTGCTGCTCATGGACACAAGTTTAAGGAAAAGGGCATCTTCCTCTGTCTCGACACCTTCTTTTCACACAGTTTAAATTAACTTCAATGATCTGAAAAATCATGAAAATGAACAATCATGTTAGGTGTGTGTTAATATATAGAAAAAACTAGCAAACACAAAGGTCACACAAGAAGATCAAAGAATCTTCGACACTAAACACATTTTCAAAAAACAATATATGGGTTTTTTTGCCACCACATATAAATTTATTTATCCTAACACATATAGAGACAGACAAGCCATATGATCTATTTAATAGAATGAAATGGATGTTGCTTACTTTGTCCATGGGAAAAATTAAAGAATTGACTATGGACATTGAAGTTAATTCTAAATATTGGGATGAAAGTCAGTTAGAAGTATACAAAGATCATTATAAATGAATTTCATAAATACATTAAAGAGACACAACCTATCACGTAGGAACAAAAATTTCCAAGATGGAAAGTCAGACTCCAACAATATATCAATTTACAAGTGATGGGGATATTTGTGCTTTTTAGTAGCTATCTGTTGCACTACTGGTAATAGGAAAAATTACAGAATCTTTTTAAGAAGATAAAAGCAATATGGATTATGAAAAACATAGTATAATTAGAATGAGAATACTTTCAAAAACTAAATGGTTTAAATGCCATAATTTTTCTAGGAGATTAACGCTCGGGCGCCTTTTCTTTCTGAAATGAATGTGAGCTGTCGAACAGTTTCCAATGTGCGATCTGGGCGACCCTGACACTTTAGCGCCCCTACTAAAGTCTTACCAACCTGCCAATTTTAGAACTCCCCTGCCCATATTTAGCGATGAAACAAATTTCTCACAAAGTGACTTTCTCGCTAATTACTTGTTGACTCGATATTAATATAATATTATCATTAACTAATTCGGTAATTCGGGACTCTGAGATTATGGCTGACGTGTCAAAGAGTGCCACGTGTCCTTCTCTACATGGATACCACCTGTCCTGCCTACTGCTTGACATGTGTCCGTGACGGTTTCTATGTGCCTCTGGTACTTCGGGATTCTCATTCTCCCACGGTCCCTCCATACATGTGCATTTATTCCCATTCCAACCCGACAGAGACTACGCTGCCATGCAACACTTGTTATGTATTGTTCATTTTCTTGGTCAAACTATTTTAACCTTTAATTAGTTTGCACTTGATTAATTTTTTTATAAGTTTTAATAAAGTTTTATAAAATTTAAATATTAAATTGAATATCTTAAAAATTAAAAAATGTTTTTTATTTTTTTAAAATATAAATTTTGATATTATGATGTGAGTTAATTAATTTCGGTTTTGTATGAAATTGTCAAATTAAAAAAATAAAAAATAAAACTATAAAAACAAGTTGTGCTACTTCTTGAATTTTGTTTACCTTACCAGCACAACTTTCACTTAAGGAGGAATTCGAAAATGGGCCTAGTTGCCCCCATATTTCTTAGTTGGATGCCTTACGGTATGGGATAGCTTCCATTCGGGCAAACCCTTGTGGGCGTGCTACATCTTGATTAACATTGAATGTTATGGTATCATCCCAATGATTGGGCCTCATAGCCTCTTTGTCAATATAGAGATAATGTTTACAAAGATCACAAATATCATTCTTGGATCATCATTGTACCTCTCGATTAGGTGATATCAATGGGTATGTTCCATGGATTTAGTTTAATTCATTCTTATTTTTGAGATGGTTGTTACCCATATGAGACTGCCAAGGACAAGCGTCCTTACTAGCGGCCAGGTAAGCCTACCATGTGCTACAGTAACCGATGAATGTTGTTACAACTTTTGTTTCGTCAGTTTATGCCTGTCCAACATTAAATTCTAATTCTCAGATAATGCATGGAACCCTCGGGGTTGAGCTCAGTTTCAAGATGGTTAAAGCTTGTGTATACGATATTCCAAAATTTGAATGAAGCAACCAGAAGAATAAGAAATTGGAATGATTCGTTAAAGAAGTGAGAAAACAAAATTTGCGTGGGATTTTATGTGCCACCTAGCATGTGTGACATGTGCCTGCAGGTTTTTTCATCCATCGATAATATCACGTTTGATGGCATTTAATTCACGTATCAGTTTTGAATAGTCTTTTCGTGCACTGGGTTGCTTGCATTACACAATTAATTAATTTACCATAATGACTGCGGGTGCCTGCAAGATTTGCAGAGGCTTCCATTTACTCTCTGCTTCACATACCGTCTTCTCATCTTGACTTCGACATCTTTTTCTTTTCTTCTTATTGTATCTCCAAATCAGATTCCCTATCCAAACCAAATTACTTTACTATTTAATCTAAAATGACATTACAATAAATTTGAACCTTGATAATCTCTAAATGTTAACTCGAATAGTTAGCCAACCTGTCTTTTGTATTGATTAAAGATTAATAATTGTAATAAGGAAAATTTATCTAATGTGACCTCAATACTCTTTTCATATTGTATTCACATTGTAAATCATATTTCAATATTGTGTAATTTTTCTTTTACTGAAAGTGGGAGGAAAGTGGTCTTTATGTCTATGTTATTGTAAATACCATGGTATTGTAAATTCAATGATTGTTGAACATAGAATGAGTTTTTTTTATATTTTATCTAAATGTTTGAAAATATCTAATGCTATGTTATTGTAAATTTAATAATTTTTATAAATGGAGTGGATTTTTTTGTATTTTATCTATATGTTTGAAAACATGAAAAAACAATCATTTTTAATTCGTTTGATAAATAACTCCTATCAATAAAATGCAACCATTACCTAAAAAATTCCTATAACACACATACTATATGTGTTATATTATAACACACACACATTATGTGTGTTATAATATAACGCACATACTATGTGTGTTATAATATAACACACATACTATGTGTGTTAGTATGTGTTATATTATAACACACATAGTATAACACACATACTAGTATGTGTGTTATAGTATAACACACATATTAATATATGTGTTATAATACTATGTGTATTATATCATAACACACATACTATGATATCATATGTTTCAATATGATATCGTATGCTTCAATATGACATCGTATCTACATTATATGAGTACTTGGAATATTGTTTTCACTAAAATCCTTGGTATATGATCAATATCCACACACTATCTGTACTTTAATTCAAGGATCAATACAAATCCCAAACCTCCGAGTTGAATTTCTAATGATACAAATATCCATAACTTGGTTGCTCATCTTTATTGATGTAAACTAATTACTTACATGAGTTTTTGCGAATGAATTTGTTTATATTACTTTTTTTTTAATCGCTTAGTAATATTAGGAAGACACGGATTTAAATATTTCAATTTTATTAACATTAGTTTTTAAATATTTCACAATTTCAAATATTATATCTCAATTTTGTAAGCATTTTGTTTTTCAAATATTTTAGAGTTTTAATTATTATAATAGTTTTTTTTTTTAATGCTATAATAATATTACTTTTCTCTTCAATATGCATTTTTTAATTTAACTATTAAAGACATAAAGTAGCCACATCACTTTTATTTTGCTTATAGTCTATCTACAAATAATACATTATTACAAGTTTGAAGTGTTTTATAATTACTATAACTTTTTGCTTTGATTACATACAATTAATATATTAAAACATTTATAAGAGGCAAGTATAAGCAACTTTGCTACTAATTTCACTTGTTTTAATTTGGTTTTATATAAGGCATAATATTATATTATAAATTGTCACAACTCCATATGATGCTTGCCTATGTCTTATGATCATGCACCTCTTGAGGGCGTGCAACACTGTCACAGTTCTTACTTGAATGCTTGGAAACACCGTAAATACTTCATTCAGACTACACCTCTTCACCTAGAGCATACCCATACTCCATTCTAGGCTACAGGAGAGTTACACTCCAACTTTGTGCAACTCACTTGTATACTTAGACAATCTTGTTAACATCTTAACACTTAGTCATTTAAGCATACATCCATGAACATGTGAAACCAAGAGAACACTTGTGAAACAAACAAGATACACACAAAACAATAGTGTGGGTGACACAAGACGTTCCTAATACCCGACTAAGTCTTATTATTACGAAACAATTACAACATGAGCACTATTGGCTTGGTTTACAACTTGGGTAGAGGCACATGACTCACCTCACCTCACCAAGACACTCATACACAAATTCATCCCACCAAGACTCTCTGTCACAACCACTTTCGCAACCCTTGTGGTGCACCCTTCCATAGGCTCATTGTCTCTTCTCTATCGTAGAATTCACCAAGCTAACAAAGACTTTGGTTCTACCTCATATCATGCCTCACATAGACCTGCGTTTAGACTTCCCCAAACTCTCCTTGTGTGCCCCACTATTAGCTACTTTTCTTCCATGTCTTTGCAACTATGCCTCAGTTTTTCCTTGCCTCAGTTGCTTGAATTTCTCTCTATGTCTCCTTTCTCATTCTACCTTCCTTGGTTGTGTGCCCTTGTTCTTATATGGACTCCAAACATTACCTATGCAAATTGTCGTGTCCTTTAGGTTTGTCGCGCACCTTCATGAACCATTCTGGCCAAATGAATCGACGTATCCCTTTGCAAACATGGTGCACCCAAACAAAACCGTGAACCAATCAATCGTTGGATCTATTAGAACGATGTGCCCCATCCTTGAGCGCGCACCCCTTTCCTTGTATGTTTCCTTGTGCCAATTGGCGTGACTCTTTGTGGGTGTGTCGTTGGGTTCATCCAACTTCTCCAATATGCTTGTGTTGCCAAGGGTAGGTGGGTCCACTCCTTGAATGGATTCCCAAGTCACCCCATCCTTGACCAAACGTAACCCAAGTCTCCATCAACCATTGCAACGAAAGTAAGGTGTGTTTCCCCTTGGTTCAACACGCCACCATCATGTGTCCAAGGTGATCTTTCCCATTCCCACATGTCTTTTTTTGCCCAACTGATCACATGCCCCTTATGTTATCTTGCTCGACTTATCTCCAAGTCTTCCCAAGGAGTGTGCATTCTAGGTGGGTGTCACGAGAGACCTAAAATCCTCCCCCACCCAAATTTGTTTCCATCCTCGACAACATCCATCAATCTCCATGGTGCCACTGCTCCATCTCTAGATCTCATCACCACTCAAAAACTATTGTCTCCTACTATTGTCGCCAAGTAAAAATCCCCTTAGGAAGTTACATGAGTCTATGAAGTGTCGCATCTCACTAATTTATTGTTGCTTCCATACTTCGGATTTTTTTCTTATGCTTATGTGCTTTGGATCCCCTTGTGACTTTGGTTGATTGGGTATCTAGTCCAATCATCCTGCCTCTATCTCAAGAACTCACATCTTCATGTTCAAACACCCTTTTCTGTCCACAAGCTCGTCACATTCACAAATCCTTGTTTCCTCCAATCTATCAAGTTGCCCAACCGCGTTCCTAATAGAATTCATCAAAGCACCTCCTCAAGGCACCCCAAAGGCCTCACTATCCCCCATTAACACAATGAGACAATGTGTTACTGTCTAGTTTGAAGGTGAAGGAGGATGGATGATTGGGCCATCTCCCTCATCTCTAATTTGCCTTGATGCAATTGGTGGAGATTCATTGTACTTATGTGTTATATACATAATAAATGACACACTTGAAACGATTATGCCTTCACACTCCTCAACAAGTCGTTCAAGATTAGGGTCACATGATCATTCACCATGCCCAATTTCACTAGAGGAGAAATCAACTTCTTCCTTGGTTCTCCTCCAGAAAGGTTTTTGTGTCTCCCTCATGTCCTCTTGGTCCATGGATGGTCGTTGCTCCTATTCAATGAAATTCTTCGACATCCTCATCTTTGTGACTTCCTCCAATCTTCGCTACAATTCATCAAACTTCAAATGGAAATCAACCAATCCATCCACTATCTTAGAAAGATATCCAACTATGTCTTCAACATCGTCAAGCCTCTATTCTATCGACACAAATCTCTTTTTTCAATCTTTGCATTAGGATGTCCTACCATCATCCCACATTGTCCAAGTTCTTCCCCACAAGGTTGTCTGCTCTAGCTGTCCCCAATAACCATCCCAAGAAGGACATCCATGTACCCCCTTCCTTCCTCCTTATGGACAAAATTAAACATGGAGTCCGTCCCTAGAAAATGGACAAATTGTTCATGTGAAGAATATGTGTTTCCTTTTCCTTCCTCATGAACTCTTGTTCCAACACAAATTTGAAATCGTCCATAGGAACAATGGTGAAACTTGTCCTTTTGCACCAATCAACAAGATTCAACGAGACATCCTTGGCTACACCAATGACCCTCTCTACACCTGTGTTGGTTGTCTTGAAGGTTTTCTACATTGGTTTAGGTTGCATCCCAAGCCTCCACACCATATCCTCTCTCAAAAAGTTAAGAGTTGTCCCACTGTCCACCATGGTTGTCATTGAATTCCCGTTGAGTTCGACCTGCACATAGAAAAACTTTGTCTCATATTTCTCTTGGCACTCCATGGACTCGCCTTCCATGATAGCTTTCAAGACTTGCAAGACCCCAACAAATGGGTTTTATTCCTTCTCCAAAGAATTCAAATTTTGTTTCAAGGAACAATTCTTCACATAGTGTTCCTTGGCACAAATCCAACACGAAATAAACTTCTTCTCTTTCGTAGCGTCAATTTTCTTGGCATTATCCTCACTTCCCTTGGACATATTTGTTTTTCCTTTGTCCTTCCTCTTCCCCTTCCCTTTTTTCTGTTTCTCACCTTGGGCATCCTCACTATTCCTAGGACCTGTCTTGGGTTCACCACTAAAGCCCAACATTTTATCTGCCCCAATGATGGTTGTTGAAAGAGTTTGCACATTCTAGTGTCACAACCCACTTTGCACCCATGGTTGCAGACCATTCATGAAGTGGAAACATATGTCTTATTCTTACATGTCTTTGATCTCCAATACAAGCCTTGTGAACTCTTTTATGTAGGCTTGGATCTTACCAGTGTGCTTGAGAGTCGACAACTAATTTCTTGTGATCCATGCTTGGTTTCCCGAACCAAATTGTGCCTTCAAGGATACCTTCATATCTTCCCACTTTTCGATCTTCTCAATGGTTTTCCCAACTGCCAAGTCTTCCACCTGGTTCCTCCACCAAAGCTTAGTATTCCCTGTCAAGAACATAAAAATAATGTTCACCTTAGCCTCATCCGAAATTTCATTCAACTGCTCCAAATATTTCTCAATGTCCCAATAGAATTTGCTAAGAAACTTAGCGTTGCGAGTACCGTTGTATGGCTTAGGTTCCTTTATCTTGATTCTCATCAACACGACAACAGGGCTCTGTCCATTGGCCAAATCTCATTTCAACAATATGATGGTGTCATCTTGGTCCTTTAACTTCTGTGTGACTAAGGAAAGTACATCCTCTGCTGCCTTGAGTCTATCCTGAACATCATCAGTCAAGGTGTTGGTAATCAAGTTCGTGGTTGCATAGCACTCCTGGGCGACTTCATTAAACCCATGCTTCTTCTTTCCTATCTCACTCTCCATCTGTTCAAACTTCTCACCATGTTGATACATTGCATTTGTCATCTGCTCAACAATCCTCTCCAAGATAACAAGTTGATCCTTTAATTATTCCTATCTTGTGCTCCTTCTCGGTGTCATTTCCATCTACATGTGACCCAATGATGGATGGACCTCCAAGTATCTTCATTCTACTTGCAAAGGTTTTTTCCAAGGCACCCAAGAATTTGTCTCAATACTCCTTCAAAATTCTACGATCAACCTTGCGATCAGTTCTGTGATGAAATTTTTGATCACTTCTATGATCAGGTCTGTGAAAAGTCTTGCGTTCTTTCACCTTGTCCAAGTTCTTGGTTCACCCTAATAACTTTGCACCTGGTCTTCTCAAGGTGTGTGCACATGTATGTTCACAAGTCACAATTATGTTTGCAACTTGACACTTCATTTCCATCGCAAACCAACCCAACCAAGTTTGCACCCATATTGCCTCTGCAATAGGTAAGTCCACCTCACCAAACCTCCACCAAGTCTGCACCCAAATTGTCTTCACAACAAGTGCACCCCAACACCACTGTTCTGATTGCAGTAGTGGTGAATAGACAAATCTTCTTTGATATCACATGTCACGAAGGTGACAAAGTGGTGAAGAGCTCACCAAATTGTCTTCTAAGTTTTCTCTGATACCACATGTCATGACCCCACAGGATGCTTGCCCAAATATTGCAATCGTGCACCTCCTGAGGGTTTGCGACACCATGACAGTTCTTACTTGGTTGCTTGGAAACACCACA
Organism: Picea glauca; assembly: GCA_000966675.3. Lineage (NCBI taxonomy): Eukaryota > Viridiplantae > Streptophyta > Pinopsida > Pinales > Pinaceae > Picea > Picea glauca. The sequence goes on along the minus strand of JZKD02S1673508.1, from coordinate 34,636 downwards.
AATACTTCATCCAGACTATGCCTCATCACCTAGAGCATACCCATACTTTGTTCTAGGCTATGGGAGAGTCACACTCCAACTCTTTACAACTCACTTGTATACTTAGACAATCTTGTTAACAACTTAATTGATCAGAGTGGATATTGGTGGCCACCCACCTATTCCAACTAGCTCCTCTTGACAATTTTTAGTTCAACACGTTCTTCT
>JZKD02S1673508.1:8784-20313 GCA_000966675.3 Picea glauca | reverse complement strand
ATTATGAGTCCTCACTTCTTATTGTAATCACTTTTTTCCTTATTAATAAAATTACGTGTCTGAGGAGACTTTGTCAACAAACTTTTCATTTTCTTGTCTCTTTATTTTCTGTTATCTTTTCTTTAATTCATCCTTTTTAATTATTCATTAAGTGATTTAAAAATTGAGCTAAGACAATTCATGCTTATAATTATTTGCAATAAAGTTGGTAATTTCATATCAAGTTTTGTATCATATCAAGTTTGACAGGATTTGCAAGGGTGAATGTTATTCATGCTCAATTTCAAGCATGGTGAAGGATCACTTGAAGAGGCTAATCCAAAAATTGAACGTGTATTTTGAAGACAAGAAATGTCTTTGTTGAAAGAACGAAATCATTTTGGATCTAAGGAAACTTTCCTTGAATCATTCATGATGATGAAAGCTATGGTGAAAGAGTTGCACCATGAACAAAAGAATCCCAAGGAAGGTGGTCCATATGGAAAATTTGAAGGAGAAGGAGGTCGTGATGACCCTCCTAATACTCCTTTGTCCCTGTCATCCTCTTCTTCTAGTTYGAGTGGAAGTTCTTGTTGAAACTTGATGTAAAGTTTGATTTTCCAATTTATGATGGTGAACTTAATGAAAAAAAATTGGATAAATGGAGCAAGCATCTTRAAGTCTATTGTAGGATTCAGAAAATTATTGATGACATTGCAAAGATCYAACTAGGCCCTCTTCGACTAGGAGGCACAACTTTGATTTGGTGGTGTTAGTCCCTAGACATACTATAACCTTTTACCCTTTATTTTTAGCCTATCCTATCAAAACTTGTTCATGTCTTCTTATAAAAAATGGGTTCCATCCTAATCCCAGTTTTCTTAAGTTTCTTATACATTTCCTTTTGTCGATCACTAGGATGTGGTTCATTTGCTTATGTTTATGTTTATTTGTTTCTTGTAAGATTGGATTGAATATTTTCATGATTTGGGTATATCACATCAGAATGTTAGTCAAATTTTAATTTAAGAGGTGTCTTTTTCCCAAGTCTAATTGAATGGGATTGATTCTGAAGATCGTGTTAGTCTTTACAAATTCATGCAGGAGATCACACAAATTCAGTGGAATTTGATTAACCTTCAAGGCACATTGCAATAAAAACTCATATATACCCTTGGATATGATTTATTTGTCAAGCCACGATTTCAAGTACTTAGGGTTATGAGTTAATTTTTACCATAACAAAATTGAATCCTAACATTATTTGTAAAGAAGGAAACATTCTACGTTGGTTGTCTATACAGGAATCTCCAAAAACTTGATTGATTTGAAACCCTAGAATTTACAGGTTGACAGATATCACAATCATCGTGATGGTGCCAAAGAAAGGTGGTCAGGTTAGTCTTTTGGAACTAGTAAGGGTCCAATTGTCGAAAGCCTGCCAAAAGATTATGCATACATTCATTTATGGAGGTTGGTTATAGTTATGTATCACCTTCTAAGGGCATCATGAGGATATTTCGATGCTATTTACAAAAACAAATGATGGGTTTCAAACTCAAGTGGGAAATTTATTAATTCATGTTACAGATCATTCAATAAGAGCAGCATGTCACCTGTCTATACATGGTGAAACATGGTGGAAGAAAAGTAAATTATCTACAGACCTGTGCAATCAATTTTTGGTACTAGAACATCATGATCCATATAGGAGCCAAGGGATCCCGAAAAAGTGGTTAAAAGAAGAATGTAAAATAATTTTGTCAATAGTCAAGAGGTACATAACCTGTCAGGGTAGGAATTCCTATGTTTACTATTATCATATGAGAATTTTAATGCATTTGAATGGAGATGAAAAAAATAGATTTCCCTTTTACCTGTTGAAGAGCTCGACCAAAATGGCAAAGAGAGTATAGAGTAATCCAAGAACTATTGATAAAATTTTATTTCATCAAGGATTGATTAAAAGGATGGTTCTTTATGCATTGAGTAAATTTTGAGTGTCCTGGAGACACTTGTTGACTTCCTTAGGAATTGATGAACAAGGTTCAAAAATACAAAAAACAACCTTTGACCAAAAACCTAGGGTTTCAACAAAGAAGGATGATAACTCAAAAAACAATATAAAAGTGAAACAAAGTTCTTCTATAGATAGAAAAACTAGATCCAGTAAGAGAAAAATGATGCTACAGTAGGAGGAATAAGTCAAACAAAGGCTTGAATCCTCTTTTTAAAAACATGATTATATGGGTTATAAAAGGGTTTGTACAAGAAGAATCACCTGGAAAAAAGACAGATCAATTACAAGAAGTGAAACTTGAACCAGAAACAGAGATTCCTGATGTACCTATTAACAATTCCCCACAAGTGAGACAGAGCAGAAGGAGCAAGGGAAAATAGCCTATAAACTATCCCAACATGTCTAAAACAAGAGCTACAAACAACTTGAGACTTGATTCAAAGGATCTATTTAAACCCTCTTTGAAGAAATATAATCTAATCATTTTAGATGATGATATCATAGAGAAAATTTAGAAGAAGGACAGAAAGGGAAAACACGCAACAACTAGTGCCAAAAATCAAATTTTCTCACTCAAATGATGAGACCCATGAAATCACCACGCAAGAAAGATTGGCAATCCATACACTGAGGGATATGCCATAGATGACAGAGTTTTACATGGAAAAAGGAGCACCTAGACTACTTGAGTCTGCAAAAGAAGACATTGTTGAGGAGAAACATGTAAAGGTATACAAGAAGGAAAGGAAACCTAGAAAGACAAAATTATCTATTGACTTAAACAAACCTGCACTAGAAGAAAATCAAGAAGAACCTGAACTACAAGTAAAGCAAGAGGAACCTGTGATACAAGAAAATCAAGAAGAACCTATGATTGGGAGTGAAGATGTGTTGACACCTGAAGATTATGAGACCATTATTGGGAAAAAAATCAAAGGCTTGTAATATAGAATTTCAGATTACAAACTAAACTCCAGAAGATGAAACAGAAAGAAAACGAAAGTCTTCAGATTCTTAAAGAAGATCCATAAGGATGCAACAAAATAATATTTTTGCAGAACTTTATTTTGTAGGATGAGGAGTGAATGCAAGGCAGTTGAAGATTTTGCAGGTAGATTTGAACACATGGATAAATCCAACTGGGAATTAGAGATTAGTTCCTTTTTTAATTTATTTACAAAAATAAATGCTAAGAATAAGCTTGTTATTTTTCACAAGATCATTTTCAAGGATTTGATCTTACTATGAGGATTTTCCTCCTGAAAAATCATCTTTTTTTTCTTACCTCATGTGAGGTAATTCGAATGTAATGTTTATAGTCAAGGGATGTAATTAATGGGCCACTGTGTTTTGGGATCTAGATCCAAAAGTGAAACTTCTTCTTTTTGTATAAAAGCAAGTTCATACTAAGAAGTAGGGGTTCGAGTTTGGTGGTGTTATAAGACATATTGACCTGAATTGTATACCTGGAATATGCTACACTTTACACTCAATGCAAAAAGCATGTTGATGCTTAGATTGTCTCATTCCTTGTGTTAAATTTCTTCTCTCTTACTTGAATGCATTTGAATCTTTTGTGAAGCATTTGATTTATTTTGTTCATGTTGAATACTAGTAAATATTTTGTTGTTTGCTTAATTGTTACATAATTTGTTTTTGAGTATTTATTTCTTGTTTCTGAATGATATTTGGGATCAAGACTCTTCGATGTAAGTGAGTAGATTGTAAGCTTGACTTTATTTTATGTTTAAACATCCTTATCTAGTTGATCAAAGTGATTGTCATTGACTAAGTGAATGTGGTGAAAACCTGACTTTGTAACTAGAATCTTATGTTTCCTAATTCATCCACTCCTCTACCCATAAAACAACATATAAACCCAAAAAGACCTACAAACATACACCATTGAAATAACTGAGGTGCCCTAGCATTCCCTTAGCATTCAAGGACAACTTTAGGGACTAACAGGTGGGAGAGTTGAACTCAAGAGGATCTTCTTTGAAGTGGTAAAATAATGTATTCTTCGAATGAGTTTATTCTTGCAATAGAGAAGCAATTTTATCCATTAGGCTACATGCAACAAGCAATAATGGATTGGAAAAACTTAAGGCAAGCTAAACAAAAAAGTGTTCAAAGTTATACTCAAGAGTTTAGAAATAAAGCTTTAACTTTGGTTATTCCTTTATATACGCACGAAACTCTTCTCAAGTATATTGGTGGTTTGCATAGTTATATTTGACATACTATCCTTGATCCGAAAACATCTTTTAAACGACAATAGTTGAGTTATTTAGCATGTCTTAATTAACCATTTAGGAAGATGAATGAAAGAGGAATAATTATCAAGAAAAAATGACAGCCATAAAGAAATGTACATATCTGAACATAAGCATGAGAACAACAAACCATAAAACACCAAAGTGATAACGAAGTTTGGCAAACTCGCCTACGTCTTCGAGCCTTTGTCTCAGTGGGTGAGGCTTTATTATTTATGTTTGAAGATTTAAAATTACATCACAGCAGTGCCAAAAGGATTACAAACTGATCTGGTCTTGTTCTACCAGATCTCTAGAACCCAACAAAACTAATGGAACTGAAATCGGATGAATGGAGCTCCCAGAAATGGCCCGCAAAGGTTCTCTCCTCAATGGCATCCCTACATAAAAATGGATTTGGCTCAATAATTATTCAGCATAAACCTATTATGAACCCCCCCCTTGGATTAAATAACCAATGGTTTATATAGATATGAAGTTGGTAACCATCTCCCAACTTCTCCCCAAGATCTGGCCTAAAAAACGGCCCAATATCCCCCAAAAATGACCAAAATCTCTAAACATTGTAGAATAAATCATAAAAACTGTTATAATAAAGTATAAAACCCACTTCTAGGAAACTATTGAGGGTGCATCCCCATTTCTCCACTCTCTTGGGCATATGGGGCACTTCCATGTGCCCAAGTGCTAAGGCTTGGCGCGTTGGCCCCCTTACTTGTTGGCCCCTGGTCTCGTGCAGTAGCCATATGGCCCTGTCTCATTCCTTCACGTGATATACTGTTGGATTAGCCCTAGGATCAAGGCCCACGGTTACTCCCCTGGTTGACAGGCTAGCCCGACCGACCGGGGATAACCCCGAAACTTCCTCACTCAAAACGTTATACACCGGGTCTTATGGAGGAGCTCATGGGAATCGGGGCCTGTAGCATATGTAACCACCACACCAACAGTTACAAGGACGGGTCACATGGCATGGTCGCATGGTAAAGAACTAAGGATATCAACAAAATACTCACCCAAATGAATAGTGTTGTGGTTATATGACAGGGTTGTATGGAGTGCTTTGGGGCTGGGGCTAGGCCCCAGCCTTAATTATCCCAACGGTCATTATATTTCAACTTAAATTTAAGTTTGCAACCATATCTTACAAGAAAAACCTACGGAAGGGCTGGCTATCCCAGCCCTGCCAAACCCTTCGCCCGGTCAGAGGTCATCTGGTCGACTCCCATGGAGTCCAACTAATTTTTCCAAACACTTTAGCCAATGAATGGGTGCCACATGGTAGCCCATGTCTGGGCCACATGGCATCTTTCCACTTGTCAAAAATGATTCCATGTGTCCAAATTCCATTGTTCCACCTGTCAACACCGATCCACCTTCCACATCATCACTTATCCACGTTAGTCTACCACTATACCTGCCACATCTCGTACGGTCATGCCACGTCAGTTGTATGGATGTGCCATGTGTCACCCTTGCAATGGTGACAGGTGTCACTCCCTGACTCTTCCACATGTCTTTTCACATCAGAAACAACTATACCATACTACGTCCGTTGTAAATCCTATAAAATCAGCTGCCACGTGGCACTGTACAAACTGTACAGTCATCTAATTTTGCTTGTTTGGCAAAACAAATAGATCGCAGTATCTAGGGCATACAACATCTATTTGATCACGTTCAAGTTGTGTTGGGTTTGTATTGACAAGGCCTATGTACACGTCCGTTTTGAAGCTATTCTAAGAACTTTGAGTTTTAGGCCTTCCTGGACCCATTTTGGTCCAAAGATCCAATTCTGGATCACACCTCCCCACTAAAGACCTTTTGGTCCCCAAAAGGTTACTGACCAGTCATCAAGTTCGGGATAGGCCACCCGACTTGTTCTATGTCTTTAAACTCTGTCTTGTGCACCTATATCATCAAGATCAACTATAAAACAATCATGATAACTGACAGCATATTGTTAGCAATTTGTACCCTGTCACATCTTGAAGCAAAGTGTGATTGATTTTCCATTCTACAATCATCTCATGTTCTTTCTTAAGATCAATTACTTGACTTGAAACAATTATAGGTGTGTTTTTTGCTTGAGCTACCTTTATTTATTATTCCATTGTTTGAAGAGATTTATTTTCCTTTAAATGATGAGAATGAACCACATATTCTTAACCTGCTTTGGTTAAGTGATATTGATTATTTTCCCTGTAGAAGATTGCTTTCCGATCATAAAAGTAAGGAATACCTAATACCATTCCATATTCACTTAGTGGCACCACATCACATGTTACCTTGTCCACAAACTTAGATGAAATTGAAAATTTTAATGTGAACTGCTTTGTTATGTGCAATTGATGATTGTTGCTTATCCATTTAAGTGTGTAAGGCTTATGATGAAACTGTGTGTTTAATCCCAATTGTTTAACCAATTCCTCTGAAATTAAGTTAGATTGAGATCCACTATATATCATTGTGTCGACCTCAGTATGTCTCATAATGACCCTTATGTGAAACAATTTACTTCTAGAATCAAATCCTTCACCAATTTTACTTGTCAAACCAACCAATGAGACTTTATATTCATCACCTAAATCTGATCCCAAGTATGGTGGTCGTGTTAATGTTGCAACTATTTTCCTCCCTTTCCTTTCCTTGAACCACTTCAGTCTCTTCTCGGGATTCAATTGCCAACAATTGTCCTCATCATGCCCTTCTTTTTTGCAATGCTTGCAAGAGGGATTATCTTCCTTTATTTCCACTAAATTTGTCTTCTTGCCATTCCACCTCTTTTTGTCCTCTTTCCTTGAAGATGATTCCCCTAATATACCAACCCATGTTTTCCCTACTTCAATGTATGTCGCTTGAACAGAAGCCTCATCAAGATTAGTAGGTTCAAACATGAATACAGTGTTTCAAATATGTGCAGGTAAACCTCATATATACTTCATAAGAGTTTCTTGGGTATGTAAAGGAATATCTAACATTAATGTCATCTTACAAAATCCATCTGTGTATTCTTGCATTGTTTATCATTTTCTTAGTTTAAGAGCTTGCCATTCAATTTAAGCTTTCTCTTTATGACCCAAAGGATAGAATTTCTTTCTAAGTGCAGAAATAAAACTTTTCCATGATGTAAATACATTACCCACTTGTTGTGTGCCATTTTTCAACTTGCTTTTCCACTAGATGAGTGATGTGCCTACAAGTCTAAGCGATGAAAACTTTATATGAGCTGCCTCATCCTTGATTTGTTGCACACTACAATAAACCTACATCTGTCTAATCCAATTATCAAGTCTCTCTACATTGACTTCGCCATCATACATGGGCAATTCAAACTTTACATCAAGTTTTAGTAAAGGCATTTCTTGTTTATGTTTATGGACATGTTTTCTTGTGGTGATTTTAGAACTTGAACTTGAAGAAGAAGGAGAAGAAGGAGGTGAAGGAGGAATTTGAGGAGGATATTCTCCTTATTCAATTTTTCCCTTTGAAGATTCACCCAGATTTTGTCTCTTCTGTTCCAAGTAATCCTCATACAAAACCTTCATCATCTCCGACATGGCTAATAATTTTTTTCGAAACTCTTTCTCATCCTAATAAAGTCCCTCTTTTGATGCCATCTTATCTCTTTGAGAACTTATCTTTCTGAATCCAAACAATGGATTCTCTTCAACAATATCACCTTCACCATGATCTATATTTTCCCTGGTTAACATGCAAACTCAAATCCAAACATCAACTAGATATGATACAATTTGATCCGAAAATATCTTTTAAACAACAATGGTTGAGTTATTTAGCATGTGTTAATTAACCATTTAGGAAGACGAATGAAAGAGGAAGAATTATAAAGAAAACATGAAAGCCATAAATCAATGTACATATCTGAACATAATCATGATAACAGCAAACCATAAAACACCAAATTGATAACAGAGTTCAGCAATCTCACCTATGTCTCCGGGAATTTGTCTGAGTGGGTGAGGCTTTCTTATTTTTGTTTGAAGATTTTAAGGTACATCATAGTAGTTCCAAGAGGATTACAAATTGATCTGGTCTTGTTTTACCAGATCTCTAGAACCCAACAAAATTGACGGCACTAAAATCAGATGAACAGAGCTCCCAGAAATGGCCCACAAAGGTGCTCTCCTCAATGGCTTCCCTGCATAAAAATGGCTTTGGCTCAATAATTCTTCAGCATAAACCTATTTTTAACCTCCCCTATGGCTTCAATATCCCCTATTTTATATATATCTAAAGTTGGTAACCATCTCCCAACTTCTCCCCAAGATCTGGCCTCAAAAAGGGCCCAATATCCCCCAAAAATGACCAAAATCTCCAAAAATTGTTGAATAAATCATAAAAAATATTATAATAAAGTATAAAAACCATTTCTAGGAAAATATTGAGGGCATAGACCCCTTTCTCCATGCTCCTGGGCATATGGGGCGCTGCCATGTGCCCAAGCGCTAAGGCTTGGCGCGTTGGCCCCCTTACCTGTTGACCCATGTTCTCGTGCAGTGGCCATATGGCCCTATCCCATTCCTCCACATGCTATACTATTGGATTAGACCTTATATAAAGGCCCATGGTTATTCCCCTGGTTAGCGGGCTAGCCCGACCGACCGAGGCTAACCCCGAAACTTTTGTGCTCAAAACGTTATACACTAGGTCTTATGGAGGATCTCGTGAGAGCCAGGGGTTGTAGCATATGTAACCACCGCGCCAACAATTACAAGGATGGGTAACATGGCATGGTCACATGGTAAAGCATCGGGGCTATCAACAAAATTCATGTCCAAATGAATAGTGTTGTGGTTATATGATAGGGTTGTATGGAGTGTTATGGGGCTGGGACTAGGCCCCAGCCCTTAATTTTCCCAATGGTCATTATATTTCAACTTAAATTTAAGTTTGAAACCATAGCTTACAAGGAACACCTACGGGCATGTTGGCTAGGTTGGCCTTGTCAAACCCTTCTCCCGGTCGGAGGTCATCCAGTCGACTCCCTTGGAGTCCAACTAATTTTTCCAAACACTTTAGCCAATGAATGGGTTCCATGTGGCATCCCATGTCTGGGCCACATGGCACCTTTCCACTCACCCAATCCGATGCCACGTGTCCAAACCCCATTGGTCCACTTGTCAACACATGTAAACACATGTCCACCTACCACGTTAGTACTTGTCCACATCAGCCTGCCACTATACCTGCCACATGTCATACGATCATGCCACATCAACCGTACGAATGTTCCATGTGTCACCCTTGTAGTGGTGACATGTGTCACTCCCTTACTCATCCACCTGTCTATCCATGTCATCCTTAAATGTATCCTACCATGTCATTTGTATGGTCGTATAGCCTATACAGTCAGTTTCCATGTGGCACTGTACGGACTGTACAGTCATCAAATTTTATCTATTTGGCAAAATAAATAGATCGTGATATTTGGAGCATATGATGTATGTTTGAGCCCGTTCAAGTTTTTTTGGGTTCGTATCGACAAGGCCTATGCACACGTTCATTTTGAAGCCATTCTGATCACTCTGATTTTTAGGCCTTCCTGGACCCATTTTGGTCCCGAGATCCAATTCTGGATCAATCCTCATGTTTAATCTGACTAATTTTGATTAAGTTTGTTTACAAGAAACTCATATTGAGTCAGGTGGAAGGAATTTTCATGATAGTTTCTTGTAGGATTCAGTTCATCCAAAGGAAGGAAAGAACAAAGAAAAGGAGAATTTGAAATGGACAACCAGGGTGAATAAGGAGGATGAGAAGGCTTTATGTTCATATTGCAATAAGGAATGACATGATGATGATAATTTTTGGAAACTTCATCCAGAACTAAAGCCAAAGTGGTTCCATAATCATAAAGGTAATAAGAAGACCACGACTATAATCCAACGGGATCTGGGCTCATATTTAGATGATGAAACCATGATCGTATCCATGGGAATACAAGGTATATCTTATGTTTCTCATTCTAGCACTTCTACTCATGTTTTAGCTTCTAATATTAAGTATGATGAAAGGAAACAAAATGAGTTGCTTCATATCAAAATTATCTCAAATCATACAAAAATTGATACACTTGTTGGTATTGGTTCACAACCAAATCTAATTTATCAAGAGGTTGTTAATACATTGGGACTTGAAACTAAGCCACATACACAACAATATCCTTTAGGATGGATATGTTACAATGCTAAACTACAAGTAACCAAACAATGTAAGTTGAGATTTTCAATCACCTCTAATTTCATTGATGAGGTAGAATTAGAATCCATACCACTTGATATTTTTGGAATTGTTTTGGAAAGCCCTTATTTGTATTACATAAAAGCTATCTTCTATAGGCAGGGAAAAATATTGTTTTACAAATGATGGAATTGAATATATTGTGCGAGCTCATCATATGAAGACTGACATGTCTCTTGTGAATACAGAATAGATGAAAATGCTAGTAAATGCAAGCAACAATCTATCACTCATGTATGTAAAAGATGAGTAAGAGTGAGATCCTAAACATAATGATGAAATAGTTAATTTTGTTACTAACTATGATAAAGCGTTTTGAGATTCACAAAAATTACAACATGAGATTCCACTGCATGCAATCACGAAGGATACAAGCTTACAACCCATGGTTGAGAGTGAAATAGATCCATTGGTTAATGATGTTCATGTTAAGAAGAGAAAGCATATTATTGATTCGTTTCCATTAGCAACTATGCATTCATTTTTATTGCTAGTATGTTGTGTATGGTTAGGAGTTGTGAAAGTGAATACAAATGTTTGTGAAAGTAAGAGAATGAATGTTTGTGTCAACAATGTTATGGTAGTTTTCATCTTTGTTGTACAACTTGTTTTGATGAGTCAAATGTTCACTATCAGATCCTGATGGATGGATACTGAACAGAGAAGACAATATACTCACTTACTTTATGAATAAAAAAATTTACTAGTCCAAAAGCTTCTCAGTGGGGAGGATCTATCCAGGTGGATATTTTGATAGATAAAAATTTGTTCTCTCAAATGATGATGAAAATTTTTCCATGTCAAAGATCTCGTCGATATCGTTCCAGTGCAACTTGAACGAGATCAAATGGACATCGTATGAGAAAGTTATGGCATTTTGAAGTTTTGGCCAAACACGCAATAATGATGACAAGGTTGACACATGGCATCATCGGGGACTAACACGTGGTAGTAAAAACAAGAAATGTGGCAGTATTGATAGGAAATGTG